>PVIU01000967.1:117500-126746 GCA_004026605.1 Ondatra zibethicus
CAGAAAATCAGACACATAGGTCAGTGGAACAGAATGTAAGGCCCAAATTCAAGTGCACCTAATCCATCTTCTATTTGACAAAGATGCCAAAAATACATGCTATAGGAAAGACAGTATCTTTAAAAAGAATGTTCTAATGTAAAGAATGCATTAGACACTTGCACAGATTCAATTCCAAATGGATCAAAGACCTCAGTGTGAAGTCTGAAATATGCTAGAAGAAAACATAGGCAGTGCCTCTCACATATAGATGTAAGAAAGGAGTTTCTGTGTAGGACTTTTATTTGCCCAGGAATTAAGGAACTGATAAATGGGCCCTCATAAAACTAAAAAGCTTCCATACAGCAAAGGAAATGATCAGCTGAGTGAAGAGGAAGCATACAGAATGGGAGACCATTTTTTGCTAGGTATATAGCTAGAAGAGGCTGCATGTTCTGAATGTACAAAGAACTCAAGAAACAGACACAAGAAAGCAAATGACCCAATTAAAGAATGAACTATCAATCTGAACAGAGTTCTCAAAAGAAATAAAAATGGCTTTGAAACATAAAAATTTCATTTAGCAATTATGGGAATGCAAATTAAAACTGCTTTCAGCTCCCCTCATACTCCAGTCAGAACAGCTAAGATCAAGGAAACAAATGAGAGTGTTGCTGATGGTGCAGGGAAAGCGCAGCCTTCATTCACTGTTGGTGGGGCTGCAACTGGTACAGCTTTTATGGAATCAGTGTGGAGAAGCCAAAAAAGCTAACAGTACATCTGCCATATGACCATTTATAACACTTGGAATATACCCAGAGGACTAAATATCCTGCTACAGAGGTAGTTTTTCCACTGTGTTC
The DNA here is from genome assembly GCA_004026605.1 of Ondatra zibethicus. Taxonomy (NCBI): domain Eukaryota; kingdom Metazoa; phylum Chordata; class Mammalia; order Rodentia; family Cricetidae; genus Ondatra; species Ondatra zibethicus. The sequence continues at coordinate 118,343 of PVIU01000967.1, forward strand.
ATTGCTGCTCTGTTCACAATAGCTAAGGGATAGAAGCAGCCTGGAAGTCTGTCTGATGATGAATGAATAATGCAGGAGCGGTGCATAAACAAATGAATTCCATTCAGCTTTAAAGAGAAACATGATTGTTCACTATCTATGCTTACTACTGGACTGCTACACCCATGTTCTGGAAACATAGCATTTTATATTGCTTTATAAATACTTTTGGATTAATTGACAAATGAATAAAAACAAAGCAGTATTTCAAGAGAAAAGAAAAAAAGTGAAATTAGCAGGCAGATGGATGCAAGTGCAAATACTCTGTGAGGTAACCCAGACCAAGAAAGGCAAATGCTGTGTTTTCTTTTGTATTTGTGGATCCTAGCTCTGAATGTTGGATTTGATTCTATAACTTGGGAGTAAGCACAGAAACCAGGAGAGTATGAACAGGGACCATTGCAAGTGGGAGGAAGGGGGAGCCCTAGAGTCCCCACAGTAGGGCACAAGTGCTATGCAGAGGGAGAAGGGGAACAGGGTGGGGACTTCATTTGGTAGGGGAGTGAGTAAGGCTCATAGAGAAGATAACAGAGGGTGGTGGGATAAATAATGGTAAAAATTTTCGAAAAGCCATTGAGAAACACACACAAACAAGTGTAGTTCAGATAGAGTCATCACACATGGGGTGATAATAGACCTCCTAGGAGCCATAGAATATCTTTTTTTTTTAACAATATATGAAAATATGCCAGGAAAGGGGAGGAGTTGTTGGTCGGGGAAGGGGAGGGGATGCCCTCATTGTCATTGCCATAGTTACCTCCCAGAACATGAAGGTAAGACCCTTTTGCTAAAGACACCATGTACTTCTGTTACAAGACTTGGAAGACTTGAGTTGGTACTGGCCTGGAAGCCTCCTCCCTGAGGACTAGCTCTGTTAGTTTCAGAGGGTGCTATATAAGCTGCAAGAGGGAAGAGTAATTAACAGTCCTGCCCAGCTGTAAATCCTGTGAGCCACAACGATTAGCCCAGCAAAATATGCCCACTAGTGCAATAGAGACACTAGCATCCTGAGGGTAACCCATAGCTGTCTAATTGGAGTTAAGGCCTCTCAGTGGGAAGGAACTCATGCCTGGTCTGTAAACCTAGCCAAGAATCTGTGGCTAGAGAAATCAAAGACCCTAAAGAACACACAACTGCTGCCATTTTCATAAATTAATATAGCTTCCAACCATGTTCTGAATATTTATTCTTATACCCACACATAAGTGCAATTTTCACTCCTCATCAAAGAACCTTTTTAAATGAAGATTTTTATATGCATGCATGTATACCACATATGTGCTTGGTGCATGTGGAGGCCAGAGAAGGGCATCAGGTGCTCTGGAACTAGACTTACAGATGGTTGTGAGCCGCCATGTGTGTAGTGGGAAGCAAACTGGGGTCCTCTCCAGGAACATCCAATGCTCTTACTAGCTGATTCACCTCTCCAGCTCCAAGAAACTTCCTTCTGCCGGAGATGTCAGTTACTGCAGAGATGCACAGTTGATGAATATACAGAGAATAAATGACCACGGGGTGCCCAACTCCAGTTAGTAAATCTGCAATACAACCCTCCATATAAGACTCTGGAAACATCACAGAAGAGAGGTCAGAAGACTTGTAGGATCAAAGGACAAGGGGACTGGTACAAGATGCTGTCTTCTAGACAGGACAGGGATGCTGCACCCCCTAAATGAATAGAACAGATGCTTGCACAAGATGTGCACATCACTAATCAATCCACATGTCAGAGCAGATAGAAAGTTTAGAGGCCCCAACCCTAAATGATGAGCTGTAGTGGTTAGCCCTGAACATATGCACATATAGGCAGCATTAACTGGAATCAGGGGTGTGTGTGTGTGTGTGTAATTATAGAAGCAGTCATGAATTTAGGTGTCTTAGGGTTTCTGTTGTTGTGAAGAGCCACCATGACCTCAGCAACTCTTATAAAGAAAAGCATTTCATTGGGTGGCTTACTGTTTCAGAGGTTTAGCTCTTTATCATCATGGTGGGGCATGGCAGTGTGGAGGGAGACAGGAGCTGAGAATCCTACATCTTGGCAGGCAACAGGAAGCAAACTGTCTCAGTGGTTGTGACGAGCATATTTGAGACCTCAGAGCCCACCTCCACGGTGACACACTTCCTCCAACAAGGCCACACTTCCCAATAATGCCACCCCACAGAGGACAACACAGGAAGAGTTGGGGGAGAACAAAAACTATGTAAACAAATACAATGTATTTATGTATGAAATTCTCAAAAGATTAAAAAAATTAATTGTAAAGAAGAATTCATTGAATCCCTACCCTTTTATATCTTTATTGGTTTTAGGGAAAATGTTTATTTGTTGGGAGGTCTTCCAGTATAGCCTTGGTTAGTCTGGAATTTGCTATGGAGGCCAAGATAAACTGGAATTCATAGACATCTGCCTTTCTCTGCCTCCTGAATACACGACCATGCTCAGCTTTCTTTTTTTATGTATTAATGATTTTGAGCAAATATGACCTTTTGCTTTCTTTTTTTTTTTTGTATGCAATAGGTATTACTGACTCCTGCCAACAAGATTTGATGCTATGCTGAAGTGCCATCCTCACTGTCCTCAGAGTTACCACTAGTTAAAAGGCTCAGTGTTAGTGATTTTGTCCCTATTTTGAAGAACCTTTCAGTTTTAATAGGAAAATATAGATGCATATATGTGTTTTCTAAAACTTTTGTTAGGCTGGTAATCTACATCAAGTAATTTTCCTGTAGTAATAAAAATAGGAGACTCTGTGAAACTTGAGACTGAACATTACTTTGAATTTTAATTCTTAGCTAGCTGTGCCAAGCAGCACCTCTCTGTACCCAGCCATCCATCCTACCCTGCTTTGTTTCTTTCTTATATCATTATTTTCTGCCTTTAGATATGTTTTCAGCATACATACTTGCAAACATGCTGTCTCAAAACATACATGATTTACCACAATCTGTTTTATTTTGTCATGTACTTATTATTTAAAAAAAATTAAAATGGGGTGGACATACATGCCAAGACATGCGTGTGGGGTCAGAGACAGTTTTCCAGAGTCCAGTTCAATTCTTTCACCACGTGGATCCTGGGCATTGGATTCAGGTTGTCAAATACTAACAGCAAACATTTTTTCCTGCTGAGCCATCTTTTCCAGTATAAGGAGATTTATCCATTTTCATTTACTGCTCTGTCCCAAATGCCTAGACAGTATCCAGCATGTGGCAGATGAAGTTACAGAAGATAATACTATCTAATTTCATAAGCCTTGAAATTAAGCAAATTAAATTGGCTAGACATAGGATTGATGTTCTTTTAGATTTGTTTCATGATACTGGAATCTGACCTGGGGCCTTGTGCCCTGTTAGGCTGGCTAGCTAAGCACTCTCCCACCACTACACTCCTCAGCTGGAACACTGGGAAGATAAGAGTAAAGGCAGTGCTGGCACTGATGGTGCAGGCCTTCAATCCCAGCACTCGAGCAGCAGAGACAGGAGGACCTCTGTAAATTCAAGACCAGCCTGGCCTACAGAGTGAGTTCCAGGATAGCCAGAGCTACACAGAAAAACCCTGTCTTGAGAAACTGAAGAGGAGGAGAAGGAGGAGGAGGAGGAGGAGGAGGAGGTGGTGGTGGTTAGCTGTGCATAGTGGTGGCTGCAGGGCAGCAAGGAGCACAGAAAATATTTGTTTCAGTTCGATGGTGACTTCTGTGACTGCTTGCAGAGCGGCTTTGTAGTCACTAGGAATACAGGGCAGGCTTTCACCATTGGTATGCCTGAAATGGCCCCTGAGCTATTCTGACCATGTTGGTAAAGTTGAAAATACAAAATTTAAAGACACACCAACCTGTTCCTCCAGCTATATCTTGCCCGATTTTTTTTTAATTTATTTATTCATTCTTTTACTTCGGGGGAGACGGGTCCTTAAAACAGGGCCTGTGTTTTAAAATGTAATTGTCATTTGAGACAGCCCTTGACAAGTTACTTTGCTGCCCTCTGCTCCAGCTTCCCTAGTAATGGTGCCTCTACTCAAGTTAACAAGCAGGATACTCCAGATGGTCCCTCTTTACTGTGTAATCATTAGTTTTGAAAGTTCATGATCATACTTTTGCTTAGGATAACTATCAGTTATGGAACAGCATCAGCCCATTAATTTCATACTCTGGTTTATATAACTGACTGGATTGTCCCAGCAGTGCTGTGAGGCTGATGAAGTGAACCTGCCACAGGAGACAGATAAGTCATAAGTCATGAAAAAAAAAAAAACCTTATTTTTACCCAGTTTGTAACTGAGTATAAGTCATTTCCTGATATCTCTTTTTGGGTGTCTTATTTTGTAAATATGAACAAGAATACTATTCACTAAGCATCTTTCTTTAATGTTCAGAGTAAGTATTATTTTTAAAAATCATAAAGAAAGTAAAGGAAAATAAAAGCAGAAGCCCTCATCAGCTTTCGAGGAAAAAAACAATAGCCTGAAATATAGTCCACCTTTAAGGAACTTGTCGTCCCTGCCTATTGTGTGGGCAAATTTTTGTGTATTATAGACATTCCTAAAGATTAAGCATGAGGTGCAGATGGTTATAAACTCACATTTTGGATTAAGGCTTTGAAATTAATTTCACCCCAAACTTTGTAGGTGAAAGCCAACAGCAGTTAGGTGGAAAAACCCGTAAACACAAAAGGGAGTGGTTTTCCGTCGAATAGGTCTTCGTAGGGTTATTTTGATGAGCGTTTACGTTGGCTCTTAGGGAAGCAGCTGGAGACGCCTTTTAATCCTTTGGTTTCAGTAGCTCCCAAGCAGGACCCTAGGCGCTGTTTCCTCTGCCGGTCTTTCCCGGTTCACTGCAGGTCATGTGATGGCTGTCACGTGACTCGGTCAAAGGATCTTTTCCTCTTACCAGCTTTGGGGTAAAAAAAAAAAAAACCCGAAACTGTTCTCCAATTAAAGCTGCTAACGTGTACTACGCCGTTTCCTTGTTGGGTTTTCTTGTTCGCTGCTGCTCCTGTAGAAACAATGAGTGGTAAGATTTGCTGGTTTTGAGCATTCGCTTTTATTTTAAAACATAGGAAGCTTTGTATAAACCTAAAGCCGTGTTGTATGGTTTTTAATAGATGCCAAATCTGTTCGCTGTAAAAGCACCCTAAATTGTTATGTGGTTATGAAAATAGTACACTATATGAGCTAGACTGATTTTATATTTCACAGTATGTCCCATTCTGGCCTCGTGGTTTTGTACGGGTTTTTTTTTTTTTTTTTTTAAGACCGATCTGAAAATTGGCATCAGATAATTTGGAAGCCATTGTGCACGCCAGCAGTAAGCAGCCCGTTCCGTATTTAATTTTAAATGCTTGGGCAAACTTGTAGTTTTTTTTTTTAAATGAATTTTCCTGAATACGAATGTAGATTAACAAAGAAACAATTAGTTTATGCTAGGTGAAATGAATTAGGCATTAAGTTATTGATGGTACTTTTAAGAATCAGGGTGGGGAGTTTCTCAAATTTAAGGGAAATGACGAGTAGAATTGTACCCTCTTTTGCAGGATTGTAAAATCAGAAACAGGCCCTCTGTGCTTTGGGATGGATTTTGCCCTCAGTTTGAAAATTCTGAAGGAGCTGTTAGGTTTACCCACAGTTGCTCAAGCTTTCTTGTGCCGGGTGTGCATTTCATGTATTCCTTTTTAGCAGGTTGGACTTCCCTGGACACAGAATGCTTTGCTGCATACAAATTTAAAACAGTTTATGGTTAATCTTCTAGAACTTCCTGAACTACAGAGTTTGTGAACTAATCAGGAGTTTGTGTTAATAGTTTTGTTACTGTGGACACAGGACAAGGAATATGTATGGTGCTGTTAGCAATTGGAATTGAATATCAATACTGTGTTTACTGTTTATGAATTGGGTGTTGGCAGGTTTGTGCTCAATGTTGAATATATCCTACCAATATTTTAAATAATGTATATGGTACTGATAAATTGCCTTTTAACAGTCTAATCATGTGGCATTTCTGCTTCCTAATTAGAAAATACACTTTGGTTAATGAACACATCATAAAGGCGCTTTGTGCAGCTGAGTGATGAATTACTGTAGTAGCTATCCAAGTAGAGTGTGAGCTGAGTATGGAGATAAATTCCTGTAATACTAGCAGTCTGGAGTCTGAGAGGATGGTGAGTTCGAGGCCAGCCTGGGCTGCACAGAAAGACCCTACCTCAGAGTATTTTATATAGTTATAGTCTTATTTCTAGTAAAAGGATGACACCCTGCAGCAGGTGTGTGCTGCGACTGTAAGTCACCAGCTGGAAGTTACTAGTCTAATAGCTAAATAGAAAAACACCCATCTGTTTTAATTGTTTGGAGTAAAGAACAGTTCTGCTTTTGAAGATGCCTGTCTGCTTTGTGTTGTTTCCACATCCCCTTCATCAGTCCCTGTCTAACATTAATGGCGTGACCCAAGGTTAAACTTCTTAGTGGGCACAAAGGGCCTGAGGTCTAAGCGTAGCACATAGAGCTCAGCAAGGGAGAATTTCCTTTATTAAGAATAGAAATGCAATTTTCAGCAAATTTTTTGTTTTTCAACCAAGTTTCACATTTTATAAATGATATCTAAGACAGTTCTTAGAATTTGGAAGGCTAGTTTACTGGTTTATGTAAATTAGTTAATGAATAAAAAGGAGCATTAGGGTACAGCTGTTCTCATTTCTCCAGAGAGCAGAAAAGTGTGCTTTGAATGAAGCCTTTCTGTATAGAGAATTAAAGAGGCTCTCACAGTGTTATTGAGTAAAGTAGAAGGTGATGTTTACTTAAACTTTGAATTGTGTTCCTGCTTTCACTCATGTTCTTCAAGGAAGTAAAAACAAAACCCCTTGGAGGCCAGACCTAATGTCTCAGCCCAGTTAACAGCAGCAAGTAGCATTGCAGTGTTCATGTGATGTATATCCTGAGAAACGAAACTGATAGTGTTTTTAATTCCAGCTCTACCGCTTGGGCAGGCAGAGTTCCCTCTGCTTCATTTTCTGTCTGGAAAATGGATAATGATAAAAATAGTTGCTTGATTAACTGATTATAAAGAGAAAAAAATACATTGAAGACCTGGCTTATAGTGTTAGTGTTTACAATTTATTATTAAAATAATAGTTAGAGGGGGCTGGAGAGATGACTCAGGGGTTAAGATCATTTGTTGCTGTTACAGAGGACCTGGGTTCAGTTTCCAGCATCTGTATGGTAGCTCACAACCATCATCCATAACTCCAGTTCCAGGGGATTCAATACTCTATTCTGACCGTCACAGGCACCAGACACCCACATGATGTTCATGCACCTATTTAGGCAACACACACACATTAAATAAGTAAATACATTCTTTTCATAGAAAGCATTCGGAAGAACTTCGTGTATTTTGGAGCTGTGATGTTCCTTATTAGTAGAGCACTTGGCTTGCCAGGCCCTGAGCGTTACGGCTCCATGCATTTGCTGGGTTCTCTGGGAGAAAGTACAGATGCACATAGTGTACTACAGAAGTCTGCATTCCCTCTGCTTGCTATACAGTAACCACTTAGTCCTCACTGTCTCTTCCCCTTTCCTCCATCCCTTTTCTTTCTTTCCTTTTACTTTCCCTCCTTTTCTCCATTTAATGTCCCCCATCCAGATTCTCTCTTGTCTTTATACTCATCTTTTCCTACCCCTTTCTCTTCATTTCCCCTCATTTGCCATAATTTAGTATTTTTCTTCTCAAAGTCCATTTTCTTTAACATTCTCTTTTCCCTTTCTTCACCCACCCCCCATCACCCTGGGTTGCTCTGTCTTCACCCCTCCCCCTCCCGAGCAAGGCTGGAATCCATAGGGATTTGCTGGGACCTGTGTGCTTTTCAGCCCTGGTGGCCTGACCAGTGATAACATTCCCTTCACCATATGATTTAAATTCTAAACATAAAAGCACCCCAGCCTCTTTTTTTTTTTAACCAGATGTGACACTTTATTTTCTTAGAAGGAGTTATCTATATTACAAAAAAGAAAAAATTCAAATGATTAAAAACTGTTGCATACAGGACACTGCAACGTAAAGTTACTAAGAGAAAAGATCTGAAGATGAGGTATTTTTTTAAAACATCTAAAACAAGTAAGGTTTTTGTTCTAGAAAGAATGAATCCTTCCAAAAGTGCTTATTTTATTTCCAGAAAGGTGAAAAGAGATTAAGATAGGATTTATGAAGGTTACCTGAAAAGATGGCACAGAGAAGAAAACGATGGAGTGCAGTGAAGTTCCCAGGTCTTGTTTAGAGTTCCCTATTCCAGAGAGCCCACGCTTGCTTGAGTAAATGCTCCTGTGCAGTTCTGGACCTGTGCTCCTGGGCATTCTTGCACCTGTGCTCGTGGGCACTCC
>PVIU01000967.1:126846-248587 GCA_004026605.1 Ondatra zibethicus
TGCACCTGTGCTCGTGGGCACTCCTGCACCTGTGCTCGTGGGCACTCCTGCACCTGTGCTCGTGGGCACTCCTGCACCTGTGCTCGTGGGCACTCCTGCACCTGTGCTCGTGGGCACTCGTGCACCTGTGCTCGTGGGCACTCCTGCACCTGTGCTCGTGGGCACTCCTGCACCTGTGCTCGTGGGCACTCCTGCACCTGTGCTCGTGGGCACTCCTGCACCTGTGCTCATGTGCATCCTCCATCCGTTTCCAGCCCAGGATAGGACCGTGCTGCACTGCACTGCACAGCACAGAACCTTTCAGAGCACCTCACTGTCATTCCGCTCTGCTGTGCCTTCTGCCTGTTTTGTTGATTTGTGTGGGGGCGGAGAGGGGTAGGGTGTTCTGGGTCTTTTGTATTTCTAATTGATTTTTTTTTTAATACGAAGTTCAGTTTGCTTTCCCTCTTGCCCAACTATTAGTGGCCCATTGGTTGTTTGTACAGTAAATAAAATGATTTGGGATTATAAACCAGTTGAACATTTCTATTGGAGAGCCTGGAAATCTTAGGTTTTCAGTGTTACCCAAGTTAGTGTAAACACTGGCCAAGTTTGAGAAATATAGGTGTGCTTGAAAGATAATCTGTACACTTCATAAAGTAAACGTTACATAAAAGCTTACTTACATATCATAACTTACTTATATGAAAACATAAAAATGTAAATGTTATATAAAAATTCTGTAATCTTAATCTCTTTCCATGGTATTATATTACAGCCACCGTTGACTTAATATTTAGCTTAGGTGAAGTAGTCATACTGTTTTGCACTTCTCCTTGCTAAGTACCCGTGTATTTTATTGTTTCTGTGACCCATTCAGGTCCTGCTCAGGTTCCAATGATGTCCCCAAATGGTTCCGTGCCTCCTATTTATGTGCCTCCTGGATATGCCCCACAGGTATGCTTTTTGTGTGATATTGCTTTATATATGTATCTAATGATAATGTTAATTCTCTTTGACTTTGATTCTGGTGAAAATATGCTGTTAAAGTTATGGCTGTTATCCACTGCAGTATTGTCTGTAAATCCATGTAAAATATTTTACTACATTTGAAGGAGAGAAAAGTACATTGGTAGTACTCATCACTCAAGAGTTGCCTTTGGACATTAAATGAAAAAAGAAAATTTAGAGTTTTGTCTCCTTGAATATACAAATTGTGTAACCAAGTTAAGTTGCCTGCACAGCTTTTTACATTGACTTTAAAGGAAACCAGGATAGTGCTGCCAGCCTCAGGTGCTGCCAGTAATCATGGTGAATAGAGTTTGTTTTCATGTCTCCTTGCATAGCCCAGGTTGGCCTCAGAGATGGATTGCACTTGCATAACACTATACCTGCGTGGCCTGTCATAGAAGAGCACTCAAGTCTGCAGCCTTGACACTAAGTGGTCACTGCCTGTCCACACCATAGCCCTTTCCTCCAACCATGGAGACTGAGGAAGTCACTGGATCCACACCATAGCCTCACATGAATTGCCAAGCTCTGACTTAAGTGAAATATAGCTAGATTGCATATGCAGGCAGCTGAGATTAAATTGTAGAACTGAGATGTTTAGTACTGTCTTAGTTAGGGTTTTTATTCTATGAAGAGATACCATGATAATGGCAACTGTTATAAAGGAAAGCATTTAATTGGGGCTGACTTAAGTTCAGAGGTTTAGTCCATTATTGTCATGGCGGGAAGTATGGTGGCATGTAGACAGATGTGGTATTGGAGAAGTCATTTGAGTTGTATGTCCAGAGCCTCAGGAAGCAGGAAGAAAGAGAGATACTAGGCCTTGGTTGTGCATTTGAAACCTCAAAGCCAGCCTCCCTCCCCCACTACACGCGCACACATACACACACACACACACACACACACACACACACACACACTTCCTCCAACAAGGCCACACCCACTCCAAAAGGCCACACCTCCTGATAATGCTATGGCCTGGTGGGGGTGCGTTTTCATTCAAACCACCACAAGTATCTTCCACTACTGAGATTTTTTTTGTGGTCTGTGCTCATTGTGTCAAGTCCCTGTTAGGTAATACTCATACTCTCTTCTAAGAACGAAATTTGCACTTAAGTACTCTTGGAACCCTGTCTTACCTCCTCCCCAGCTATAGCAGGACATCGGGAGGATATTGTGGTGAATTCTTGCTTACTCTTTGAAGCATGTCTCAGTATGACAGTAGACATTAATACGGGAGGCTAGAAGTTGCCTGGATTGAGAGTCAGAACAGCTGGGTCCTTTATCTCAGACCTTTGCTGGTTGTTGGGATTTGGGCATATCAGCTTTCTTGACTCTCGGTGCCCTCCTTGTAACGAGGTGAAGACACATGAGATGGGGTATTCAAAGGATCCTGTAGTCCTTTTAAATAGCCTCTGGTCACTATGACTGTTTCAGTTTCATGCAGTGCACCCTTCATTGATTAGAATTTGCATTCTACATGCAGGTTTAACTAACATTCTCACTGCTGCATTCCAGATCTAATGGCCTTTTTTCCTGCCTGATCTCTGGGACTTATGAAAATTAAATAGCATTGATGTGATTTACTCCAGCTTGTGTTGATGTAACGTCTGTTTCTTCTGCTGCTCTGTTGATCTTCCTCAGAAATTTTTTCACTTAAACAGAGACCTTTTTCTAGCATAATTCACTTCAAACATTTACTGAGTGGTATTACTGCCATGTCATGTGCTCTGGACATATGAGTGAGACAGTTATTCCAGTTAGATGGTATTCTTGTAGTGGCAATTATTATTCGTATTTTGTTGTGGTGGTAGTCATTGTTTACTTGGGGTTTGACTTACTGTTGAGATAAGGTCTCACTGTGTAGACTACACTGGCCTTGAATTTATGATCCCCTTACCTTTGCCTCCCTAGTACTAGAATGAATCACTGTGCTAGGCATATGCTCTCATCTTACAGTACTTTCTTGTTTTTAATGACAAACCCTCAACCTTCTCATTTCACTCAATCGTAAGTATAGAAACAGATTTTTCAAGCCTTTACTGGCCTCTCCTGGATATCATATGTTTATCACAGTTTGCTAATTCATTTTCTTTCTTAGGAAAATGAGGAGGTTTAGCAGCAGGTCTTATATACATCAGTGTTCTCCAGATGTATAGTGATACACACCAGCCACTCTTGAGAATGAGATAGGTATGACTCTTACCTCCCTCTGAAGTTTACAAAATTCTTGTAGGGAAAAGCAAACAAAAAGCATCATCAGATTAGTGTATGGAAAGGAGAGTGAGGGCAACGTGAAAATAGAGTAGAGCTGGCTGTGTTTTAAAATAGCATGGTGGAGCAAACCACACAGGGAAGGTGTGATTTAAGATGAATCTAAGGAAAGGTAGGTGTTTCCGTGCCTTTATCTGATGAAAATGGATTCTAGAAAGAGGAACAGCTATTGCTGATGACCTAAAATGAAGGTGTATCCCATGGCTTGTAAAACTGATTAAGAGTAGAGTGAGGTCAGAGTTAACTAGATGGTGTAGGCACTCTGGTCATTATCGCCTCAGTACCAAACACCTACCATCAATACTTAGAAGTCAGTCATCATCTAGATTGAGGGACCAAGATGATTCCTTAGAGTGCCTCCTTGGTCTTTTTGCTTCTTTCCACATAAAAGCCCTCCATGCATGTCCATGAGCAAAATATAAATTTCTTGATGTGTGGTTTGCCTTGCACCCGTGTTTCTTGATACTTCCAACGGTACTCCACTTCTGGTTCTCACTGGTTTTCTTTCTCCATGATTTTAATAAAGCTCTTGTTTAGAGAATGCTAATTGCCCCATTTAAAAAAAATTGTTAATCTTTCAAGCTCTAGATCACATTATTTGTACTAATTTTTTGTACTATTATTCTCATGAGGTCTTAGGTTCCTTGGAGATAGGAGCTGCCTTTTAATTAATTTCACATTCTTGTACTCGGATGTAGTAGATGTCCCATAAGTATTTGTCAAATAAATTGATGAATTTTAATCATAATCTTTCTGGAAGCATTGTAGGAAGCTAGTGAATTTATTACTACTCTTAACTTAATTTAAAAATCAAGATTGCCTCTAGGAAATTTATCAGTTTGAAGTATATGATGTAACCCAAAAACAAAAAAAAAAAATCAGTCTTTTGAAATACTTTAAGAATCTAGTAAGACTGTATTCTCAGGTTCTCATATCCCTGCTAACATACCCCCATTCTGTGACACATAATCTGTAATGCTAGAAAACATTAAGATCTGCATTGTACTCACAGCTAAGCACTTGACACATTGTCAAAGCCTGACACATGAGCATAGTGCTAGCAAATCAAAAAGCCAGGAGTAGTAGGAAGAATTGAGGCACATGCATGGCTATAGGAAAATGCAGGTTGTTTGGCAGGAATGAAGTGGCACACATATTAATGACTGCTGTCTGGTCTTCTTTTAGCATGTTATACTCTGAGCAACCTCACTTGTTAGATTCCTGTAGTATGTTTGTCCTTAAAAAGCAGGAGGAAAGCCTCAGACCAGACCAGCTGTTTAGAAAAGATGCTCTGTGGTCCGTCAGCCAGGACCATGTACCTTTCTTAGTCTGAAGTTGTTTCTGGAGCCTGCCCCTTCTGTTAGGTATAATAATAAGCTCTTAATGCTTCTTAACAGGAAAGGGAAGGTTCTAAGAGACTGGCATACAACTGAGAGGCAAAAGTTAAGATAGCAAGTGAGGAACAAAGTAAAAGAATTGTAAAGTCTAACAAAGCAGATGAAAACATAGAAAACAAATGGTGACAGGAACTTAAGAAACTACAGTTTACTGATCTTATTACTTAAGAACCTTGCATTGCAAGATGAAATAACTTAATATTTTAGAGATGAAGCTAGTGACTTACTTTTAAAAAATTTATAAACTGCCTGAATGGAACTGGATGGCAACATCAAAAATTCTCTTTGGATTAGGAGATAGCTTAGTGGTCAGTACTTGCTGGCAAGCCTGAGATCAGAGTTCAGATCACGAGCACCTGCATAAAAATAAATTAATAAGGAGGGGTGAAGTGTGATCCCAGCATTTGAAAGACAGAGACATAAGATAACTTACTCAGTGTAAGCTGAGTAGCTAGACCCTTGGAATCGGAGCACTGGGTTCAGTGAGAGATTTTGCCTTAGTAAATAGAGTGGGCCTCTGTCTGTTAAGGAAGACCCCTGCTGTCAGCCACTGGTCTCCATGTACATAGGGTCTTTTTGAGCCAGATGTTGTGGTTCCAAACTGTAATTTAGGGCTTGAGAGACAGAGGCAAGATGACCGTACTCAGAGCTAGCCTGGGTTATAAAGCAGACCTCCCTTGACTGCTAATGCTTTTGTTTGTTTTAGTGGCATGAGGGTGGTGGTTTCGATGAGAGGGTTCCTTTGGGAGGGCCTTGTAGATTTTGTGAAGTGGAGGAAAGACCCATGTTAGCTTAATTACAAGTTTCAAGTTACTCCTTTAAGCTGTGCTTGCTGTTTCAGTTTGGATTGTGTTAGCAGACAGTGGTGAACCACTGCCTTCTTCAGAGCTTCCATGGCCTGGCTGATTCTGGGGCTGTCTCTACAAAACAGCCAAATGGGAAGAGCACAGGTCTGGGAAGACCAGAAGAGAACGTACAGGGGTTCAGCTGAGACGAGAGAATGGGGGCTATGCTGTCTTGTTGATGTGTATGTGTGTGCCTGGTATATAAAGTAAGGATTTCTCAACAGAGTGCTCAAATACTAGTACTATTATCTAAGAACTTCAAGGGAAGGAGTTTGGTTACCAAGTGTGAGGAATAAGCAAGGCTTTGAGGAAGTTGCCCTAAGAGTCCAGTGTGGTGTTGAGGAGACAAGGAGGAGTAAACTTTCTGGTTCAACTGAATGTTTATATTTATAATCTTTCAGGTACTAAGGGAAAAAGAAAAGAGCAAAACAGAATTACCTGAGGCTTTTGTTGTGTCCAGGAGGGCACATAGCCAGTATAAAATGTCAAATATTGAACACAACTTTTCTGTCTTCAATAGAGGAAACTGGACTTTCTCTAATTACGATTAGATGGTATCTATGATTAAGGAGTTACGCTATGATAATAGTTATCTGTGTTTTAATTTTTATTTACAGAGTAGCATAACTTTACTGCTTTTCCTTTACTCTCGTGCCAGAGTACCAACTGATGTGAGTTCAGTGCCGGAAGCTGCCTGCTTCTCAGCAGCGGGGCCTCTGGAGATTTGAGGCGGGTTTGAGGTCTCTGGGCCCCACTCTGAAGCTAAGCTGCCTAAGTCATTCATTAAAGTGCTAAAGTGCTCTATGTTCTTTTGGTTCTGGTCCAGCTCTTTGTTTTTTTGTGTGGCTTTTTGTTTGGTTTGGTTTGTGTTTCCTGGTGGCATTTTTGGTGTTTGGTTTTGTTTTTGTAATTGTGGCAAAATACACATAGCATATATTTATACCAACTTAACCATTTTTAGGTGTATGACTCGGTGGCACCAAATACATTCTCATTCCGTCATCCGTCCACAGAACTCTTCACGATGATTCAGACTAAAGCTGTGAACCTGTTTAGTAATAACCCACTCTCCCAGCTCATCCTCTGCTTTAGAGAGAATGCGCCGTTAGGAGGCAAGCTCCTGTGCACTGCTACCTGTGTGGCCCTGGACAATTCATTTAACATCTCTATGCTTCGATTTCTCCATCTGAAAATAAAGATAATGGTATCTCATGTACAGTATTGTTATGAGAATGAAATAATTTATATTGTTCCCTTGAGAAACTTGCAGATTACCTCCCATAAAATATACATGGGGAAGATGAACAAACTCTGTGATATGATGAGTATTGAGGAGGTGACTTTGAATCAGGGGAATGAAACTATAGGAAGGAGGGATGACGAGGACTGTGGTAACCTGGAAAGGGTCCCTGGAGAGGCAGCCAGTGGGGACCAAGCAGACCCTCCCAGTCCCACCTCTGCTGTCAGAGATGAACTTAGCGTCTCTGCTGGAGCGCTAGAGTCCATCCCCTTCAGCTGTTCCAAGGGGATGTTGAGCAGTTCCCTTTGTGTAGTATCCATCTCCTACCTGCTGGATCATACTCAACCAGCACATCAGTGTGTTGGTGTTGGTCTCACCTAAGACAGGGAAAACCAAATGTCTGCGGCCTGCTCTGTTATCAGCTGCAACCCTGCTTCTGTATTCTGCTGTTAGCTCTGACCCTTCTCTCCACCTTCTCTTTTCAGCCCACTCCAGCTAGTTTTGCCTCTGATTATCCCAAACTGTTCTCATGGGGTCACAGTTATAGCCCATTTCAGTGGGCACTTAGTCTCCATTGGCCCTGTTAGCTTTTGGCACTCTTGTGCCTTCCCCCTTGACACATCTCACCAAACTTTCAAACTCTACATGGGAATTGTGGTTTGCTCCTGATGCACAGGCAGCCCTTAGATCTTTTTGGAACTCTCATCTCTGACTCCTAAAAACTCTAAATGTTAAGCTCCACAGAAAACCCCGTTTCTCTGCCCCTCAACCTTGCTCATCACTGTTAGTGGAACACAGTCTTATCCTCGCTTCCCACATAGAATCATCAGCTAATCTGCTTTAACATCTGCAAATGAGAGTCACTTCTAACCCCTTCTTGCTTCCACCCTGGGCCAGCCCACTGTAGCGCACCGTGGCCCACTGTCAGCTTTGCCTAGTGACAGTGGTGCTTTCAGAATTTTCTCTGCTTTTGTCCTTCACATCCCATCTCTCAACTCAGCAGCTATGTCATCCTATTAAATAGAAGCTCATATCAAGGCTTCTAGACCAGCCTCTGTAGACATTTTACCTGGGTAAGTTTTGCACAGGAGTTGCCCCCTTTGTTATAAGACAGCTGTAGCCTCCCTGGCCTCTGGACCCCACTAAAACCCTAAAATGTCTGCAGACACAACCAGATGTCCTCCAGAGGACAGGGTGAACTCTGGATTAGATCTCTCTGCTGCCCAAAATTCTCCTTAAGTATTCATTTCTTGTTTTGATCAAAAACATTTTTTCAGTGGATGAAAGAGTTAATGTTCTATCTGGATTTGGATGGATAGATAGGGTATCACATGTTTATAGATTAAGAGGAAACAAAATGAAGAGGAAAATAATCTCAACAGAAGTATAAGATACAGAGTCATATAAGTCATTGTCAGGAGCATCCTGGCTGTAGTTAGAGCTTCAGCATTTGATGAAGAAGAAAAGGAGGATTAGGAAGGCTGAAGGCTGTGGAGATAGATGGCTCACTGCTTAAAAGTACTTACCTCCTAAGCAATAGAATTGAACCATGTAAATGCCTGGGAATGCAGAAGCAGAGGAAGCTGGGTAATAAGATGAGGTGGTCAGCAAGCTTTGCATGTGACTAAGAGACCTGCCTTAAAAGAATAAAGTGGAAGAACAATGATCCCTGGTTATTCAAGCCTCCTCAGGGGACACACAGTGCACCCCCACCCATGCACACATGAGAACATGTATACATACATACCCCACAAACACATGAAGGGGGGGATGGTAATTGGGACAACACTGAGAACTGAAAATCCTCTCAGAGCTAGTTGTCTTCTAGGAATTACAATCAGAGGACAATGAAGACGAAAGTGCGTTGTGGCAGGTGTTGGGGTTCAGTCACTCCGTCTCTTTCAGGCGCTCTAATGTGCCGCCTTCTAGGTTTGAGGCTGGAAAGCTATATGCTACTCCAGATGCTCTTAAGTCAGGTTCCATACACAGCTTAATTTCCATCTGTGCTGTGCATGATGGAAGCACATTTGCCAGGGACTTAATTCAGAATGGAGTTAAATAGGAAAAGGGCAGAGTTGAGGCATTCATTTCACTATTGGTGCAGACCCAGCAGTACATAGAAATAACATGGATTAAGCTAGCAGTGCCAACACATGCCTTTAATCCCAGCACTTGGGAGGCAGAGGCAGAGTTCAAGGCCAGCCAGGACTATAGAGCAAGTTCCAGAGCAGCTAGAGCTACAGAGAAACCCTGTCTTTATTTTTTAAAAAAAAAAAAGTAGAAGGAGGAAACTCTGGGGTGCTGGAGAGATGGCTCAGCGATTAAGAATACTGGTTGCTGCTCTTCCTGAAGTCCTGAGTTCAATTCCCAGCAACCACATGGTGTGGCTCACAATGGTCTATAGTGGGATCTGATGCCCTCCTCTGGCATAAAGGCATACATGTAGATAGAGCAGCACTCACACATGAAATAAATAAATCTTTAAAAAGAAATAACATGTATTGTGCTAAATGTATTACATACAAATAGTGAATTCATTTGATATTCCAGTCTAGTGTTGTAGATGAATTAATCACACTTTGATAGATAAGTCTTTACCCCCAATTAAGTCTCTGAAACATAGGTTTATCTGTACCCAAATAAATGCTATACCTACCAAGCAAATACTTAGGTATAAAACTTGTTGTCCTGGGGAGTGGCAGGGAGGGGAGCAGAGAAAAATTTAAAAAAAAATTAATAAATTAATAAAAAAAAAGAAAATAAAAAAAACAAAAAAAAACTTGTTGTCCTTAAATATAAGAAGATTTGTCTTTAAACTAGCACTTTGGTATAGTAATTTTTTTGTTTTCCTGAAATGCTGGGTATTTGTGAAGGGGGTTCCTAATGTCGAGATAAAAGCCTTTACCTTTTAGACATTCCTGTTTGTCTTTAAAGGTCTTGTGATGTCCAGGGAATTTATTATTTTCTTAAAAATTGATTCTCAGAGCTGTAATCCTTTGGAATGTGACAGTATGGGGTGGGAAGATTTTGGTGGTTGGCTGTGGGTTTCTTCAGACAGGATATCACTGTGTAGACCAGACTAGCCTGGAATTCTGTGATCCTTTTGCCTCAGCCTCTAGGTACTTGGATTTCTAGTATGCAGTACCACACCCTGCTGGTTTCCAGAGAAAGGAGAGTATAATTTTTAAGCCCCGGTGTCACATGTGCTTTTCTTAACTGGGACCTAAGGTATCTGGTACTCTTTGGTCTTCCTACAACTGGTTTTTGGTACCCCTTCAGTCATGATACAGAAAAGGAAGTTCCTGACCCCGTTATGCCCAAACCAGTCAATGCATGTCATACGTGGTCATTCCTCATGTAGCCACTCCCAGCAGTATTTAAGGTCTGCTTTAGATAACATTCTTACTCTATAGAAAGACTACTTTGTTGTTCAGTGCTGATTTGCTACCTAATGTGCTGAGTACATTTTTTTCTTGATGACTCTGTTTTTTGAATCCTAATAGGACAGAAGTTCTTACTCTGTACATTTGAAGAGTGGCTGACTTTCTTCAGAAGAGACTTGTAACCTGATGTTCATTTTGTAGGTTATTGAGGACAATGGTGTTCGAAGAGTCGTCGTGGTTCCGCAGTCACCAGAGTTTCATCCTGGTGGCCACACAGTTATCCACCGTTCCCCACATCCTCCTCTGCCTGGTTTCATTCCTGTCCCAACCATGATGCCCCCTCCACCACGCCATATGTATTCGCCAGTGACTGGAGCTGGCGACATAGCAACACAGTACATGCCGCAGTATCAGTCTTCACAAGTGTATGCAGATGTAGGTAAGATATCTCAAACAACCCTGCCGTGTAGAGTTGGCGCTCCCTTACTGGATATAAAAGATGTTCTCTTCAGGTCATATAAAGGAAATAGCACATGATAATGATAGCACAGTGGTTTTCTGTTACCAGGCACTATTAAGCAACTTTGTCTTCATGATGCAGCAGGTGGAAGTAAACAGAAAACCAGAGAATTAGTGTCTTAGATCAGACAGAGTAGGGTTGTGTTAGCCAACAGGTCTCCTCGGAGGAAATTTTTAACAAGAAATAACTGCTTTTTTTTTTTTTAACCTTAAAGGCTATGATGCTACTACAAAAAGTTGCTAGTTTCTGTGAGGGATTGAGATGTCCTAAGTGAGCTACACCTCTTCCTTCAGTTAATAAATTGCTGAAAAGATAGGACTAACACACATACATACACACAACTTAGTAATAATATTATTCTTTGCTATAGCTTTAAACAACACCTATATACTTGTAGCTCAAATTTTATATCTTCTGTGAGAATCTTTTCTAAGCCCAAGACTTGTCTGTCTTTCTGATACTCCTTCCTGTTCTGTAGCCAGAACGTACCTAACATCAGCCACAATGTAAATAAAGCCTGTGCAGCACAGTCTCGGAATAATGTGCACAGCTATAATTCACAGTGATGGAAAGGAAAGGGAAGGGCATACACGCACACACCAGCTAAGGGGTGGCGGAGGACAAGAATCATGTCACATTTGAGGCTCTTTGTTAGGGAGCGTGGCGCTAGGTCTGAGGAGCTGTGAGTCTTCTGTCAGTAAATGCCTCCTTCCCATTCACGTGTCATATGGCTTCCCAGAGTGGGACCTAGGGAAACACTTCATTGTTAGCCATACTGCTCCTGAGCTTGAACTTCACTGAATGCGTTAGCTCATGATCCTCTAGAAAAACTGCCAAAATACAGGAGGAGGAGCCGAGTTGCAGAAGGACTGACTGGTCTTTTACAAGGTCACGTTAGTTAGCTGCTGGGGTTTTCATTTTCAGATCCACTCTGTTTTAACATACTCTTTATTTTCTCCATGATTACTGTTGTTATTTTATCTTTCATTTATAAATGGGGACTAATTATGGTTCTTAGGTTTCAGTGGATTTTTCTGTTTACTGTGTTGTACAAAGAGTGGAATTTTTTATATTTTCTCTATAAATTATCCTTTATCTGAAATGTTTTCAGATTTAGATATTTCACATGCACATATATACAAGATACACACAAGGTATCTTAGGGATGGGATCTAAGGAATGGAACACAAAATTCATTTATACACATACCCTGATGATAATTTCCATATAGCATTTAGTGATCTTGCACAACCCATTACCATTCAGGTGTGGAGTTTCCTATTTGTGTCTTATCAGCCCTCAAAATTCCAGGCTTGGAAATTTTTCAAATTTCAGCTTCTTAAATTAGGGATAATTATGTAAGTCTAAGCCATTTCTACCCTCCCAAAAAGAAACCTTCACCCATCAGTAGTCTGTCCTGATTTCTTCTTTTGCCCCCAACCCTTAATCTACTTTCTGTCTCTGTGTTATTGCCTGTTCCAGACTTCGCATCGCATTGACATGTGAATAGAAATGTATTTACAGCATTTAAAGTGTTTATGTGAGGTGTGATCTTTCTACCTGGGTTTTTAACTTAGGGCTCATCTATGTTATGACATGCCTTTCATCCACTTGGTGGCTGAGTTGTAGACCTGGAGTGTGTGCATGCCACACTTCATTCATCCATTCATTAGTTGGTGACATTTGACACTTAATTTTTTTTCAAGTAAATATACAATATACACATTTATTTGTGAAGCAAAAAAACCATGTGTATTGTGTGTGTGTGTGTGTGTGTGTATATATATATATACAGTTTTAATATATGCACATACTATATATTTTCAAAATACACACATTAATATCTTTTACATGCATCTTTTGTTGACATTTTGTTATATTAATTATAAATGCATCACTCATTTAAGGATTCAGGAAGATATAAGCTCTTAAAAATATAAGAAATTTATTTATTTTGTAGCTTTTATTGATTCTTTGTGGATTTCACATCATATATTCCGATCCACTTATCTCCCTGTCCCCTCTCATCTGCCCTCTGTCCTTTCGGCCTCTCCCCCAAAATCAAAACCAAATTTAAAAGAAAAACACAAAACCAAAGAAGACTCTTGTCATGGAGCCTGTAGTGTGGCCCATTGAGTCTCACAGCCTGCCCTTTAGTTCATTCATCTTTACTTGTAAGTGTTCTTTGCCAAGACTCATCAGTCTGGCTCCAGGCCTTTGGTCTCTGCTGCACCATCACTACTGGGCTCCTCTTGGACATCCTGTTGTTGTCCCGTGTCACGGAGATCTGATGTTTCGTATCTGTAGGTGTGTCCCCTCACATGTTCCAACAGTTCATAGATTTGCGGGTTATTGGGGTGGGCCAACCCATAGCCCTGGCTCTGGGCCTGGGTGCTGGTGAGCTGTGCCTCACCCCCACCCTCCTCACCCATTGCCTCCTGCAGCCAGGGAGAAAGCTGGCCGCAGGGTTACAAGGGTGAGAGAACTAGCCCTGACCCTCGTGTGCTGAAGTGCAAGAGAGAGTGGGCTCTGCTCTCTCGCGCATTTCAGCACACGAAGTGGGCAGCGCACAAGAGCTAATCCTGTTGTGGTAGGCAGGGGCACAGGTGAGCCAGCCCTGAGGGCGTGAGAGCAGGAGAGCTGCACCCTCTCCCCCATATGCGCCCTACAGCAGTCGGGAGAGGGCCCTGTACCTTGCCTGGACAAAATAGTGGATCTGGTAATGTGAGTGTTGGCGACCTGAATCTGAGGACTTGAGAGCAGAACTGGCCCTGCTCATTGCTGCAGGATGCATAGATCCAGGTTGTGCTAGAGAGCTCGCCTGGGTAATGACTGGCGGGCTGACCAACCCAGTTACCACCCAAACAGTTGACACTTTCACTGCTTGTCTATGAGTGACACTGTTGAGAATATTGTAGAAGAGCCAGGCATGTGAGAATAGGGCCAGGGTATGTGTGAATAGCAACAGCCAGGCTGATTGTTCACTGATCCCACCATTTACTAGCCCTACCGAAAGTGTGTGAGGGTTCCTGTGTTTCCACACCCACTATCCTTCATAACCATCTTGTTGCCTATTTTATTCCATTTTTTGTTTTGATCCTTTTTTTTATTTTGTTAATGCTTAATGAATTTGCATATTCATTCTTTAATAGAGTTGGCATTTTATTCTTATGTTGTATGTTTTAGATAGCCCGCATACAAATCTTTCATTAAATCTATGGTTTGCAGGTATTTCCCCCCATACAGCCTTTTCACTTTCCCTTGATAGAAAAAAGGTCCTAGTTCTAAACAGGTCCTGTTTATTTTGCTTCATTTGTGCTTTTCATGTCTTATCTAAAAAGTACTACCAAATGCAAGGTCATGCAGAAATATCCCTTTGTTTCTTTCTAAGAGTTTCATAGTTTCAGCTACACCTTGGGGTATTTGATTCATATGTAGTGTAATATAAAGACATACATTTATTATATATGTAGCTATCCACTCCTATTTTTAATATCTAATTTTATTCTGTATATCCTTATGATATTCATTTCAAGAATATTATGCTTTTTTTTAAAAAAACACTGTTAGGTTAAAAATTTTCTTTACTGTGGAACTTGTTAGGCTTTTCTCTTATTTCTTCAGTACATATTTTAAATATAAAATTAAAAAATAAATTTTACAGTCCAATTAATTTCTGTTTGCTAACTCCTACAACTTTTTTTAGTGATGATATTTTTTTTCTTTTTTAGAAGAAAATTATAAGGAAATTTAGATCAGTAATGTCTTCTTTACCTATTTTATATGACTGAGATTAAAAGAAGGTTGAAGAGTCTATAGACACTGAAAAAAAGAGCCATGACCAGGTCAGCCTGATCTCCTTTCTCACCGATACAGCAGACCATGCTGTTTCTCTGCAGAGTGATAGTTGGGAAGATGGTAAAGAAATGTACAGAGAGTTGTAACCAAGTCAGGAACATTTGTTTCTGTTAGTGGAGACATAGAAATAGTTTTGATTTGCAAAATCACTATTCATAATATTTTATAATAAATTGTACATGATATGATAGGCTTACTACCTGTACTTTTATTGTGACGTAGATTCGTTTAGAGAAAGTGTTTATTTCTAACACTTGTGTTTTACTTCTTCTAGATGCCCACTCTACACATGGCAGGTCGAACTTTAGAGATGAAAGATCTAGCAAGACATATGAGCGTTTGCAGAAAAAGTTAAAGGATCGCCAGGGAACACAGAAAGATAAACTGAGCAGCCCACCACCGTCACCCCAGAAATGCCCTTCTCCCATAAGTGAACACAACGGACTCATAAAAGGACAGAGTGCCAGTGGTATGAGCACAGGATCGGCAAGAAACAAATCGGGGCGAGGGAAAGGTACACAAGTTGATTCGGAAATAGAAGGTACGCTTGATGCATCTCTGATATTTTTCATCATTTAAACTGCTAAAATTATACCTCACCTTTCAGCTGTCTCATCCTGAACCACATAAATTCATAGCCTAGCACGTCCCTAACTGAGAAATATTTTGGAATCTAAATGATTGCTAGACAGCTGCTTTCACATTTAGGAAGTCTCAAGTAATTTCACATCATCATAAATGTGACTAGTTGAAAAGTTTCATTTGATAGGAAAACTAATTAACCAAGATTCCATTTCTTCTGTTTCTGGTCCTTTGGTAAGGCTATCTTGCCTTTTACCAAGGCTTTATTTTCCCAGCCTCTTTATGTGAATACGTGATAACTAGTATGTCATTAACCAATCCTCTCTGCATATCCCATAGTTAGAATAGAGTAATCGCCTTCCCTTTGCTTTAGAAACTTATTCTTTTTGGGCCCTTCCCCTAATGTGTGGCCGTCACCGTATGAACTCAGAACACTTCGTTTTAACATGTATCAGACTCAGTTCTCTAAGGTAAATACAAGCTAGGTTAACAGTAGCCTGTCTTCCATGGGTCTAGATTGTGAGGTTCCTGCCCAGATACTTTGACTATAATGCTAAGCCTCTCACTGATGCCTATCTTAATTTCCATAGATTTCCTTGATACTGTTACCTGTTCTAACTTCTAAAGGTAGACCACACTGTATTTTTAGTTTCATCAAATGTGCCAATGAGGCAGACTAACATTCCTTTTCACAAGCACTAACACCATAGTTCTCTCGGTTCTTGAATGTACTTATCTAAAGTGATACTTCTTATTCTTAGTGTGTTGGATTATCCAGTGACATAGCTGATTAATGTGACAGCAGCTAGAATGCTCCCAGCTTTTGGAACAATATAAAAATTATTGTGTTCACCTTCATCTTCCTTAACATTTCCATTCCTCACACTTTGAACAATGCTTTAATGGCTTTGTGGTGTGTGTGTTAACATTTACTCACATGTTCTCCAGTTTTTGAGACTGTTTGACTATCCTTTTCTGCACTGATGTCTCAAAAGAGTTGGGCTAAAGTTTTCTGTCAGTGGTTGCTCTGAGTTACTGCAGATTACCTCTATCTGGGAGACCATGGTTAAATGCTTATGTATTGGTTTAAATACGTAAAGTCAGGTGTAGTGATGCATACCTGTAATCCCAGCACTTGGGAGGCTGAGGCAGGAATGTTCCAGGCCCTCTTAGGCTACACACTGAGGCCACAAAAGAAAAATGAAAACAGTGGTGTGAGAACGGCTAACAGGAACTCTCCGGAATGAGGGGTTTTTGCAGTCAGGAATGAGAGTACACTTTGTATGAGAAAAGCCACTGTTCAGGTAGCTGTGCACATGCATACTTACGTGCATACAGCACACATACACACATTCTTACATGTATACAGTACATGCGCTTGTGCTATTGTAAGTGGTAGGAACAGCTAAAATAGAAGTTGAAACAGATGAATGGTGAAAGCTACAGATTCCTGTGTGTGGATAAGGATAAAAACTAGAAAACAAGTAGAGGAAAGAGAAATTTTCATATAAGTTTTTTTAAATTTTTTTTAAAGAAAAAGATGAAGAAACTAAAGCATTTGAAGCATTTCTTTCCAACATTGCCAAACCAGTGGTAAGTATCTCATGCATTTTTCTTGATATTCGGTATATTCATGTAGAATTTTGTCCTTTTCATTCAAGCTTTTATTTTAACTTGGTAGGAATGTGAGACCATTTGTAGCTCATAGTGATGTGAGTGTCTAGAGGACGGACCCTTCCTCAGAGAAGCATGACTGAGGCAAGGAGAACTTGAGTATTTCCAAGGTCCTCATCATAACACTGCACACGACCAAATAAGCTAGAAAAGTATGTATCAGAACAAAAAAAGACTTTTTTTTGATAAAAAGTCTGTATGCATCCCAGTGGCTGTGATCTACTGGGAGAAACATTTCCATTGGCTATGGCAAAAGATCAAATGTTGATTCTAAGTGAAACTTTTTAAAACCTTTAAGCATAGGAAGTTCTCCACTGTTAATTAAGAGAATCAAAGAAGTGTCCTGCGGGCCACATTTCCTCTTTAAAAACCACACAAGCAGAGACATCCACTGCAGCATTAATGTCACAAAAAGTAGAGCAAGAAATGCATACATTGTGATGTTTATACTCAACAAATTATGAAGGAAGAAATAGGCAAAGGTGCTTTCGATCAAAGTTAAGGGGACATACTAGGAACCAAATTATTTGGACATCATAACTATATATAAATAAATCAATAAAATAGTCTTAGAAAAAAACTTTCTGCAAAGTAGTAAAAACATCAAACCGTCACAGTACCTGTTCTGATTAGTGCTTTTTAAGTGCTCTGACTGCACAGTTTTCCCCCATCCTAACTTCTCTTAGGAATGGAGCCTGTAGATGGAATAAACGGAAAAGTAAATTCTTATTTCATAATAACCACAGCTAATGTTTGCTGGTGTCAGTCTCTGTTCGAGTATTTCAGATGCGCATGTCTTATTTAATTCTTATGAAAGGTCATGATGCACTCTTTTCCCCATTTTATAGATAGGCACTGAAGCAGATAAGTAAGTAGTAATAAGAGCCCGGGATGGAGTCCAGGCCGTCTCCAGCTCTGTCCTAGTGCTTCTCGCTGGGTCCACTTGAACAGGATTAGGAATCTCAGCCTGGCCATTATACAGCTACAGTGTTCACCGTCCGCCTGAGATGCCTTTCTAAAATGGTTTCTTAGAGTTATGGGTTGTGCAGCCGCTCGTGTGTGTGAAGTGATGCAAAGGCATCATGTCTAAGATGGCTGATAGAAGGGCCTGTCCATCCCAGGTCCTCCAGGACTCCTCGTGGGCGGTTTTGCCATGATTATGAAAGGTAGTAGAATAAAGAAAAGCACTATTTTTTTTTTTTTTTTTTTTTTTACTGTGGCACAGGTTAGAATAGAAACTTAAGTGAGTTTACTGGCAGCATCAAATACTTCAGTCTTAAAAATAAAAGTAGCTTACAAGTTGATGTTTAAATCTAGAAGATCTTCATTGTCCTCTGAAGGAGAGCTGTGGGTGCCTCAGAGTGCCTCGCCTACCTTTAGCTACTGCCTCTGTGCTGTGCCTAAGGAAGGGGTAGAACTCTGCACTAAACCGGGGGCTTCCAGTAGCATTTGGCATTGTTGAGTTGCCTTCTTCCTGCCAGTTCAAAAGCTCACTCCATTCCCATAGAGAATATGTACACTAACCCAGCCATCTGTAACACACAGCTGCTTCAGCCTCCTGAGACAACTGAGGTGCTGAGCAGCCATGGTTTGTGTAAATTCTGCACACTGAGAATGCACAGAACATAATGTGTGCAGGAGAGTGCCCCGTACCAAGCAGGCGCCCGTGGTTACTGTGTCAAACCTTCACATCTTGCTGTGGGAAACTCTACATAAAACAAAACAGAAGAGGAGAAGCAAAGGAAGTTAGTGACCCTGGTAAGATTCATGTCAGGGTGATGTAACAGCGCATTCTGGTTTTCTTAGGTAGTGGTAAAAGTGGGCACAGAAAGTGATATATTAAAGCAGTCATCTTAAGATTATTTACCTGGCATTATAAAAAGAAGTAATTTAGTAAAATAGGGAGCCCTTTTTAATAGCTTTTTTAAAAAAGGTAACTGCACTGTTTTTATTTTAGTTTATATTTACTGTTTGAATGATATACCTCTTTGATTAATTTTCCAAATTGCAAAGTTCAGGCCAGGATTTTTGGTAGTTTTGTGTGTGGTTTTGCTTGCTCTGCTTTATTGAAGTCACCATATTAAATGTATTTATTCATTCCATAAATATTTGACCCTGTACAAAATGCCATTTGCTATGATTGGAACTAGAGATGAACTGGAAAGCAAAGTGTGGCCTCTGTCCCTACAACTTTCTTAACTTTCTTCAATAAAATCATTGTCACGTGGTAAATGTATAATTATTAAGTGTGGAGGCCAAAGAGATGGAGAGGAAAGGAGTTCGATTCCCAGCATCCTCGTGCAGCTCACAACAAACTATACCTCCAGCTCCAGGGAACTAACACTTTCAAGGAAATGTAACTGTTAGGTGTTGTGGATACTGATGCAAACACAGTAGCATGTAAAAGTCACTAGGTGTGGCACAGCATACATATGTGCACACATAAATAGAATAAATGCTGACTTGTGTAACTGAGCTGCACATTGTAGGAAAAGTCGGTGTGCATCTTACTTCAGAGCAAGCTGTGCATTCAGGGTTGGTGGCCTGGAATGTTGCTAAGCCTTTCTGAGGCCATTTCTTCCATAAGATAGAATAGCAGGGTTGTATCCTCGTGTGTATTGAACTGGCCATGCTGGCACGGTTTTGTCTTTTTATTTGGGATCTCTGAAATTACTGTGAGTTTCGAAACCTAACTTCTCTGTTTCAGTCTGGAACTGAACATGTTTGCCATGTTCTCATTTTTATCTTTCTTCAGAACCATTCTCTGCTTTTATGAATTCTAGAACTGTCTGGCTCCAAGTTTCTTAGACCAAGCTCTCAGGTTCCGTTCTCATTTTCTGTGTGTGTTATGTGTTTATTTCCTAAGACAGTCTTGCTGTGTAATCCTGGCCGTCCTCAAACTTAAAGTCCTCCTGCCTTGGACTCCTGAATCCTGGGATTGTTGGCATACTATGAGGCCGCTTAAGGATTGAGTATTGTTGTTTCTTCTACTGTAGCATTTCTGGTAATCTAAAAAAATACTGACATTTCTGCCTCTACAGTCTTAGTCACAGTCCATAGCATTGCTTTTATTCCGAGTTTCTTTCCAAGTTCACTTTCTGTTTAGTTTTATTGTAATATGAACTGACAGGCACAACACCCTGCCTCACAGATTCAAACAAACCATAGTAACCCAATGACTTCTAACTGTTGTCTTCATTTTCCGCCTATTCTTTTTGGCCATCGTCAGTTTTTTGACCCATTTTTACACAGTCCCATCAGTTCCCAGCTCCTGCTCAGGGTTGGGTTCAGTTCTGATTTCTCAGTTCTGTTCACAGAGTGTCCTTGAGTCCCTTAAGCCTTCCAAATGTTCTTCCCCTAGAAGGGCAGGTGTGCCTGTTTTGCCTGCTTCAGAGGGCAGTGATAAGCAAATGAGATGGATATGAAAGCGTATTATTTCTGATGTAGCGTATAAGAGGAAATAATTCTAGCTGGTTTCTAAATCAGTATTACTTGGCTCTGCTCCAGAAACACAGCTGCAAAGACATTCTGAAGAATACACAAATGGGATGTTTTGCCAGCAACTCTTTAATAAAATTGTTTGTCCTGCCGTGAGCTATTTTGTGTAGATTCAGACTGCTGCGCCTTTGTGTGGCTCTGTGCCCATCAGATAGCCCACTGCTCTTTGTGCGTGCATTTGCTTCGGAGCACCACCTGTTGGTATTTTGTTCGGCAGGCCTCAGACATTCAAGCAAGGACGATCCTGCTCACCTGGTCACCACCGTCCAGTCTCATCAATGGGGAAGCGAATGAGACAGCCGTACCAGAACTCTGCAGTTATGAAATCCTGCTGTCGAGCACTGGGAAGGAAGGCAAATACAGAAGTGTTTATGTGTAGGTGTTTTCTGGTCCTGCTCTTCCCTGTTACATGGGTTACATGGGTTCATGGGGTGTGATAAAGGGTGTATTGCTAATTGTGCTGTTGCATTCTTTATCACCTGCCACAGAGGAGAAGAAACAAGTGTCACTTTGAATGACCTGAAACCAGCCACAGATTACCATGCAAAGTAAGGACTATCTTCTTGGCTGTGCTTTTGTTATTATCAGGAGTGGTTTCCTTTAAAATCTAGAATGTGTTAAACTAAAAATGTGGACTTTAATTTTCGTATTGGAATAATTATCATTTCTCAATAATCCCAAAACATTTAAACATAAAATTCAAATTTAAATGTTACAGTAAAGAAAGGGGGGTACTAATTACCCTGTTTGTAGATGAAGGGGTAGAAGGACTCTGTAGACAATGGCTGCAGTATTTGCTTTAGCATTACACACTTGCCCTAGCTTCTCGGCTGTTTATACACAGAATCATAAGCAATGCTTATTTACATTTCTGTGTATTGTCTGCATCATGTCTTGGGCAGAGCTTGGACTATTAAGACTCTCAGGATTCCACAGCACTTAATAGAAGCAATTCCAGATAATGCCTTCCAGTTTTCCAAGTTTATTTTGTGAAGTTTTTACTCTCTGGCCTCCCCTTCAGGGGCCCAGTTGGAGACACCGTATTTTTTAACAGAACATTTATACTTACGAACATTCCTGTTACACGTTAACATTGTAGCTTTTCTGTACTTCCACTCCAAATGTTGTCTAACCTAATGTATTTAAGGCTAGATTGACACTGTTATTGAATCATAAATTGTGTGTGTTATAGTCAATATTTTTTTAATAATAACATTTTTATTTTTTATGCTTTATAAATAATACCATTCAAAATTTCCACTTCCTCCCTTCCTCCCATTTCCCTCCCGTTCTCCCACTGACCCTCCCCCTCCCCCTCCAGTCCTAAGAGAGGGCAGAGTACCCTGCCCTGTGGGAAGTCCAAGGCCCTCCCCCCTCCATCCAGGCCTAGAAATGTGTGCATCCAAACAGACTAGGATCCAAAAATGCCAGTACATGCAGTAGCATCAAATCCCAGTGCCATTATCATTGGCTTCTCAGTCAGCCCGCATTGTAATTCTGATAAGTTTACCTTTATATGTTCTTGACCGTTTTCTTTTGTAGCTCTTAATATTCTTTCTTTATTCTGTAGGTTTTGTGTTTTGATTATTATATGGCGAGGGGATTTTTTTTTTTTTTTGATCCAGTCTATTTGGTGTTCTGTATCCTTCTTGTACCTTCATAGGAATATCCTTCTTTAGGTTGGGAAACTTTTCTTCTACAATTTCATTGAATATATTTTCTGGGCCTTTGAGCTGTAATTCTTCTCCTTCTTCTACCCCTATTATTCTTAGGTTTGGTCTTTTCATGGTGTACCAGATTTCCTGGATGTTTTGTGCTAAGAATTTGTTGGATTTGCTGTTTTCTTTGATCACTGAGTTTATTTCCTCTATAGTATCTTAAGCGCCTTGTATTCTGTTGGTTATACTTGTCTCTGTAGTTCCTGTTAGTTTACCCAGATTTTCCATATCTAGTCATCCCTCCATTTGTGTTTTCTTTATTGCCTCCATTTCGGTCTTCAAGTCTTAAACTGTTTCCTTTACCTGTTTAAGGGTCTCTATCATTTTCATAATGTTACTTTTAAAGTTGATTTCTTCTACTTCTGGATTAGGGTGTTCAAGTCTTCCTGTTGCATGTTCACAGGATTCTGGTGTTGTCATGTTGCTTTTCAGGTTGTTGGAGGAATTCTTGCGTTGGCACCTGCCCATCTCTTCCTTCAAATGCGGCCAGGAGAGTCTTGGCGTCTTGGTCTACTCTTTGCTGTGACTGACTGTGTACTTGGGGGATTTTCTTGGTCTGCCCTCTCTTAGGTCCCCTCAGCACTGGAGCTGGCTCTCAGATCCCCTCCACCCCGAAGCAGGCTGTGCTGGTGGATCTAAGGACCCGCAGATGGAAAGGAGTGCTTGGGGGCAAGATGGGGATGGGGAACTAGAGAAAGCCAGTAGCCAGGGAGACACCCAGCTGAATGGCCAGAAACGTTCAGGGAAATGGAGGGGGCCTGTACTCCGTTCCTGGGACCGTCCAGCCGGGTGGGTACACACTTACTCTTCTGGATGGATCTCCTCAGTACAGGAGCAGGGACTCTTGCTGGGCCAAGGACCTCGCAGACAAAAGGGCAGGCTAGTCAATATTTTTTTAAATCAATGAAATAGAATCAAGTAGAAGTATCAGCATATTAAGAAGATTATTTTGGAATATTATTACTTTTGAAAGTGTGTGCATGTGTGTGCGCATGCACACAGAGACATGTCATGTTAAGAATTTTAAAGTGTCTTTCTTACTTTGACTTAGAGTAAAATAAAACCCTTGGTTTATGAAGTTTTTAAGGAATGCTCTTTACTTCTAGGTACTTCGTTTTCTTGGTAGGCTATTTGAAGGGCACCTTACTACTTGTATATATGTGAAGTTGATACTGTTGAAAGTAAAACGGATAAAACTGTTTGATCCCATAGAGTACAGGCAGAGTCCAGTTCAATAAAGGGAATTCCCTCAGAAGCTGAGAGCTTTACTACCTTGAGCTGTGAACCTGACACACCCAGTTCACCAAGGATAGCTAATCGGACCAAGAACTCACTCACCTTGCAGTGGAAGGTAAGAATAGTCTGTTGAGTATTCTAGCTAGAGATTTCTTCTGTTTTCCTTTCTCTGCCTTATGTTAAGTGCCAATTATTTTTGGAGAACAAAAGAGTGTTCAGTTAAGTGACGTGTTCTTCTCATTGTACGCTAAAGTAGGTGTTGTGCTTCTTAGGCAAACAACTCACTCTGTGTAACCAAAACCAGCTTGTGGGAGAAAAGAGTCTATTTTCTCCTAGAGGTTACACTCCTATTACTGAAGGTAGTCAGGGCAGAAATCATGGAGGACTGTTTACTGACTTGCTCCCAGTTCTACCTGCCTAGGGATGGTATCACCACAGTGGATTGGGCCCTCCTACATTAAGTAGCAATCAAAAAAATAATGCCACAGGGGTATATCCACAAGCCAATCTATTGGCTGGGGTCTCCCCGAATTGATTCTCCCTCAGATAGCCTGTGTAAAATCAACAGCCTAAGCTGACAGAAGATGCACCTCCCATGCCGGGGACTTGAGGACTAATGGCAGAGCCTTCCACGTGTTGGACAAACGTTACAACTGACTTCCATCCCTGTACCCCTCCCTCTTTTTTTAAACTTGCTGTCCTCCTGTCTCAGTCGTCTGAGGTAGAATGACTTTGAAGGCATCATTTCACCTTCTCGTGACTTGAGTAAAGGTAAAACATGAAGTTGATGTGATAATTCGGCGAGTATTGTAAAGCTCTACACACAATGGTCTTCTCCAACGTGGAGGAAAATGGGAAGGTGATCCTCAGGTTGTTGAAAGTGGACATTCTATCTTCACCCAAAAAACATTTTTTATGAAAAGTCAACATGAGGCTTTAGCAATCTAGAACAGTGAACTCTTGGGAAATAAATGGACATTTACCTCCTCCCTCCTTGCTGTCTGTGTCTTCTAAGTCTCTTCCTCTGCTATGGAAAAGTTGGGATTCCCAAGATTCTTTTCTTTCCCCTCTTCTCATTATGTTCACCTTGAACCACTGTTACTATGTCAGTCAGTGCTACTCTGACTCACAATATTTAAAATGTTTTAAATCCAACATGTTAGGAGCCTCAGAGTCAAGTTTCTGCAGATACAAAGTTGTAAGAAAGTCATGATCTTTTGTTCTACACACATGGGTTGAAATTGTAGGAGGGAAGCTGTGAGAAAGATTAAGATTGTCATTTCAGTGGTTAAAGGCTGCGGTGCAGTGCCGAGGGGCCCTCCCCAAAGCAGAAAGGCTTACTGAGTGGCCGTCTGGGGTGAGGGCACACTGTGTCCAGCAGCAGGAGTCCCAGCACAGCCCTAGCCTATCTTTCCTTCCGCAGCCTAGCCCTCTGTTCCTTGACATATCACAAAATAGTCCATTTACATTATGAAATGAGTTATGGTAAAAATGGTGAAAACTTAAACCTAATGAAATCTCTGGGCAAAAGGAATGTTCCTAAGAATCACAAAAGTTAGAATAGTTCTTGTTAAAGGAGATTATAGAGTATTCAGAAAAATGTTGATGGCCTCTTGCTTTGTGTTTCTACTTTTATGTGTATGAGTATTTGGCTGCTTGTATTTATATGTAGTGTTTATGTCTGGTGCCCCTTAAGGAGAGCATCGGATCCCCTGGAACTGGAATTAGGGAAGATTATGAGCCACCATGTGGGTTCCGGAACCAAACCTGTGTCCTCTGTAAGAGCACTGATTGTTCTTAACCACTGAGCCAGCTCTGTGACCATTTTAAACTCTAAGCCATAGAGAACATCTGTGGCAGAAAGTAGATTCCTTATTATTTATGATGACTAATTTATTTTTCTTTTCTTTTTTCCCCCTTGTTGTTTCAGGCACCCTGTGACAATGGTTCTAAAATCCAAAGCTTTATTTTAGAATGGGATGAGGTAAGTACATTGATTCCTTTTAGTGGTTAAATTTAGGGGTGTACCTTCAGATAAAATGTTTATATCTGTTTTAATTATATATTTTTAAGAAACTTTTATGTGAATGGGAAGTAGATGGTTACCTGTTCTTAGAAAATGTAACAAACTGAGCTTCCCTATGAAGGAGAATGTGTGTGTTTTCAAGCAACCACCATTGTTTACTGCTCTATTTGGTGGTGTGCATCTGGGAGACTGGGGACTAAACATGAGGCAGACGACAGCCTCATGCAATAGCC
Organism: Ondatra zibethicus; assembly: GCA_004026605.1. Lineage (NCBI taxonomy): Eukaryota > Metazoa > Chordata > Mammalia > Rodentia > Cricetidae > Ondatra > Ondatra zibethicus. The sequence continues at coordinate 152,321 of PVIU01000967.1, forward strand.
AGTGTTATTCAGAGCATCTGACAGTTTATCACCTGAGTAAAGTGTACAATCATAAGGACAAGTCACATGCTGCAAAGCATGTCTTTCCATAGAGATATGTAGACAAATACGAGCCAGTGGTAATGAGTAATCTGAAGTGAGCTCACTCCTATCTGTCCCACCTGGGAGGGGCACGAAAACATCCCAAGAACATCCCGTTTATGGAGGAACAGAGGTCACAAGACTCTTGTTCACTTGGAGTTTTCTCACACTCCGAAATCTCACATAGATTCGTTCGTGGACCCTGTTCCAAATCACCATTAAAACAGTCACTTATGGAGCTGGGAATATAGCTCAGTGGTAGAACTTAGCTAGCAAGCATGAGGCACTGGGTGAGCCCACACACACAGAGTTACTTTTATAATTACCTTAGGAAAAGGCACTATTTATTCCTCATGCCAGCCTTAATAGCAAGACTATTTGTTTCCTCTATAACAATTATCATAACGTGATGACTTAAACATCATCTTACAGCTCTGAAAGCCAAAAATATCATACAGTTTTCACTGGACCGAGAGTTGTTTCTTGCCCTAGCCAGTTTCCTGTGGTCCATGGCTTGGTTGCCGTACCCTCCCTCTTCTGTCTTATCCTGCCTGCATGTCTCAGGAAGCTATCTGTGCTTGCATTTGTGGCTCTTCCAGATAATCCAGGGCGACCCTCTTTCTCAAGACCCAGTCACACATTTCAGTCCTGTCACCATGCAAGTTGACATTCAGACACTAGGGATTAGGTCTGGGTATCTGTGGCCATCATGACAAGCACAGTGGGCTACACCGTTCACTGTGATCTTTTCCTGGCAGTTACCCCATTCTGCCTTATCCTGTTACTTACAGCAGGCAAAGAGAAGGGGCAGGGAGAGTGGAAATTCTATTAATAATGTGGGAATTCGACAGAATATTGAATGAATAATAAAGCATAACTAAGAAGGTTTTGTTCCAGAAATCCTAAGAGAATTCAGAATAAGGTTGCTTTTGATAGATCCAAAAAATAAACCACATCCTCTTGATAAATGAAAGGAGGGCATCTGATAAAGTACAACAGGAATAGAAAGTTAATCACTGCTCAATAATTTTATACATTATTTAAACAAGGCATTTCTGATTAAAAAACAGCTAAAAATGTCACTCCATATTATGTGACATTATTTTATTCAAGAAGTTGTAATTAGCTTAATGACTTTAAGCTAAGACTGAGGACACAGTCATAGTGTCCCAGCAAGAGAGCAGATAGCACCATTTTTCAGAATGTGTGTGATTTTGTGCTTGGACCACACAGTACATCCAGCTAAATACCATTAAAAATAATAAGACAGTTCAGCTCAACAGCCAGATGCAGTCCTTCTTCAGAGAAGGGTATGTAGCCCCAGCTGCCCTTGACTGAGGTACAAGAATGGAGAATAGGTGGGAAAGGAGGAGCTTGCTCATTTTATCTCACTCCCAACATTTCTAAACTTCCTGTTGTCCTGAGATGGCCTAACTTTCCTCTCTGTGCTGGATAATTGGGCTGTTCCCTCTGCTAGACTTTTTCAGTGTTAAATGTAAGCAGCCACTGCTCCAGACCTCTTAAAGACACATGGCTGTGTCTAGGAGGAGGTTAGGGACAGGCTTCAAAACTGAGTTAAAGTAACCACTTGTCTACCTGAGAGATCAACCTGTCTCCATAACTACTTGTCCCCAGGATGATTATAAGGTCCGTATCTTATGATAGCCGGGAATCTATCACTGGCTCAAACACCATATAATTCAAGAGGCTACACAAGGCTGCTTGAAGAGCTACTTCTGCTCTTAAAGTTCTTCACCTGAAGTCAACCATACATAAGGTCCCAGTATCGCAGCCTTCTCTGAGATTCATGATAGGTGTATCTGAGTGCTGTTACTGTATACTGTACCAGCTAATAGATATCACAGAGGAACTGAAGTGCATTTGTCTCTTGATAGTAGTGCATATGAAATATAATAACTAGCCATTTCTCCTAGGGGAAAGGAAATGGAGAATTCTGTCAGTGTTACATGGGCTCACAGAAGCAATTTAAAATTACCAAACTGTCACCAGCAATGGGTTGTAAATTTAGATTATCAGCAAAAAATGACTATGGTATAAGGTAAGACATTTCGTAAAAATATATATGTATATATATTTGGTCATCTGGTCAACTTCATATGTATTATTACCTGTTGACAAGTTTGCTTTGTTTTGTTAATACCATTATGGTCTAGCAAATCCAGAAGAGAGTGTCTTAGTGACATAGGGGTGACAGGAAAAATTAAATTCAACAATTTTCAAGCCTCAAATATAAATGAAATCTTTACATGTCACTCAATAGGTTTTTTTGTTTTGTTTTGTTTTGTTTTTTGTCTTTTTAATCATCAGATGTATACTTTCATGGTTTTGTTTAGAATCTGGTAGGTTCCCTATCTTCAGTGTTCAGTACAAATAGAAAGTTCTTCCTCCCCCATTTAATCTTGAAAGGCCCAAATTTCTGTGGTTCATTTGTGAATGAAATAATAAAATCTTGTTTAGGGTCAAAAATGGTGAACAAGCTGGGCTGGATTAGTATGGTTCTTAGTTAGGGGATAGTCAGTAAGTGCTACAAACTGTCATGTCTGGGTTCGTTTTCTCTGTTCATAAAAGGTCTCCCTTTGTAGCTCAGATAATCCTGGACCTTGGACAAGTCCTATTGGAATTCTTTTTACTTTGTTTTATTCTAGAGATTCCCCTGCTCACCTTTATGGGAGTTGGTGGACTTAATCACACAGTTTCCATTTTCTACCACATGAAATGGCGTTTATGAGAACTGTCATTTCTGCTTTGTTAGATGGCATGTGGACGTGTGGTCGATGTGTACGGGGAGGGCTTTATGTGTTCTCTTTCCTACAGACCACTGTGTAGTTTTGTTTTTCACTGATTGGATACATTCACTTATTAAAGTTTAAAAAATACAAACATAACCTACACATTTGAAAGAATAACAACCGTTTGGTGTATGACTTGGTTACCTTTAAGACACTTAAAATCCATTCAGTTTTGGTTTTCCAGAGCTGAGACTGTAGCTCAGTGATAGGGCTCTGACTTAGCATGTTCAAGTCAAGGATCTGGATTTTAGCCCCATCACAATAACAGCAACAACAAAAATTAGAATTTTTATTTTGAAGAAATACCATTAGTAGGGGTGGGTGCTTTTTATCAATAAAAATAATGTTTATGCCTTTTTAAAATTCTTCTGTTCCAACAGTGATTTTAGTGAAGAGGTCTTATACTACACTTCAGGCTGTGCCCCCTCTGTACCTGCTAGCCCTGCACTGACCAAGGCTGGAGTCACGTGGCTGTCCCTGCAGTGGAACAAGCCCTCAGGAACACCATCAGACGAAGGAATTTCTTACATTCTAGAGATGGAGGAGGAAGCCTCAGTGAGTATTAATATGTACTTTAAATAAGAGCTGAGGTCATATTGGTGCAGCATTAATCCTAATACAGTATCCATCACCACAAGAGTTAGCTCCTTCTCCAAGTCGTATCAGACCTTGCTTTGTTCTTGCCTAAGCAAGACTGGGAAAGAGGTCTCAAATCTCCTGAGTGTGTGTGTGTGTGTGTGTGTGTGTGTGTGTGTTTGTGTGTGCGTGTGTGTGTAAGAGGTTTGAGGGTTTGTGACTGCTGAAGTCTATACCTACACTGCCAGCACACATTACATTTTCCAGCCATAGTCCAACGTAGATTGATTGACTTAGAAAGAAATAAAGGGGAACGTCACCATGGCCTTCAGCCTTCTGCATAGAGCAGTTTCAAAGTGCTGTGTCGCCCTTCTCCACTTAACATTCAGTACTGCTTGTCGACGTACTGCAGAAGAATGGAGTCACATGGGAGACTCTGTAATACATCCCAAATCTAGTTACCTGCCTCTGCTGGCCTGGAACAAAACAGAGCTTCGTTTTGAATTAGAATAGGTCACAGTGGCACAGTAGTGTGAATATACTATAAATCTTTACATTGTATAGGTTTAAATGGTGAATCATACTATATTTTCAATTGTATCTCCACTTTTGATAATTTTCAACATAGGACCTAATACGGTTATGAAATATTACCACTGGGACTGTAAATAACAATATCGGATCCAAGTTGTACCTCATCTCCTAGTATGGTGAACCATTTATTTCTTCACTTCAACACAACTGTGCATTCAGGGCAAAGTAAACATGTTAAATATTTATGCATGGTTAGTTCTTGTAGCATCTCTGGGAAATTTGGTTCTTAAAATTGCTTTATTGATAGTGAGATTGCCATTGACTCCACCATAATACCTCTCACCTCTTAAATTTACTGAGACCAAGTGGTCTCGATCCTTCTACAAAAGGCTCTGTAGCATGTTTAGGTTCAGTCACTCAAGGCAGAAGAAATCAAGATGAGAATTACATTCGCACATAGTCAGAGGTGAAGACAAACCCAGGGCTTCATGTAGCTGTTACTCTTCATTGTTCTACAATTAGATATTTGATGATAACTGTTTTCTCTTTCCAGGGGTATGGTTTTAAGCCTAAATATGATGGAGAAGATCTTTCTTACACAGTAAAAAATCTGAGACGCAGTACAAAGTATAAATTTAAGGTAAATTTTAAAAGTCCATTAAGAGATGTAATTTTTTTCTAGTGGGCATTTCTGTCTTTTAACATTTGTGTTGTAAGAATACTTCTCAAACTTTATGTAGTTACATTCCAACCCAGCTTTAACATTTTGTATAATGTGATACACATATTTAAATATACATGTGAAAACATACCTGTTACAATTTTTAGCATCATGTCATGCTGGACAGATTCATTATATACTGTTACTGGTAATCCCTCAAAGGAGGTCAAATCTACCAATTTCTTAATTGCAAAGTTGATCTTTGCCCTTTGGCTGGTAATAAGCATTTTGTGAATACTGTGTCATATGCAAACACTGTATTCCTTACTAGGGTTTCATACTCATTTTAGTGCCTATTGGTAACTCTTGTGTCAGTCCATTCTTGATATGATTGATAATGCTAAGTGGTGATGTTTTCACTCTATAATTCTTCCTTGCATCACTTGCTTGCTTGAGGCAGTGACAGACTTGGAAGCTTCTGGAATTTCTCTCTCTTCCTCTGGTATCATTCTAGGATGTATTTTGGCTTTTTAACTTGCTCAGTGCTTGAATTATTTAATAATTAGAGTTAATAGAAACAAACCTAAAATTATAATTGAATGCTCATTAGTTGATAAGTTATTTTTCTACCAGAGCTCATTTAATCAAATCACTTAAGATAAATGATAGAGGGCATTATAAATAGCTTTCATTATTAAAAAGCAAACATAAATTTTGGTATTCCGTCAAAATGTTTTAAAAAAAGAACCTCAATAATAGGAAATTTGATTTATATAATTTATAAAAATGGTATTTGTTTTGTCTTATTTTATAAAGGTTTATTTAAAAACCTGATGACTCTGGGTCATTTCATTTTCCAAATACAGCTTTCATATTTGTAAGCTTTATAAAATACCAAGGAAGTATGTGCTTTGAGTCCAGTTTTCACAGTGATGCTATAGCGCAGTTGGGGCCTTAGTCATGATTGTACCATCAGGTTTTCTAAGGAGAAAGATACCAGTACTTTTTATAATTTCCTAATTTATTAAATTCTTAGAATTCTAACTATTCTGTAATTGCCACTGACCACATAAGCAGACACACACAGATGTGTGTTGAATTCTTCACTGGTTCAGTACATAAAGCAAATTTCTATTTGAAACTTTTTTACTGTAGTATTTACTTCCAAATGACAAGGGAGAGGAGCTAGCCAAATAGTCTATTTGCCTATTCCAAGTGACAGGCTTGGGATGAAGATCATATTCCCAAGTCACCTCTTTTATACATGAACATCACTGGGTCATAGAAGGTTATGTGTGGGCTCGCTAACAAATGACAAGGAGGGAGCTGCCATCAAAGCTCAGCAGACGTTCAGTACCATCTGAGACCTTGTTCCGTCCCTCTACTAAGTCAGGAACTTGCAAGTGGTGTAGCTAGCTGCCCAGCAGTTGTCAGTGCTGAAATGTGAGGTCCCCTTACCCTGGAGCAAGAGAAAACACTAGGAAATGCAAAATGACCCCTACATGAAGTTCTAGTTACTCAGCCTTTATTTTTAATCTGCCATGTGCTAGGGAACCTGCCAAGAGGTTTGAGTCATTAAATCCTTTTTTTTTTTTTTTTTTTTTGTCGTCTTTCTTTCATTACTTGATGCTGCAAGCTCTTCTCTCAGGAAATTCTATCAAAATAAAATCTTAATACTTATTTTTAAAATCCTGGAAAACTGAGTATATTACAGAAATATTTATTTAAATACACTCCTTCAGGCATTGATTACATAACATATTGTCATAGGAAGCAGTAAAAGCATGCTTAACATAAAACGCTAGAGCTTGGCCCTGAGGATAATGCTGGGACATTTACAGTAGCAATAGACAGTTAAGACTGTGACTGTGCATCTTTTAAAATAGCGGATTGAAACAAAACAAAACAGCAACAAAAAAATAGGCTTTGCCACCAGGCTTCTAGAAAACTGGATTTCTGGGAATAGTTTCTCTCATAGTGAAGCCCCTGAAGGTGAGGCACTTTGGCCTGGGAGCCTGACACCTTCGCTGTAGCGGCTGCGTGTTTATGGGGCTAGTGGGGAGAAGTCCGTTAATTCCCATCTATGGTAGTAGCTTTTCCCCGAAAAAGAAAGCTCAGGGCCAGGTGGAGTCAGTGCACATTCTGCCAGACCTTTAAAGAACTAATGCCAGTATTCCTCAAATTAATCTGCAAAATAGAGACTTGGGGAGCATTTGGTAATCATTTTATGAAGCTACTATTACCTTCATATCAAAACCACACAAATACCCAACAAAAAAAAGAAAATTATACACCAATATTCTTTATGAACATATATGCAAAAAACTCAATTAAACACTTGCAAACTAAATTCAAGAACACATCAAAAAATTTACCCAGCATAATCAAGCTGATTTTATCCCAGAGATGCAAAGATAGTGCAACATACATGTATTGATAAATGTAATCCACCATATAAACAGACTGAGAAACAAAGACCACGTGATCATTACATACAGAAAAGTCCTTTGACAAAACCCTGCACCCCTTCAAGATAAAAAGTTCTGAGGAGACTAGGCATTCAAGGGACATACCCTAATATAAAGGCAATTTACAACAAGCCCACAGGCAACATCACCATAAACAGAGAGAAACTTAAAGCATTTCCACTGAAAATAGGAACAAGACAAGGGTGTCTGCTTTCTCCATACTTACTCATTTCAGTACTTGAAGTCGTAACTAGAGCAACAAGACAACTGAAGGAGATCAAAGGGATACAAGTAAGGAAAAAAAGAAGTCAGCTGACAGAAACTGAGGGAAGAAACTTGAGCAAAGGAGACCTCAAAGCCTGGCGCCACAGTGGCGTCTTCCTCCAAGGCCACATCTCCTAATAGTGCCACTCCCTTTGGGGACCGTTTATTTCAGACCACCACACAAACATTAAGTCTCTGTTCTCATCACAGGTCATTGCTTATAACTCAGAAGGTAAAAGCAACCCGAGTGAAGTCGTGGAATTCAGTACCTGCCCCGATAAACCAGGAGTACCTGTGAAACCCTCAGTTAAAGGGAAGATACACTCACATGGCTTTAAAATTACGTGGGGTAAGATGTTCCTGTTTATTTTGTGTTTGATTAAAATAAATAGGATTTTTTGTTGTTTTTACATTTTAAGAGCAGTGTAGACTGCCCTTGTGATATTGGGGTACCTTTTGCTAGAAATTTACTACATTCCTCCTTAGGAGAAGAAAGACATAAGGAGCTAGGTCAAACTCCATGTTCCTTTTTTATGGGTGTTATGTCCAGGTGGATAAATTATTGTTACATCCAGCCATGCTCAAACAGTGGTCCTTCGTGTGGATTGTTAGGTGTTGTACCAGCCTGTGGGATGAAAGGCCAGACTCACAGGAAGTCATTCAGAAGACAGGGATGCTGTTAATGGACACAATTTCCTGAATTTGTGTATTCTCATGAAAAGCACAAGTTATGTCGCTTGAATCCACCAGCTTACCATAAAGATGCATTTGGTTTCCTGTTAAGTTTTTGCATCAAGCTGTTGGTGCCAGTTCTTCCATAACATTGTGGTTGTGGTGTTTGGGTGACTGCGCTAACTCAGGGTAGTAAGATAAGAAGCGGGTCCTCCATTGAGGATCCATCTGTGGAAAGCTATGGGTGCACAGATCCTAACCAGGCTTGGCACTAAAAGAACCGGGGAGCCCCTGTGAGAGGACGAACAGGGACAGCTTTGTGTGAAAAGGAAGATTGCTGACCTTGGAGTCAGCCGTATCCGAGTCATCTTAGCTCTCAAAAAAAAGAAAAGAATAACAAAAACTGACTTTGTACACAAGATCAGTGGAACAGCAGAGAGTGTGCATACTCGATCATGGCCTGGAGACACAGTTAAGGAAGTCACCATATTACAAATATCTACAAATTTCAACCTCCATTTGAATCTAAAGTGAATGAAATATTGTGCAACCACTCAAATTTATTGAAGAGCCAACTTTATAAATGTGGGAAGATGGGGTGTGTTAATTGAAATGTGGTGACCACAGTGCAGATGAAGGGCGGGTAAATAAGTGATAGTTACAGTGGTGCAGGTGATTCTTTCCCCTCCCACAATCCTGCCTTCAAGGTATTCTGTGTATTGGGGTTTTCTGTGTTTTCAGACTATCACTTTTGTTTTTAATAGATCCACCAAAAGACAATGGAGGAGCACCCATCAATAAGTACGTAGTGGAGATGGCGGAAGGTTCTAATGGTAAGCATCGCTGGTGAAGGTGACAGACAGGTTTGTTCTAGTGAATGAGCCTCGACCCTTCCAGGCTTTGCGCTGTGTTTGCTGCCATGCAAATGCTTTTCTTGATGTGTTGGTGATGGTGGTGTTTGTAACAGCTGATTGTGGCCAGTATGATGCACTTCAGATTACGACCTCAGATGTCAGCATACTGTCTACCTCTGTTATTAGACTTACACTATTTTTCTTTTTTCATTTGTTTATATTGTGCCATCCTAGCATGTCCAGACTGATCTTTAGATACTATGTATTTAGTGTTTTTATTAAAGAGTAGTTTATTAAATTAGGTTTATGCCCACATGTGCCAGAGGAAAAGTATTCTCTGAAAATTAGCTCCAATTAAGGTCTTTATGACAAATAAGCTTTATGCTTGAGTCACCTGCACGTCAGTTTTTATTTCTGTAAAATGACCTGTTTACTGAAAAGAAGGCCTTACAATTATGATTAAATGTGCTATGATGCTGATTCTTTATCCTCTTTGTTATAATATTATTATTGGACCAGTAAACACATTTAATAAGCTTAATTAAAAGCAAATTACTAATCTAAGCCAAAGGCTGTACAGAGATATTCCAGTTCAACAAACCCATGCAGATTTGTCTGGAAGGCTTCTTGCATGAAGAAAATTAAATCATTTCCAGGAAACTCAAGTCAGGCTTAAAATGTTCCCGATAGGAAATATTTAGTGAAACCTGAGACACCTGCCTGTCAGTTATACCAAAACATTAAACATTTCCTTGTAGCTGATTGCACACAATTCTGCACTTTTCAGGAAACAAGTGGGATATGATCTACAGTGGCGCCACCAGGGAACATCTTTGTGACCGGCTGAATCCAGGCTGCTGCTACCGCTTACGGGTTTACTGCATTAGTGACGGAGGGCAGAGTGCGGTAATGCTTCTGTGTAGACTTGTTTATGTTTTAATATGGACCAAATGGGACAGGATCAGCATTTCCTGCCCTTGTTGTTAATATTTGTGTACAAATATGGAAAAGTAATTCCTGTAACCCGAGTTGCTAGCGTTACTGTTACCAGAATATTCCAACAGAATATTTCACTCTTATTTAGGTAAATTTTAGGGTGATATTTGACATCCATATCCAGCAAAAATTGAAATTGATACTGTTTCCTGCTCTATAAATTATGTGTCAGGAGATACCATAAACTGAACACAGATATAATATTTGAATATTTCAGAAAAGCTAGCCATTTTGTTATGATTGTTAAGAGACTCAGTAGCCAGGAGTTTAATCCTAGCACTCGGGAGGCAGAGGCAGGTGGATTCCTGGGTTTGAGGCCAACCTTGTTTACAGAGCAAGTTCCAGGAGAGCCAGTAGAACATGGAGAAACCTTGTCATAGAAGAAAACAAAAACAAAGAGAGAGACTTACTCAGTAACTAAAGTTGTATTTATCCCATCCCAGTTCTAGAGCCTGGTTCAGTTTGAGTACATCCAGCATCTTCAGTTAAACTCGTTCAATGCCAGCACTTCTTGTGAGTCAGTAATTGAGTGAGGGTGGCTCCAATCAGACACGCTGGCTGCCTGTTTCGTGGGTCAGTAATTGAGTGAGGCTGTCTTCCTGCAGACACGCTGGCTGCCTGTTTCATGGGTGAGGCTGTAATTGAGTGAGGCTGTCTTCCTTCAGACACTCTGGCTGCCTGTTTCGTGGGTCAGTAATTGAGTGAGGCTGTCTTCCTGCAGACATGCTGGCTGCCTGTTGGCCGCACGGTAGCCCTGCTGTCTGAGCGCTCAGGCTTCTCCTTTAGGCCGGAGCAGCAGCGTTTGAGCTCTGCATGGAAACTTCCCCTCCCCGTGTTTAAGTCATCCAAACACAGAATCACTTAGGACTCCCCACTCCCTGCCAAGGTGCTCGCTTGAGTTTCCGTCTGTTTCTCACTTGTTAAGTTTTAGGGGAGCATCCTGAATCATGTCAGGGGCCCTACAGGCATGAACTACAAGCAACTCCAGCAGCTAGGCTAGGTGTGCCAGGGTGAGGCAGGTCCTCGTGGATTTGGATAGCCTGTGCTCACTCACACCTTCCTGTTCTTCACTCCTGGGCAGGCAACACACTCCAGGCGCCTACTGTATTTTTGATGAATTTAATCAAAAATATCTTACTGGAACATTCATAATAATATATTTCAAGTGGAATTTTACATAATAAAAATACTCTTGTTAGACATGGAAGTATTGTGAAACTGGGTGTGAGTCCTGCCCCACAGGCTTGTGGTGCAATGTTCCATTTTAGCCGTTGAGAAAGCTCCCTGGTAGTAAAGGCCTAACTTGGTGCTAGAGCACTTTTTTTCTGTAGAAAAGACCTTCCTGAGTCTGCAAAACCACCCAGAGAAAAAAGAAAATCTCCCTGCATTTAAGAACAACAAACATAAGTATCAAAGTTTCTTTTTTAGTGTGTCTTCCATAGAATGAATGCCTGTCTGAAAAAAGGTTGAACAAATAGTATGTGTTTTAAAAGAATGTACACAGCTTAGAAATATGATGATTCATCTTAAAGTAAAATCAAGGCTGGGGCTTGTAGCTTTTCACAGTAAGGTGCTTTGCCTGTCATTTTTAAGGCCCTGGGTTCAAGCTCTGTCCCATAAGAAAATAAATGAAAACACTTTATAGTAGGAAACAAAAACAATACTGAATAGAAAGGTACTATATATTAGAGAAACTTACCTGGTTATAGAATTGTTTTAGAGGAACAAAATATGTTGACATTTAGGTTAAAATACAATTTATAAAAACAAACTGTGAATATTAATCTCCAAAAAACAATAAGGAATGAAACAGCTATACCTGTCAAAACAGCCTAGGACAGAAACTTCTTAGTTGTCTATTGTCTTTGATATTTCATTTGTTTTGCTTCCTAATTATTTAAAGGATTTGCTCTTTTTCCAACTTGTGTTTTAAATAGTAGTTATAGTATATGTTTTTTAGTCTATAAAAATATATAAATGATTTACTAAGGCTTGATTCTATTCAGAACCTATTTCTTTCAGGTGATAATAAAGTACAGTTTCATGCTGTTGGTACAGTTTTTGTGTTGTGTTACTGTCCTTTATCAAAGCAATCTGATGGTTGTTTAGGGCATCTCTTTTTGATTTTGCTTTTGTTTTGGCAGGTCTCTGAATCCTTGCTTGTGCAGACTCCAGCTGTGCCTCCTGGCCCATGCCTCCCCCCCAGGTTGCAGGGAAGACCCAAAGCAAAAGAAATACAGTTACGATGGGGTAATTTCCATTTGGCAATGAATTATAATGAAGTTAGAACCAAAAGTCTTCTTCCTGTTAAAAGACCTAAATCTCTCCACCCTTAGGACCTCCTCTAGTCGATGGTGGGGCACCCATTTCCTGTTATACGGTGGAAATGAGTCCTGCAGAAAAAGATGAGCCCAGAGATGTTTACCAAGGATCTGAAGTGGAGTGTACAGTGAGCAGCCTTCTTCCTGGAAAGACATACAGCTTCAAACTTCGTGCAGCCAACAGAATGGGGGTAGGGACCGCAGGCTCAGTCACCACTCAAGCATGTGTCATCACACCCATTATCAAGCCATTTTGTGATAATAAGTTTCTAGTGATAAATAAGAGATAGTGTGTCCTATAGCTTGTCTTGCTGTCTTTGTACTTTCAAGCCTCAGTTTGTGGCACTTGAAAAGCCTTGTGGCTTTCTTCGGGGAGTGTTGAAAACCTGTTTGCATGGTCTCTAAACTGGTTTTATTGAGTACTTAGTCTCCATTGCAGACCAGATGTGATTCTTGCTTTGCCTCATGGGAAAATGCTAATATCTAAGCATTTCTGGCTTATGTAAGTCATTTAAAACATGCTCTATGTATATATAGATAATTCCATAAAATGAGCCAAAGCGGTGATAACCCCACTTTGCAGCCAGTGACCTTGGGGCTCGGTGAGTGTGCTCCACACCACTGCTGATGCCCTCACCTCTCCGTTATTACAGATTCCCAAAGACAAAGCAATTGCTTAGGTGTGTGCCACATTTTTTTTAACTATTCCATAATTTTTTTTCCCAAAAGTAAGATGTCGGGTCCTTTTATCACAGTACTGCAGACTTCGGTGAGCTGTGTTTTGTCTCATATCCTGTCTCTAGCTGAACAATAGTTTTACCTGTGAGCATATTTAAGTATTGTAAATTGTGTTGCTTGCAGCAGTCCTTATTGAAGCCGCCATTGTCCACAGCCTCATGGGCTACAGGTCACTGTAGCAGACTCAGTACCGTGTCTTCTTTTTTATTTACTGAGTTTTACTAGTTTGTCAAAATGACTTTAGGTATTTGCTTTGTCTGTTTCCATTAGATACCCATTTTGACTCTTACTACTTCAGATTTCAAGATAAAATTGATGCCTGCCATCTCCCAGGCCTTTATTTGGTACCTGTCTTCAATTCTCACATTATTTCTTCTTACTCCACCTACCTAATTTACTGATGCCCTGATCTTTTTGAAAAGAGCAGTTCGTGAAGGGAATAAGGGGAATAAAGGGTTTGGGGAGAGAAAGTATAGCAAATGAAACTGTGGAGTTAGATCGAGAATTTTAAGTTTCATTTGTTCAGTGAACATTTAAGGATGAAAAAGGAAAATGTGTGTTCTGCTTGTTTTTTAGTTTGGACCATTTTCAGAAAAATATGATATCACTACAGCTCCTGGGCCACCAGACCAGTGCAGACCCCCTCAAGTGACATGCAGATCTGCCACTTGTGCACAAGTGAATTGGGAGGTATTGTAATTCCCACTGGTTTACCTAGCTTCCTAAGTGATTGGAGTCGTGCGTAGAAGAGAATAAAGCTCAACCCCCTTTCTGCTCCTTCAGTTACCTGTGAAGAGTGAGTCCTGGTAAATCCACTTGGTGAAAGTGAGCTAAGTGTTTGAGTAAGGGATGCTTGCTCCTAAGCATTTAGACTCGTGGTATATTGTTCTCACCAAAGGCTTTGTTTCCTTACTGAATATTCTACCCAGCGGTGAACTCTGACAAAGATTTGGTATACTAATAGTTCGCTCAAATTCATTATCACCGGTGTATTTACTGTATATTGTAGTTGGTCAGTAATGATAATCATAATTTCAGTTTCCTTTGAAATTTAATGATGAAAATATTTGTGTAAGTTAACATTTATACAAATTATTTTCAAGTTGTCTTCAAGTTAATTTTTTAAAATTTACCTAATTGTTTGTCTAAGATACTCTGACTCATGCCTTCTGGTATGAGGCAGTTATATTTTTAACCATTCGGATAATGTAAAGTTGTACACTGTTGATTGTGTTTAGATGTTTTAAATAAATTCAGAAGCAGTTCCATTTTTACTGTGTTAGAGGAGAGAACATTATTGCTCCAAAGCTATTTAATGTCAAGACTAAGAAACTGTATGCTTTCTTGAAGACTCCTTTGATTAACGGAGCTGATGTCACAGAGTACCGGCTGGAATGGGGAGGAGTTGAAGGAAGTATGCAGATATGTTACTGTGGGCCTGGCCTCGGCTGTGAATTAAAAGGACTCTCACCAGCTACTGCCTATTACTGCAGAGTCCAGGTAGGTGACCACCGGCGCCTCAGCACACACTGTCCAGAATCTTGTGCTTGGAGGCCACAGTCACGGTCATGTCTCTGTTAACTTCACTTCATTCACTTGTAGGCTATGAGTGTTGTGGGCGCAGGTCCTTTCAGTGAAGTTGTAGCCTGTGTGACTCCACCATCAGTTCCTGCCATTGTGACTTGTCTCCAGGAAGTCAGTGATGATGATATAGAGAGTCCCCATTACTCCCCTTCTACCTGCCTTGCAATTAGCTGGGAAGAGCCTTATGACCACGGTTCAGAAATCCTTGCCTACAGCATTGACCTCGGAGATAAGCAGCCCTTGACAGTGGGGAAGGTGACAAGCTACGTCATAGACGGTTTGCAGCCAGATACAACATACAGGTACACCCTAAGTCTATGTGTATGTTTGCCTAGACCAGAAAAGTGATTTAAATAAAAGAATCGTAAACTAAACTATTTTTGTGTGTCATTTAGAATACGAATTCAAGCTTTGAATAGCCTTGGAGCTGGCCCTTTCAGCCATACGATTAAATTAAAAACTAAGCCCCTCCCTCCCGATCCACCTCGGCTGGAATGTGTTGCCTTTAACCACCAGAACCTTAAGCTTAAATGGGGAGAAGGAACCCCGAAGACATTATCAACAGATGCTGTTCAGTACCACCTTCAGATGGAGGATAGGAATGGAAGGTGGGGCTTCTGATTTCTTTGTCATATGTATATTTGGGGGGTTAATGTATATGAATGTTTATAGTGTAAACAGTTTGCCAGAGCAGAGTGAAGGCTGTCATAACGGGTGGGTAAGGACACCTGCTGCCAAGTCTCGCCCCTGAGTTCAATCCCTGAGACCCACAGGATGGAAGGAGAGAACCAACTTGTGCAAGTTGTTGTTTGACTGCACACATGCACCATGGCGTATGTGTCACAGGCACACACGGAGACTTAATTAAAATGTAATGAAGTTATCTATCACAAGTATCTTACGTAATTTTAAATGTATGTTTTCAGACTCTCAGAAGGATCCCTCTGGCTTTCGTGTTGTACCTCCAGTGATATTAAGTAGGCTATTCTGGAGCTCTCCCCGTCAACTCTCAGCTTGGTTGTGAAGGAACTCTACGTATTGATTTCCAGCTGGGCACAATATGCAGAAAGTGGTTGTGATTTGCTCAAGGTTTCTGAGGTTCTAGACAGCAAGATTATGACTCACTGCCCCATACTCCTAATGCACGGCCTGCACACTGAATCAACAACAATTCAGTCCCCTCCTCACTGGCAGGTCCCGATTGGGTTCTGTGATTTATTGTAAATACTTTATTTCAGTTATAATGTGTTTTTCAGATTATTTTTTAACATTATTCAAATACCAACATAGGACTGTTTATTCACCCTGCTACAAAGAAACCCTGTCTTGAAAAAAAAACCAAAAAAAAAAAAAATCCCTTTTTTTCCAAATAAAAACAAGAGAAATTTAAGTGCGGATTATCTCGTAGCTCAGGTTCATGCTGCAGATAACAAACTGTGTGATTAGGACTTGTTTAGAAATAACTTGTAGTAAAAGCAGTGCCTTCGTGTTGTTGTGATGCCTTTGACAATGTAAACATAAGTGGCGGCAGGCAGAGGCAACGCTGTACCAAAGGCCTGAGAAGAGACTTCAGATGGTTGAGCATTAGATTAGTGATACATTTTTCTATAAGTCAAGTCAGATTGGGAGATCTACATCTGTGGTTTTTATTGTCTGGTAGAAAACATAATTGTCAGTTACTCCTAAGGTTAAGGTTTTAGAGCCACATAGTCTCAAATAACATGCCCCATTTTACACTTGTAGTGCTTTTTAAAACGTTTTTATATGGTGTTGTTTCTGTTTCAGGTTTGTCTCCCTGTACAGAGGGCCTTGTCATACGTACAAAGTGCAAAGACTCAGTGAGTTCACGTCCTACAAGTTCTGCATTCAAGCTTGTAATGAAGCTGGGGAAGGCCCTCTCTCCCAAGAATATGTTTTCACCACGCCAAAATCTGTCCCGTCTGCCTTGAAAGGTAATTTATATCCCCTGAAGCTGTTTTCTTTGATGAGGTGCTTTATTTTAGTTAAAATTTAACCCCAAATGTCTCCCCATCAGTTAGATAAAAGCATAGAGAAAGCGCACGTGCTAAGCGCCCCACTCAGTCATCAAGGCTGCTCTGTGGCAGTGCCACTAATACTCAGAAAGCCACTCATCTTTATGATCTGACATAAAATACTAAATTGAATAAATAAGTTGTGTATTCTAATTAAGTTCATTTGGTATTTCTGTTCTTGTTATTCAAAGAATATATATCACAAAGCCCTGGTTATTTTAATATTTCTTCAGGTTGGGGGAGCCAGGTCCCCTCTAAGAAAGACGCATGTTTGTTTAGCTTGACTTCACACACAAACATGTACTCATGTACATGCATACTATGCACATGTTTCTAACTTTGAAGTAGCTCTCATTTTAAGTGTTTGTGGCAAGGATTGTACTTTGTGTATTTATCTAAGAGGTGAAAGTTCATTGCACTCTGAGACCTGGTGACAGAGGCCGCTGGGGCAGCTCCTGCATCGTCTATTCAGCAGACCCCAGCGCGAGCAGCTGCTTGTAGTTAGCCTGCCTGATGTTGATGAGTTGCGCTGCTCATTCACTTGCTCCCTTATCCAAGTCAGCGTCTCATGGCTTCATAAAGATTGCTGTGGTTGTTGTTTTAAATTACTTTGCATGCCTGTTGCAAAAGTTCACCATATACGTTTATAACTTGGGTTTTAGAGATTTGATTTTAATTAAAACAAGTGTCTGTGTAATATGTCAAATTAAATTAAATGGAGCTGATATTTTTTATGTTTATTTCTCTAGCCCCCAAAATAGAGAAAATAAATGATCACATTTGTGAAATTACATGGGAATATCTACAGCCAATGAAAGGTGACCCAGTTATTTATAATCTTCAAGTTATGGTTGGAAAAGATTCAGAATTCAAACAGGTATGTGTCAAGATACCATTTTATAAATCTTTAGTTTTTATTTTCAGTAGAAGATTTGACTGTATTTACTTTCTAATTAAGAACCATTTGTCCAGTGCCTATTGCATTCCAGCTATCTTGGAACTCACAATATTCTGTGACTGTACTGCCCTTGGATAGATTATTCTTTGATCCAGCAGTGACTCATGAAGCTCAAGCTCTTTGCCAGCAGTCAGGACACAGCAGTGAGAAGTACCTGCCTTTGAGGAAGGACACACCTCACTATACACTAAGTCAGATGGTTGCAAGTACACCGGGAAAAGATAAACTGAGTCAGAGGACTGGGGATACTGTAGTTTCCCTGAGGAAGTGCTGTGAGAGGAGTAACCACAAAGAGGCCCCAGGGCAGCAGAGTGCTTGTTAAGTTTCCTCAGCTGTGAAGGGAGCCCTAGGGCAAACTTGATGGAGTCAGGTATTTACACTTCTCAGCAGTTACTACTGCAAGCCCCACACCCCAGTAGCTGACCTACACGACAGGCTTGATTGTTGAGCCTGCTGAGGCCAGACTTGACCTTTGTGGTTCCCCTTCATCAGTCCAGCCCCTACAGGCTTAGTCTATTGAGAAGTGAACAGTAAGGAAGCCATCATGCTACAGAGGAAATCCTATGTGGAAATTATACTGACATCTACAGGCGGTAACTTTTACTCCTAATGAAATTAGAAGCCAGGAGAGGACTTTTGTTTTCCTCAAATAGTTACATAATCAGACACACTTTGATTACTTTGTTGAAATTGGAGTAGGACAAAGACAGAAGCAGGGAAATCAGTAAGGAGGTTTGAGTAATAATAATAATTATTATATTGTAATGTGTTTTGAAGAGCATCTAACAAGATGAAAGTCTAAGGAAGTCAGTATGTTAAGTGTTGTAGTTAGTAATCTAAAGTGAGTGATGTCTGTGTTCTTGCTATTATTATCCAGTGCTTGACTGTAACAGTATAATTATATAGTGAATTTAACAATAGCCTTGTGTGATGAAAGTCTAGGGGAACTGGCAGGACAGCTTGTTGACACTTATTTGCATGTATGAGTGACAGAGCAGGTAACTGTTTATGTGTCCAGGAAATCGGTGGCCAAGACAGTCTGTAACCATTGTTCTTCCCTTTCTGCTGCCACCTTTCTTTAGTTTTGAAGGTTTATAAAGTGGTTTTTTGTATCCTAAGTTTCTTTTCCCATAGAAAATATTAATCATCCATCTGCTTTATTCCAGCCTTGTGATGTTATTATAATAGATTTTTCATGTATGTATTTGTTTTCTCTAAAACTTTATAGAAGTACAATATCTTAACTAAATCACAAAGGGCCCACAGAGTTAAATTTGGCATACCATTGTTTTTCTCCATTAAATCATCTGTTAATTGATTTAATAATTATATTTCAATTAATTTATAGATGAGCAGTTTTACTTCCCAGGAAGAAGCAAAATTAATATTAAAGAAAATATAACTGTCTAGCTACATGTTTAAAGGAAATAGAGACCCCACATTTTGGTGATACATGAATTTTAATAAGTTTATATTACTACATGAAACAGTAAAGCTAATTCTAACTTAACTTTAAATCTAAATTAGTATCATTTAAGATTACTAACTATAAAACTGAAAAGGCTGACTCCCCCAAATCTCACTCTTGCTGTCGTCCCTCTAAGTCTCCAGCACTTAACCAAGTCTTAAGCTTACCGGCAAGGTAATACTCCGGAAGCTGCGGGTCATCTGAAAAGAGTTCCATGGTTTTTTTGTTTTGTTTGTTTTTTGTTTTTCTGGAATGTTTGTCGTTTACTTGATGTTCAGTATGCATAAGACAAGAAGTGTAGGGGAGCAAAGTTACTGTTCTGAGTCACTAAGGATGTTTTGATTTCAGGGAACTTGTTTGGATTTGAGCAAGCACAAAATGCAGAATAGGTAAAAGCTTGGGGTATGACTGCAGTCCTAGCACTGGGGAGGTTAAGGCTGGAGGAATAGCCGTGCAACCAAGTCTTAGGGGCCAGGAACTCCCAAGTGTGAGATTCAGAAGACACCAGGTATTGATGGGTCTCTGTTCTCAGCTATAGGTATTTTTAAGAAAAGGATTATTATTTTAAATTACTAATTTCCCAGTCAACCTATAAATCCTGATTAACCTGTAAGACTGAGTCCTGGCAGCAGCAGGTACTATAACCCTAGGCCAAGCTTGGAAACAAATTGGTTCCTGTTTTACCTTTCTTCATTCCTTCGTCAGCTGATGGCTTTGCCCAGACCTTGCTGCCCTCTTGGCCTGTGCTTCACCTGACTTCACTTCATCTAGAGTTGCCCCCTTCTCAAGAACAGATTTGTTGTATTGCCATCCTCCCTGATACACATGTTTACCCTATGTATTGCTTGTCTTCACTAGCTGCTAGGAGGGAGAGTCCTGGGTAAACTCAGGAAAGTCAGGGGTCTAGTGGCTCTTCAGGCCTCTCAGAAGTGCATTCGTTCAAATGGTGTTCCTGAGAGTCTAAGAAGGTGGCATGTGAAGTATAAAAGGACAATAGAGCCACCTTCAAAGGAGACAAACAACCTGGAGGTTTTGCAAGTGCTGGACAGTCACCTTGAACTCCCTTGTGAGCAGTTGTATGTGAGTCCCTTACAGAAGAGCCAGGAGATCAGCAGGCCTGGTTGCTCCAGCAGCTCAGTGGATTCATCAAGGACTATGCTTAGTAGTAGGGAAGTTCCATTCAGGAGAGAGGGACCAAATTTCAAAGACACTTAAGAGCTATCGCCAGCCCAGGCCTGGTCCACCTTTGAAATTCAGAGTGAGAGGCCAAGAGTACATGAACTGGGTAGGGAAGGGTTAGAATTCCTGCCCCAAAGTAAAAGTACTGTTAGTGATTACAGGTGTTAGCATTAGTGAGGGGTCTGTGCAGAAGCAGAGCCAGTAGGATACACAGACGTGTATTTGGGTGGATGGCTTTGCTCAGTGGAGGCTACTCATTTCTTCAGTCTGCCATCCATGAACCTGGGGCCCAGGAAAGTTACTGGTGTCTTTACAGTGAAGACAAACCCACATACCTGCGAATCAGGAGTGCCAATGGTTTAAGTCCTAGTGGAAGTCCATGCTACCACTGTCCAAAGTTGGGAGAAGTATGTCTCAACCAAACAGATATGATAAACTTGCCTTTCTTTGTCTTTTCATTCTGCTCAGTTCATATCCTGATCTGTTCCAAACCACTCTCAGACAGACCTGAAGTGGTGGCGCACTGCCATCCGAGTGTCACTCAGTCAGAGGTGACAGCAGAGCATGAATGTTGAGACAGTCACCGAGTTTCTTTGTCAGGGTTTCTTTCTGTAGCTTTGACTGTCCTGGAACTTACTCTCTGTAGACCAGGCTGGCCTTGAACTCACAGAGATCCACCTGCCTCTGCGTCATGAGTGCTGGGATTAAAGGCGTGCACCACCACCACCCGGCTTCCGGGGTTTCTTGAGAGCAGTGCTCCTCAGAGTACACAAAACCGTCACTTACAAATATTCATAAGTCAGGCAAGGATCATATCATGTGACCACACATACACTGTTGTGATAGTATACTTATGCATTGGTGGGATGTTTAAATGTAATCAAGTGCCTAGTGCTGTGTCTTAAGGAAATACTTGTGATTTTTTTTTTTTTTGGTGGTATTGGCATCAAGCCTTTGTTGTTTGCATTATTCCATACAAAAGTACTATATTTCCAGAATCACTGCTTTAATACTGATAGAAATTACATTGTGTATTCAATACCGAAATTATGGAAAATCTCACAGAAAAATAACAAAATTTGTTCTTGCTTGATGACAGCTTCAAAGGTAAATATACATTTGTCCTTAAAAGATAAGAGCTGTTTTGAATCTTAGTGTGAGTCCTTGATAAGTTGAATCTATGTGACCACCAAATGAGTTTTTAGAAGATATGATTGATACAAAGAGGTAAGATATTGAGTTCATTTTCATTGACCCAGGGCCTCAATTATGTTTTCTTTGTCTGTGAAATGTTTATAATATCAAAATAAGGACAGATAGCAGTTTATCAAACTCTTAAGTTCCATCAAAGCCCCTATAGAAATTTAGACCTCCCCCCATTGCAGTTATCAAATACATAATGGGAGAAGGGGTCAACATGCTGCAACTTGCTTCAGTTCTTTGAACTCTTAAGTTAGCCAGTTCCTCTGAAGCCCTTCAGGCTTACTGGATAGCTTTTTGGGATATGTAAGCCTTTGTGTTACTTCTAGCAAGTACCTGTTTTCTTCAGTTCTGTGCCTCTGGTCCCTGTGAGACACCACCCTGTGTTCTTCCCAAGCTCTCCACATAGAACTGAAAACGTGATCTCATTATCTTCTTCCCAAGGTCTTGAGTATCCAGAGCAGTCAGTATTATCTCTGTGTCCCTTTTTCCTACCAACTCATATTCCAAACTTATACCTAGGCTTAGGCCCGAGGAAGACTGCAGCAGGGCCTCACAGCCCTGTTCTCCAGCAAGAACCCCGCTCCTTTTACAGCCCCCCCCACGGTTTCATGATGAGTGTTCCTCAGGCTCTAATGCCGCAACTCCTAAGGTGGACACTTTGAGTTAAAAACCGAAATTTAGGACCAGGCACGGTGGCACACATCTTTAATCCTAGCACTAAGAGAAGAGGCAGACAGATCTCTGAGTTGCAGGACAGCCAGGGCTACACAGAAACCCTGTCTCAAAAAACCAAAAGAGTTTCAAACTACACCATCAGTGTATTCTTACACCCTCTCTGCTACACCCTGTCGTTTGTCACACTCAAGCCATTTGTTGAGGGTTTTTCTTCCCTAGCCATAATACCATACTCAGTTGAAGATAAAATGGTGGTAGGGAGCCCAAAGCTTAAAAAAAAAATTAACGCTCCAGCAGGATTCTGAGTTCAAGGCCAGATCCTACCTATCTCAGAAAGAAAAAAAAAAAAAGACAAAAATTAAAAGTTACTCCATCATAATAAGATAAATACATGTTTTAATTAAAATGATTTTATATATATATGCACCGCTTTACATTGATGTCCTCTATACCTATGTAAGCTATTCTGGCATATCTCAGACAGTCCTTCTTGGAACACTGATTAGCTTTCTCAGATCAGTACACATTTTACCATTTCCTTAAGATTCATCTTATGGCTTCTTGCAATAAAAGTTCCTTTTTCTTGTCAACATCTACATTTTTACTTGACGTCATTTTACTAATTTGTTAGATACCTACCACATGCTGGATTGTGGAGATATTACAAAAAAAATGAGATGAGTTCTTACACCGCCTCCTTGGGAGCAAACTTATTTGTTAAAAGTTAGATTTACAACACATGTATAATTGGGACAGGCAAAAAGCTTGACAGTGCACATGCAGGTGTCCGTAGATGTGACTTGTAGGCCACCACTAGCTGAAGGAAGCCACTGGAAAGAGGCGTGACATTCTGAGCATTGGTTTTCTTGTTGGTAGAATGAGCAGAGGCTTGTTGGTGAGAATGATAATGTCTGTGAACCTCTGCTGTCAGCTGGGCACTGCTAGCTCTTTAGCAAGCAGTGGTTCACCTTAGTCTCATAACTGCCATAGAATTAGCTGTCACTGTGCCTAGTATATTGAGGTAAGTTCTCGCCGAGCTATGAAGCCACCATGCAGGGATGGGGTCACAGGGCAGCCAGCTCTGGTAGACGACTTCCTCTTTCCTAGGACACAGCACTGAAAACCATGTGATTCCTGTAATGTTCATTTCTCCTCTAAGGCATGACCACCGAGTTAGGTTTTAAGATTCTAGTCTGATTCCAAGTGACCAGTCTCTTTCTAAAGTTGACAAAGCGATTCACAGTAGATTCCTATAGACAACTTCCCTGCTGTTGTTTGATTGGACAGATGTTTCAAAGTGTGTAGAATTTCACTGCCTTGGCAGTTTGGGCTCCCCTAAGTACGAGGTAAACAAGATTATACAATCTCCTCTCTCATATAGTGAGTTCATGAAGAACAAGAAAAGATGACTTCTTTTTCATTTGCTTGAGTAAAGCAGGGAAATGCTTGGGAATTGATCTTTGTACTTGATTACTCGGTAACTTACTTGTAAACTGTGAGCCATATCTCACATCCTCACGCTTGCAACACACTAGCCAGTACTTTAATGGGTGGGTGTTTACAAAACATCATTTAAAAGATCAAGTTGAGGCTAAGAGATGGCTCGGTGGGTGAAGTACTTGCCATCAAGCTGAAAACTTGAGTTTGAACCCTAGCATCCACATAACGACCAAGTGCAGCAGCATGTGCCTAAAACCCCAGAGCTTGGGAGGTGAGCACAGGAGAATCATCAAGATAGAGACAGGTTCACCAAGAGACTCTCAAAAACTAATAATGAATAAAGCAGAGAGTGATGGAAGACAGTGAGACACAGCGTTGCCCTGGCCTGCATGTACGGTGTCCATACACCGCAGGTGCACAAAGATGAAATCAGCGATACTTAATAACCTTTATGTCTAAAGTATCCAGTTTAAAGTAAAGTGCTGATGTTTTCTGTCCAGGCTTCTTACCCCATTCTTCTTCCAATATTTCCTTAATAGATTTACAAGGGCCCTGACACTTCATTCCGGTATTCCAGCCTTCAGCTGAACTGTGAATATCGTTTTCGCGTGTGTGCCATTCGCCAATGCCAAGACCCTGTGGGGCACCAGGACCTGGTAGGTCCCTACAGCACCACAGTGCTCTTCATCTCCCAGAGGACAGAGCCACCGGCCAGCGCCAACAAAGACACTGTGGACAGCGTGCGGACCAGGCGCACCCTCAGTGACGAGCAGTGTGCTGCCGTCATCCTGGTGGTGTTCGCTTTTTTTTCCATTCTGATTGCCTTTATCATTCAGTACTTTGTAATCAAGTGAAAATATAACTTTATTTTTAACACTGTATTACATTTTATTTTGCCATGTACTAAAATTATTTCTGTATTGCTTTTACAAAATGGTGGCATTTAGCACTGGCATTGAGAGTCTATATTGAAACATGGTTTTGGCATTTTCAGTGCTTATGTTGTTAGGCAAAGGCTGGCACTTTATGAGAATTCAGCCTCAGAAACATCATTTTGGGGAGAGCTTTTTGTTTTGTTCTTTGATTGGGACTTTTCCCCCCTTTTTCCTTTTTTTTCTCCCCCCCACCCCGCCCCTTGGATATGCCTTCTAGTAGGACAAACTTTCTAAAGGGCAGCATTTATGATTGTTTTGACCAGTTAGCATAAGTATAACAGTGATAACCACATCTGTTTGTTCCCATGATGATTGCCATGTGGAAATTTCAAATTGACTAGAATTTACACTAACATGCTCTACGAAACTTGTTCAAGTCTGATGCTGTGAAAGCAACCTAGTGCTATATTTCTACCTCCTCATTTGTCTTAATTGTTTGGTAAGTGGGATTTTGATGAATAACTGGAGGGCTTAGCAAACAAGAACTGGATGAAGGAATTTGAGTGAGAAAAAGCTTCCTGTTTGGCGAGTGTGGAGTTCTCCTTACACTACACGTGAGTTCACAAGTTAAGTCCAAGAAAGCACAGACCCAGAAGTACTGATCTTTACTTGAACAGTACCTCTTCTTGGGATTGGAGAGCAGAGAACTTTTAAATAGTAACTGAATTTGAATCTCATTGAGCTCCTGTTTTCTGGGCCTTTAAACTGTGTGTGTGTATAAGTGCATCCATGTGCATATGTGCTGTGTTCAGACTGTCAGGTAAGGAGACACATATCCACACTTGTCATCTGGTCTAGGCTAGCTTGGAAGGACTCCAAATGGTTTTTGCAGCATCTCCTATAACTACTGCCGTCGCCATCAGAATTTCTAATTAAACTCAGCCTTTTTGTTTGGGGTACCAAATCTGAAGACAAAATTAATTTGCACCAGTAAACTTCAAGCTGCTTTCTTTCTTGAGAAACTAATGTTTAATGTATAATGTCTGTTTGGATACTGTTCCAAATCGTTGATTGCATGTGGGTACCGTTGCATTAGAGCACTTTGCAAATCGCATAGTTCATTGCTGTCTTGTGAGCTTGCATTTGTGAGTTGATGGATGATCAGATTGAATTTTGTTGTATCGCATTGTACATCTCGCCTCGATGTCAATGACTGCCAGTAATAACACAGTCTGCGATGATTTATATGAAATTCTGTTTTATGTCAATGACTGCCAGTAATAATACAGTCTGCAATGATTTATATGAAGTTTCTGTTTTATCGCATCTGTTATCTGTAGACCACATCTGTAACTAGCTTCTTTAATTTATTATTTGAATTTTAGAGTAGTGGATCACTAATTTTTAGTTGCTGAGGTTTGCATTTTAGTGATTACTAAGCACTCTGTCTGTCAAAAAGAAACGTATGTTTTGTGCTTTGAAGATCTCCGAAGAACTTCCCTTGTAGTAGAATGGGCATGTATTGTAATTGTTTTATGTCAAATAATCTGCGCTGTAGAAAACACATTAACGTTTGTTCAAAAAAAAAAACGATAAACTTGGCCTCTCCAAGTGGTAAGAAAACTCTGTCACTATAATATACTGTATGTTTACATTTTATTTAATCTCTTACAAATAGGGTGATGACTTGTCCCCCAAACAACCGCGATTACGATTGTTTTCTAGAAACTTCTTCAAAGTGCCACATTTGGCAGTACAAATGAGTCTGAGTGTAAGAGCCCAGAGATTTCTATATAGCTGAGTGTCTAACATGGTAAAATGTGCCACACGGTGGCTTATGTTTTTCATAGTAACTCAAATGAACTCCTATTTTTGATAGTAAATGTCATTTAATAGTGTACTTGCCATTTGAGCCTCACTGCAAAGTTAGTGCAGAGGAGAAAACAATTTTTAATGTAATCTTGATTTTACCTCATATACTGTACATTCCAAAAACTCAACTTTTTAAAGATTATAGATACACTACCAAACATATCACCTTAAAATTGTATAAGGTTGAGCTTCATACAAGTGAAAAAATATAATCTCATAGAATACATAAATATGTAGCAAAAGTATCTGTAAAATCCATGGAAAATAAAAGTTGTATCATTCTTTTTTGAGATATGTTTTTTTTATTCATAAACAGTTCATCATTGGCTGCCTGTGTAAGAAAGTGAACTATCTCCTCCCTCCCAAGGGGCTCACAACAATTTCCCCCATGGTATTGAGCTGCAGCCCGCACGAACACATACTCATTATTCAAGTAAGAGTCCAGTAGACTCGAGAATGAATTAGAAGCTTTACCCCAGTGCTCAGGAGGCAGGTGCAAGTGGTCTGTGAGTTCTAGCCAGGGCTATGTAGTGAGACCCTGCCTCAAAATAAAAGAGTTTAGAAGCTTTGTCCTAATGAATTCATCTTGTGTAATTCCTTAAATGTCTTGTTTGCATTACGTAAAAGCTGATTCTGGTATAAACTTCCCATTGGAAAGAAAAGAAGAAAATTCTAGTCCCATCTACCAAGAGGCAGAGGCAGGAGGATCGTTTCAGCCTAGGCGTTAAATGCCATACTGGGCAGCAAGACTTTCTAAAGAAAACAAAAAAATTTGCCCAGGAGGAATAAAATCCCTGACCCCAAATTTCTCATCTGTTAACATTTTTCCACCACCAGAAGCTCAGAACCTTCCTGTTACTGATGCCGCTGGGGGTCTGTTCCACTGAGTTCAACTTTCCCTTGTTCCCCACTAACACTCAGTTCCACAGGCCTCCTCCAGAGTTCATTGCTATTTTAGTGAATCCCTGATTGCCACTGTGGCATGTACATGGTGCCACAGTGAAGCTTAAAGTCTAGGGTGAGCAAAGGGATCAGAACCATCACTCCACAGTAGCAAACAAGTACAAGAACATCCTTGTGGAGGGCATCAGAGCTCCGCACAGCACTTTGTCTGGCTTTGTATACATTGGATTAGGAGGTCTTATACATACGCCTGAGCTTTCCAGGGCTTACCTTCTAACACAAGTACCTTTTCACCAATGTGAAGCAGATGAAGAAGAAGCAGAGAGGCCTCACGTGTGGTGGTCCAAGGAGACAAGCACACAAAACTGGCTTAAAACCCCTGATCCTCTACCATCAAAAAAAAAAAGTGATGTCATGTTATAATCCTTTTGTCTAGGTCATCATTTTCTCCCATATGTTCTTTATGTTTCTGCTTTTTGAGTCAGGGTTATCTATCATGTAGCCCAGGATGGCCTTGAGCTCCAGTCCTGTCTCCATCTGCTAAGTGCTGGAATTGTATATGTGCACCAACATGCCCAATTTTCCCCTGGTGATCTTAGAAACAATGCAGGAAAAAAATTGACCAAAAAAAAAAATACACAGTTGTGGTCATTAGACAGTCAGCATCCTTTGAATGTTTAGATGTTGCAGTGGCAGCTTTTCATCTCATGGTTGAAAGGGGTAAGCTCACCCCTGGCCACACTGAGCCTGCCTCTGTTCCCAAGGAGTAGCTGAGATGAATGTCCCCTGCAGAGTGACAGGAAGCTGTGCCATCACTGGATCTCACCTGCATTTGTCCTGCTATCTCTGCTATGCAGAGAAACCTGGAGACACCTGAGCCCAGATCCATGCAATGGTCACATCCTAGAGGTTTGTTAACTGAAAAGGGAGTTCTGGGTCACCCTGCCAGGTTCCTCTTCCCAAACCAGCTTTGCTTAAGGTGCCTTTTCTGGGATTGGTAAGATGGCCCAGTAGTTGAAGGCACTTGCCGGCAAGCCTGCAACCCACATGGCAGGAGAACTACCTCAGTGAGTTGTCTTGAGCAGAGCATACAGTCATTCGCGCGAAGAAACCAATTCTTGACACCTGGAGTCTAGGAAATAAGGAAGAGGCTGGGAGAGAAGGCAGTGGCTGCCTGAGGATAGGGAGAGCCGTGAGTGCACACTATGACACCAGGCTACAGGTGGCAGCCTCTGGGGATAGGGCCCCAGACCTGCCTTACCTTTTCTGCTTTACAAGTCATACTGAAAACGTGAAACCTAACATAAAATTTCCCAAATCTAGTTTGTTAAATGTTAGGAAATGTGGGCTGGGGATAGCCTAGCTCAATAGTAAAGCCCCAGCGTGGTGTGTGCAAGGCTGTGGGTTCTAACCACTGGATTGCACATACAAATAGCAGATGTGTTACAAAATGTGTCAGTTGTTATGGCTGCTCACATTTCCATGACTGCCTCAGATAACTGCCCTTCTGTGGAAAAGAGGCCAAACCTATGAAGTCTTCTGAAAAATTCAAGCTGTAGATATTCCCCCAAGCCTTTCACCTGCCCTCCTAATCTAGTTTCTGGAAGACTTCCAGCAGACTCCAGTTCTGCTTAGCTCTCCCTATGGCTGAGACTGTTAGTATGCTCCCAGCAAGAGGCCACAGTGCTTAATGGCCTTACCAATGCACTGCGCAGCCCCAAGTAACAGCCAAGAGGCTGTCACTCTAAGCTGACTGAGTTAAAATATGTGAGGGCTCAAATAGTATGCACTAGGTCTTGTAATCAGGACATCCTAGTCTGTCAAAGGCCTAAGAGGTCTCCTGGGCTTGTCATTTTAAAAACACCTGGAAGAGAAGTCGCACCATGCAACAGAGCTTACATGGGAGGTCTATTGGAAGAGGAGAGAGAAGGGGGCAAAGGGGAGCAGAAACTGGTCCCTGGAGATAAAAGGTGGTGGAAGAGAGAGGGAGAGAGAGAGAAAAAGAGAGATACGAGGTGGGCAGCACCACGTTTCAAAAGGGGATGTAGCAAATGTGCATAGGATGTGCTCTTAGTGGCTACGGCTGAGGACATATCTGAGGACCCCAAGGGCAAGCCAGTACAGATGTCTAAATACTAACATCCTTCCCTTTGATTTATTATAAAAAGGTGAGGTGGGGATGAGAACTCTATGTTCTCGAGACAGCTTCTAGCTGACCTGGGACATCGGACTCTTGGGGTAGAGCTGAGAAAACTGGGGAGCTGGCCACGTCCTGGGGTAGTTGGTTGTTTTACTTTGCTGTCCAGGCTCTGTGGAACTGTCTGGTATCCCTTGGACTTGGCACGATGCTGTTCGAGATGAATCCAAATCGACTTCCTGGGAAACCCATGCACATCTGATATACTTTGTGCTTCCAGCTCTGTGGCTAACTGTTGGTAGTCCTGTAACAGCAGCTAATTTGTTTAATTAGAAGTTTTGAATATATTATTGAGGATACATAGAGAGGAAATTGATGAAGCAGGGTGTGATTAATAGAATCAGGAGAACACAGATCAGTCTGGGTGAATGCAAAGATAGTTTGAGATTGAGAGGTGAGAGGGATAGAGAAAAAAGCATCCTTGAGATCCAGAACTGGAAAATGAGAAGTCCCTGAAGGTATAGTGGGAAGAAGGGTATAGGAATTAGGCACCATGGGATAAAGGGGGACTACTACTGCAGAATTAATGAGGAGGTCTTGAATTAGGTGATAGTTCTTATTAGGTTTCTTAACTGCAAGTATAGGGGTGTGTAGATGGAGACTGCTCATTTCCCAGCCACCCAGACCTGAACAATAACACAAAAACTATGTTAATTACAATACTGTTTGGCCAATAGCTTAGACATATTTTTTAGCTAACTCTTACATCTTAAATTAACCCATTTCTATTCATCTGTGTATCACCATGAGGCTGTGGCCTACTAGTAAGGTTCTGACTGGTGGCTGGCAGCTTTCTCCTTCAGCAGCTACATGACATCTCCTCGACTCTGCCTACTTTTCTCCTCTATCTCTGCTTGGAATTCTGCCTTGCTCTATTCTGCCCTGTCATAGGCCCAACGCAGATTTTTTTTATTAACCGATGGTAATAAAATATATTCACAGCATGCAGAGGGGAATCTCACATCACCTCTCCTTTTCTGTCTAAATAAAAAGGAAGGTTTTAACTTTAATATAGTAAAATTACATATAACAAAATAGGTATCAAGCAAGAACTACAGTTACAATATTTATATCTATTTTATCTTTTATAACTAAGGAAAGCTATAATTATAACTAACTATTCTTCAACTCTGTCAAAGACCCCAGAAGGTTATAATATTACCTAAGTTAACAGGAAATGTATTGTAAACAACTGTCAAAACTCTAGAATTGACAGATACATCTCACTGCCTGGATAGTCACCCAAAGTCCTTCTGTAACATTGGGGCACCCATCTTCAGCCTACAGGCCCATAGTATCCGGCAGACTTTCCCATGAAGCAAGAAATTTGACGATCTGTTTTGCTTTGTAATGGCAAAGTTCATCAGATGCTTTCTTCTGTGTCCTGCAAAATGCTTGGTAGTTCTTTCATGAGGCAGGAACCCCAAAGGACCATCTCATCTTTAGGCAAGTTCAGCAGTCATTTTCTGTGAGTCCTGCATGTTCAGTTCACACAGCATACCATCAAGCAGTCCAGGCGAGAGCAGTTTCTTGTCCAAATGACTAACAAACTCCCTAAGGAGCCTCTTCAATGTCCATCATCCTCTTGAAGTAGATTGGTGCTGCCAGGAGCAGATGTGCCTCATTGTCATGAAAAGTCCTAAGTTCTTAAAACCTTTTAAATGCCATATTCTGTTAGTCTTTGAAAGGTTCGAAGAATACCTACCTATCTGAAATATATCCCTGTACATCTAGAAAACCTGACTAACATGACTACAAGTTTGACTATTATAAATGACTATCTATTAATCTGTATTTCTTAACTATACATTACAATTTTAAATGAACTGCATAAACACAATACCTTAAACACAAGCAGAAGAAATAATATAACAAAATTGACCTTAAATATTTATCAATCAACCAAGATCCATACCTATGTAAAGTATTTATTGCTATATCATATCTCCTTTTAAATGTAAACAAATATTTATAAACAATATTTGGGAATTTGGGTGTAGTTCTCTCCAAACAACTTCCTGCGAAGTATTTTGGGGGATTCACAGAGACCTTTTAGGGGGTCTTGGTCCATCAAACCATATTAGTCTGGAAGAAATCCACAGGTTTTTGTCCTCTGTGGAAACAAAAGCAGAACCTCTTTTCCAAAGCAACATATCCTTAGACCCCAATTTTGAAGTCAAGATACCTTTAAAATATATATGTTGGTTTAGCTTAGCATCCTGTACTATTAAATGTCTCTCTGTATTTAGCTCATTCACAGTCAAAGTTCAAAGAAAACACAACAATATACATAATCCAGACTCTCTGTATTTTCCATCTTTACATGGCTTATTTTTCTTTGTTCCTTTATGGCTGTCTATACTCTGTCTCTTTAAAGACTTTACTGTTTTTTATAACTGTCTATACTCTTTCTTCCTCTCTCTCTCCCAAGTTTAATACATTTATTCAATACTGTGACACATTCAGGGGTCTGTTTATCTGAATTTGTCTTTATTGTACATCTGTAATTATTTTTTGACCAGGAGCACTTTTTTTTAATGCTTAGCAGGCGTGACTAGGACCAGCTCCATGGTCCCATCTGCTTGCTCTGCCCAGTCTAACAAGGTGGAGGTATGTTTACTGCCAACTCTGCAAGTCATTCTCTCTGCCCCAACTCCAGGGACAAAGTGAGTCTACATCTCCATTAAGCAATTTGTAACATGCAGCACATAGACCCCATTTAAGTGCAGGATCCCCCAAAAGAGCCACAGCTATTTGTGCCAGCACAAACCAGGATGCCCTCCCCTAAAGAAGCCACAGGGCCTTCACTGCCAATGCTGAATCAGAAAGTCCTCTTTTAAAGGAGCCATGTGTCTGCTTGCCACCAGCAAACAGAGCATATCTGAAAATATGCTGTTACCAAGAAACTGCTCTTGGCTCCCATTTTTGTGGGTCTAGAAGCCTTTTTTTTTAAAAGCTTTCTTAGACTTTATGTGAAAATTCTTGCCCCCATGTTAGGTGCCATTTTGTAGATGGAGACTTCTCATTCGTCTCCTGGCTGCCCAGACCCAAATAATAACACAGAAACTATATTCATTACAACACTGATTATCCAATAGCTTAGGCATATTTTTTTTAGCTAACTCTTGTATCTTAAGTTAGCCCATTTATATTAATCTGTGTATCACAATGAGGATGTGGACTACTGGTAAGTTTCTGGCTGGCCGCTGGCCGCATTCTCCTTCAGCAGCTACATGGCATCTCCTCGACTCCACCTACTTTTATCTTCTATCTCTGCTTGGAATTCCCCTTTGCTCTGTTCTGCCCTGTCATAGGCCCAAAGAAGATTCTTTATTAACCAAACATATTCATGTCATACTGAGGGGAATCTCACATCAGGGGTGTTAAAAGGAGAGGATGTAGGATGAAGTAGTTTTTTTCCCTAGGAGGTTAGAGAGATAGGTTTAAGTCCCCTAAGGCTCTGGATTGGAAGTGGGTACTGGGCTTGGGTAATGTACCATGCAGGGTCCTCTAATTGAATGACAATGGGGGCGGGGAATGGTGTCTAGCAACAGAGGTTTTTGGATGTCCCAGACTTGGGATCCATCTGGGAGACTGGCAGAGGAAATGACATGTTGGAACCAGTAGGGTGGGTAGCTAGAGGAGGAGGAGAGGAGATACTGGCAAGTCTGGGGTCAAGTGAGTGTGGAGAACAAAATAAATAGAAGCTTCTACTTTGGCTTAAAGATCCCTTTCCAGTAAAGGTACAGGGCAGATTAGCACAACCATAAATGAATGAGCAAGAATACCCCTGAAATTCAATTGAGTGGTAGGGTCTGATGAGGTAGATAAGGTTGTCCCCCTACCCCAACAATAGGGAGATGAGAAGGAGAGGTGGGTCCCAAAATTCCCTCAGGATCAAGTATGTGGCACTGGTGTCCAGGAGGAAGGACATGGACTTCTCTAATGCCATAATGTCTACCAGGGGCTCCCTGTCGGAGATTATGGTAGTTGGGTCAAGAAAGCCTGGGTCCCTTCAGTTGTCCATGGCCAGGCCTAGAAAGTCGGCGGGAGGGTGGTCTATATTTGATGTTCCCATGCCACCAGGTGCTTGGGGGCAATCAACTGACCAAGGTCCCTCTTGATTACACTTAGGATATGGTCCAGGGGGCCCATGGGGATTAGGGTAAGCCCAGGTCCAGTGACATTCCTGACCACATTTGAAGCAGGGACCCGGTGGCTCTCAAGCCCCAGGGACAGTCACTGAGGCTGGTCAGGTGGCCTTGGCCAGCATTTGGTATTTTTGTTTATGAGCTTTTTTCATCTCTTTCATGGTACACCTTAAAGGCCACCACTCAGACTTCTGCCTGTGGGGGTAGGGGTCCTCCCTCCAAATGCTTAAGCATGGCCCTAATGTCAGGGAAGCTCTGGGGAAAGAAATAAGCCATAAGGAGTTATCTGCCCTCTGGTCAGGGTCTAGGTTAGTATATTGTAAGAGGGTCTTGTGAGGCGGTCTAGGAACTGAGACAGATTCTCCTGTCTGTCTTGAACAATTTCCTGAAGTTTCTTATAGTTCACTGTCTTAAGGGCAGACTTAAGGAGGCATGCCAGAGGGCAGGTTGCAAACTGATCTCTAACTAGAGTGCCCCTGGGGGATGGAATGCAGATCTCCAGGCTCTAACCCCAACCATAAAACTATTTTTGTTGCTACTTCATAGCTGCAATTTTGCTACTGTTATGAATTGCAATGTAGCTGGACAGTGGTGGTGCACGCTTTTAATCCCACCACTTGCTAGGCAGAGGCAAGCGGATCTCTGTGAGTCTGAGGCCAGTGTGGTCTGCAAAGTGAGTTCCAGGACAGCCAGGGCTACACAGAGGAACCCTGTCTTGAAAAAAAATAAATAAATAAAAAATTTTAAAAAGTGAATTGTAATGTAAATATGTGACCCCTGTGAAAAGTATTATTTAACAGTGTGCCCCTCCTCCCCG
This sequence comes from Ondatra zibethicus, assembly GCA_004026605.1. Taxonomy (NCBI): domain Eukaryota; kingdom Metazoa; phylum Chordata; class Mammalia; order Rodentia; family Cricetidae; genus Ondatra; species Ondatra zibethicus. The sequence continues at coordinate 186,651 of PVIU01000967.1, forward strand.
TGCAGAGGGGGTCTCAGCCCACAGGTTGAGAACCACTGAGCTAAATCCTGCTAAAGCTATGCATTTTCAGTGAACAGCAATGAAGTGGAGTAGGCTAAGCACAGTTTAACCAGAGAGGTGGCTGTGCTCTGGACGGAATTGTGATGGTGAAGGTAAAGACAAGGACACTGAGGACATCACTGCTCAGGGAATTTAGTCGGGGAAAGGGAAGGAAGCTGGGCCCTGAGGCAAATGAGAGACAAGGAAAAGACAGAAGAACCCAACAGGGTAAAGGATTACAGGAATATCCATGGAGGAAAGTGAGTTACAAGGAGCAGGCAAAAATAGGGATGAAGGGCTGGCAAGGTAGAGATGGTTTCCCAAATCCTTAGGTAAGCGGTAAGTTCAGTCCACCGGAGTTGAGGTAAAGGGCCTCTCTGGGGTCATTTACAGAAATGAAGTCAGAAGTCCTAAGGGCCAAGATCACAGGCGAGGTGTGTTTTGTCCTGGAGCTGTGCTTACTGAAGGTAGTGAAGCATCTGAGCCTCAGGGAATGAAGGTGAGCGACAGGGTTAGAGAAGGCAGGGTCTGGTGCGGTTTGGCAGAGGCAGGTTTTAGAACAGCAAGAAAGAATGATGGCAAGCATCCCTCATAATGCCCATGATTCTTATATTTATGAGAGAAAGGCAGAGGCATTTCTCCCAAATTTCAGGTCCAAAAGACAAGGAGGATCTACGGAGGAGAGGCTGAAAATTTTAAATTTTTTTTACATTTATTTATTGAAAAAACAGTGACTTAATTTTTAATTTTTTTACATTGACTTTTGAATATGTACACACATATGCGCCAGAACAATGGATACGGGGAGACAACTTGCAAACACCTGTTCTCTCTTCCACCAGGTGGAAGCTGGGGGATGGAAGGCAGATTTCCAGGCCTTACTTCTGAGCATCTCACCAACCCCCAGATTGAAATTTGAAATCATAACAGAATGAATGAAAATCTTTGCTAGAACGGAGTTTGTTCGCGAAGATAAAGGCTTTGGCATGAGAACTGTTGAGAAATGCCAGGGTAGGAGAGGATGATGGAAGCGATAAGGAGCTGAGCTGGTCATCCAAATTCTAGTGGGCCTTAAATTGACTACTGCTTTGCTCATGCGCATAAGGAGTAAACTGAAACCTCAGAGCCTGATCGGAAGTCTCGGCTATTGTCAGAGACTGCAAGCAGCAGACTCATAATACATCCGGTTTTCACCTTTTCCTACATTTTTGTTCTTTCAAGTGTTTGGCATTGTCTTGTGTTGTTTCAGTCTAAAAACTCAGGGTGTGAAAGCATTTAAGTGTACAGATACTGCAGTTCTTAGCGTTGAGGTTTTCTTTTTTATGTTTCTGTTTGTGTATTTGGGGGATCCATAATTTGGTCTCTCCACCGTCACCTGTAAACTTACAGAGGTGTAAGAACTGTTCAGAGACCAGATGTGAGACACGTTCAGGGTCAGGCAGCAGCTCTGTCGCTGGATCAATTAACTAGACCCGGAAAGGGCTGCAACGCCTGTCTGGACTTCCCTCTTTCTAGTTAGGATTGTGGCTTTCTGAAAACAGGAGCACTCCCCCACTTTCAGGACGCAGCCTCTGGGCTTAGCTCCTCAGAAGGCCCCTCAGGGTTCCTGAGATGTGGCAAAGGTCGCCAGAGCATGCCCTGCAATACTTAGGGACTGGGAGACCGCATCTGCGCTGGTGCTGGAGGCGGCCCGCGTAGGAGGCGGAGACTGCTCGCAGGCCACTGCACTCCCGCGGACCCGAAGTGAACCCACCATCCCTCCAGGTGCACTTGCTGCGGGTTCCAGGTGCGGAGTGTGGGTTCTCCTCTTAGGCAGCCCGCGGGCACGGCCTGGAACGTCAGCGACGGCCCGGAGGCGCATGGGAACCGCTGTGGGGCGCGCTGCGACCGTGTGATGAGCATCGCTGCCTGGCGTTGCTTTCCGGGCACTGGTGCAGGTGACCGCGGTGTACCACGGCCTGTTCGCCCTGGGTGTGAGTGGCGACGTGGTGGCCGTGCTGATGATCGGGCGCTACCGTGACGTGCGGACCACCACCACCATGTACCTGGGCGGCGTGGCGGTGTCCGATCTGTTTATAACGCTGAGGCTCGCGTTCTACCTGTACCGCCCGTGGCACTTGAGACCCTGAATGTTCGGGCCGCTTCTCTACCTCCTGCCTCTCTGCTTGGTCAAGGGCTGCTTCTACGTCCAGCTGCCACACGTGACCGCATTGAGCGTCGAGCCTTGCAGGGCAATCTGCCTCCCGCTGCGAGCGCAGTTCCTTGTTACCCGGAGCCTCCTCCAAGCGCTTTTAGCCGCGCTCCGGGCGGTGGCACTGCTCTCAGCTGGGCCCTTCTTTCTAGTGGTCGCCGGCAAGATGTCCTCCCCGGCCTCTCTGCAGACCTAGACCTGAATTGCATTTAGCAGACTCAAACCCTCGCTCCGCGTCCCTCTTGCCCTCGGGTTCTCGTGGACACCAGCGCTGTCTCCTCCAATCTTTAGGAACCGAGGTTGCGGAAGCTGCAGCGCCGTTCAGCCGCGAGTGCCCTCTCAGTCCCCGCACAGCTAGAGGCGCTGATGGTCAAGCTGTGGGTCACCACTGTCTACTTCTTCCTGCCCTTCCTGGGCCTCAGCATTCTTTGAGGGCCCATGGGACACTAGCTGTGGAAAAGCCAGGGCCCCGGGGAGGCCTGACCAGGGCGCGAAGGAAAAGGGGCCAAGGGCAGACAGTCCTGTGTCTTGAGTAAGTGATGCTGCCCGCCCTCCAAACGCCATGTTAGGTCCAGCAGCATTGCTCACCTCCACCTGTAGATGTTTCCCAGTGCATGTAAGGGGTCCCCTGGGGGTGGGGAACCCGAAAACAGCGAAGGTTTTCCGAAGTCGCTGCGATCCAGCTTGAGTAACTGGGGGCTCGTTCAGTCTCTGTGAGGTTTGCAATTGGGCGTTACTCCCAGTTCCTTTGAGAAGATGAGGTCCATTGCTGAAGATTCTGTTTAATGTTAAGTTATTCTGGAGACTAAAGCAATATTCTTGCACAATATTTACATTTTAAGTTATTCTGTTCATCTCTCCTAATTAAAATGATTTACATGGGTGAGTTTGAAATTTAAAATTTCGTGTTCCTCATGGCTGTTGTAGATTGCCTGGTGCCATGGAGACTTCGAACTGTTGCCTTTCGGATGATGTCATTACTTGGCTACACCCCAACACTGAGGAGGATAGACAGTTTTAGGATCTTCAGCATTTCACGAAGTCCTGCAACATGTCAGCGAACACATAGCTTGTACAATGTGCTAACACGGTGCCAGAACAATCCAGAAAACGGAAAGGGCTGCGGGAAACCTTCCCCTGTACAGAAAGCCTGTTTCGCAGATGTAGATGTGAAGAAACTTGGCCAGACGCAGCTGTCAGCTTGACTTGTCTGTGTCGTCTGTTCCTCACGGTTGCCATGCCTGCTCCCAGGATGAGGAACTCAGGTTCTGCAGTTTGTCTGATTTTTTCCCAGGTCTGTTTCTTCAACAAGCTGTAAAGCAATCTCTTGAAATGAGGGCCATATTCCTGTTATTTAAATATTCACAGTACATAACTCAGTGCCACACACAAGGGTATTTTAATGTTTATTGCAGAGAAAAAAAAATCCATGATTGTATACATATAAAAACAGCCTGTTTGCAGTTTCAGTGTAATGTTTCAAGACAATAAAAATATTTCATCTAAATTTTCATTCTCACTATAGTGGAAAATTCTTCCACATGTTAACTAGGTTAATAGTCTTAGCCATATGGTCATGGAAACTAACTGAGCAGAATAATACAGAGGTAGCTAGGACTATGGTAATCATGATAGAACTATTGTCACTTCCCAGTAGAAGAGAAAGAAAAGTCACAGGACCCTGTGATAGATTGAAAGAAAATGACCCAAAGGGAGTGGTACTATTAGGAGGTGTGGCCTTGTTGGAGGAAGTGTGTCACTGTTTGGATGGACTTTGAGGTCTCATTTGCTCAAGTTTCCCTCAGTGTGGCAGTCAGTCAACTTCCTATTTCCCGCAAGATGTAGCACTCTCAGCTCCAGCACCACATCTGCCTGCGTGCTGCCATGTTCCCTGTCACGATAATAATACTGAACCTCTGAAACTCTAAGCGAACCACCACAATCAAACAGTTTCTTTATAAGAGTTGTGTGGTCATGGTATCTCGTCACAGCAATAAAAACCATAACTAAGACAGACCCCTCACTTGTGAGTCAAGCCTTTTTTTCTCTCCTCCCCCAGCTGCAGATGATCTTGGTAGAGGAAGTGGGAAATGAACTGAAAGGGTCCTTGAGTCCTGAATGTAGTTTCCATGAAGCCATCATCCCTGATGGGGTGTGGCTTAGTGGTGATACAGCTGTTCTGGGGTCAACCATGGACATGTAAGTCAACTTTCACCCATGTTCTCTAAGTAAGACCAATAAACTCATGGATTAACTGTTGACAGAGGTTTCTGTCCTGCCCAGTCCCACAAAGAAACACTCAGAAGTTAACATTAATTATAAATTGGTTAGCCTATCTTATACCTTACATTAGCCAATAATTCTTGTCTGTGTTAGTCATGTGGCTTGGTACCTTTTATCAGCGAGGCATTCTCATCCTGCTTCCTCTGCATCTGGGTTACTACTGCAGACTGAGTCTTTTCTCTTCCCAGAATTCTCCTGTTCTGGTCGCCCACCTATACTTCTTACCTGGTTGCCCCATCTATACTTCCTGCCTGGCTACTGGCCTATCAGCATTTTATTAAACCATACAAGTGACAAATATTTACAGGGCACAAAACCATTGTCCCACAGCAATTAACTAAGTAAAGAATGCACTAGAATCATTACTTTGGTCTGTAGTTGATTTCCTAACTGAGATGAATATATATTTGTTCTTAACTTCCCAGGAAAAAAATAATGTAAGAGCTAAGGACAAAAGAAACAGCTATCATCTCAGTGGAGTAAAGAGATGGCTTATTCTGGACCCAAACATGAGTGACCATGGCCCAGGGATACAGATTTAGGTCGCCTCAAATTCCATGTTCTAATGTGAAAACAGTTTAATGAAGCTTTTATAGTGACAGCAAAGAGTAATAAATGAAGACATGTACAGTACATTAGTAGACACATTAGGTAGGTGGGTAAAGCAGAGGAACTCCCTCTAGGTCTCAGATGCCATCTGATGATAGAAACTCTTAGCTTTTGGATTGGTGAGGGCGAGGTGCTTGTCCTGTTCCAAAGGATTAACACTGATGTTAACTCACATATAGAGGGAGCTGGTAAAAGGTCTAAAGATGGCCCAAGATAATTTGCTTCTGGACTTAGAACATTTCACATTCCACAGTCACTGGAGTTCTAGCTAGTTAATCAGCCTTGTAGAACCTTTGGTGGAAGCCACAGCTTCTTTCAAGAAGTTTCATTGAGAAATGATTTGTCAGCCATGGCCACAACATCTTGTAAAGCTTGTGCATTTTGGCTAAACAATGACAATTGCGAAAAGCAGTTTTGTTCCTGCAACTAAAGGAACTTATTTTTCTAGATTCTTGTCCTGCGTCACCTTGTCAGCCCCCAGTCAACGATGATTATTGATCACCTGATGATACTTTAACTCAGCATTCATTGGTTACTGTTAGCAACAGTCAACTGTGGACTGAAAAATGAAAGTTTTCTCTTCTTCCTCTCTTATTCTTTCTGTTCTATAACTACCCTAGTCAATAAGCAGACAGCAGGGTCTTATTCTTACATCAGAAACTACCTCTGCAGGTCCCCAATGAAGGCCTACAATAAAGGTTTGGTCCCTTGTCTGTCTTTCTCTCCTGACAACTTTACTGGAATGGTAGGTGCTAATTCCAAAGATGCAAGGAGAATGACCACAGAACCAAATATTCATGGCCAAATTAATTAAAGCAAGTAGTTAATTAAAGCAAGAGGTTAATTAAAGAAGGCTTTGTTATTGTTGTTTTCGTGTACAGAGGCTGTCTCAGGGGTTAGAGAGGTCAGTATTGGATGTAGGCGATTTCCAAATGGGGGATTTGGTGGGCAAAATAGACAGGGTTACAGGAGGAGAACATTAGCATAACAAACCTTTTGAAACAAAGATATGTTTGCAAGGTAGTTGTAACAATGGGTGGTCATAGGTGGTCAAAACAATCGTCTGAAACAAAGACATGGATGCTGTTTCCTGCAACAGGCAATATAGAACCATTTGTAGTTAATATTATATGTGGGGCATAGCTCCAGCCTTGAGAAACTGATTTAATCATAAACAGGAATGAACCTAGTTTGTTTTTGCTGTAAGATGGCTTTCAAGCCTAAATTGGAGGCAACAGCATAAATGAATTCTGAAGCAGGAGAAAAAGCCAAGCAAACAAAAAGCAAATGTTTGTCCTTCTCTCATATCCTTTGTCGTCTGGGTTTTTACTAAAAGGTGCCACCACACTGAGGGGCGGTCTTCCATGTCATTTAAGAGAGTACTCCACAGATGGTCCAATTTAATAGATGTAATCCCTCAGTTGCAGTTTCCTTATTAAGTGATTCTAAATTGTGGCAAGTTGACATGTATTAAAAATGAAAATATTTGGGTATATAACCTCATATATGCTTTTTAGATATTCTGTATTTATTGTCATATAAGAGTCACAGACACAGCAATAGCTGACATGCATACTCCAATAATAATTTATTTCTTTGTACCTAACTCTACTTTGCATTCCCCACAGAAAAAAGAGGACATGCTTTGTGAGCACATACTTAAACAATTGCACACAAGCACCCTTGCTATGATACAGCATTAAACATTTATGACAATTTCAATTCAGAGACAAAGTATGACATGTGGCAATGCCCCTCCCAAAGAGATTAAAATATGAAAAAAACCCAAATAGTTCCCTGTCTTCCAAGATTTACATACACTATCTGTGATGGGTAATCTTGTTTGTCAACTTGACTACATCTGGAATCAACAGAAACCCAAATTGCTTGGCACTCCTGTGAGGGATTTTCTTAGATTATTTGAAGCAGGAAGACCCAACCTAAATCTGGCCCTTCTGGTGGTGCCTCATGAAAGCACAGAGGAAGGACGTTTGGCTTTTGTCTGTGTGCCCTCTCTCTCACTGGCAAGTTTGTCCGTCCTGTTGGTATGGCCTGTAGCACAAATTCTAATTGTTCTTAATAAAACAAAAAACAGGGCTGTTGAGATGGCTCAGTGGTTAAGAGCTTTGCCTGCTCTTCCAAAGGTCCTGAATTCAATTCCCAGCAACCACATGTGCTCACAACCATCTGTAGTGAGATTTGGTGCCCTCTTCTGGTCTGCAGGGATACATGCAGGCAGAACACTGAATACATAATAAATAAATAAATATTTAAAAAAATAAAACAAAAAACAAACAAACAAAAACAACTTGGAGTAAACTATCAGGGGGTGAAATCTGAAGGATCAGAGAAGTAGAGCGACCAGTTACTAGAGTTCTTACTTCTACCAATGCTCAGACCAAAAGGGCAATCCTGGCCTCAGACTGCCTCCTCAGACTGCATCCTCTGCCTGACTGCTTCAGACTGCTGCATCAGATTGCACTGAGCTCCTGTTTCCTCTCTCTGCTCTGCCATATCACTCCTGTCTTCACCTACCTAGTCTGGGATTAAAGGCTTGTAATCCCAAGTGCTGTGATCACCTGTGTGTGAGCTGTTTCTCTTTTAGACTGGATCAATTTCGTGTAGCCCAGGGTGGCTTTGAACTAACAGAGATCAGTCTGCCTGTCTCCCAAATCCTGGGATTAAAGGTGTGTGCCACCCTGCCTGGCCTCTGGTGGCTTAGCTCTGCATTCTGATTTTCAGGCAAGCTTTATTTGTTAAAACACAAACAAAATATCACCCCAATGGCCAGTATTAAATCCAACTTCTTTAGAATTCCAGTGTAAATGGAAAACCATCAGCTCTCCAGTAATCCTCCATAACTCCACACCAGATTGAGACTGCTGAGACATCCAGCCTTGTGTACTGAACAGCTATCATATTCTTGCCCTTGTAAGATAACCATTATTGCCCTGCCCACAGCCTGGAAGCCAACCTAATAAATCTAGTTTTAATATGCACATATATTCATGTGTGTATTTGTATGTATGCATGTTCATTCTATCAATTCTTTTCCTTTAGTGAACCCCTACTTCTATACTCCCAAATGCTTAAACCCTTCACCCCCAACCTCAAGTCCTCATACCCTCTAGTGGGTATCTAGAGGTAGACATCTAGAAACAGTGACTCCTGTGCAACTGTGCTGTGGGACAATGGTCTTGTACCTTGTAAAGATTTTAATAAAACACTGATTGACCAGGAGCCAGACAGGAAGAATAGGTGGGGCAACCAGGCAGGAAATAGAGTTGGGGCAACAAGAACAGGAGAATTCTGGGAAGAGAAAAGAGTCAGTCTACAGTCAACACAGTTGTCACCCGGACACAGAGGAAGCAAGATGAGAACGCCTTGCTGATAAAGGTACTGTTGCACAGGGAGGGTGGACCTTTGTTTGTCCTGGCCGCCTGGCTAGCTTACACCCGAAATAACCACACAGAAACTGTATTAATTAAATCACTGCCTGGCCCATTATCTCTAGCCTCTTATTGGCTAACTCTCACATTTTGATTTAACCCATTTCTATTAATCTGTATGTCACCATGAGGTCGTGGCTTACCAGGAAAGATTCAGCATGTCTGACCTGGCGGCTCCATGGCAGCTCTCTCACTGACCTTCTTCCCAGCATTCAGTTCTGTCTCCTCTGCCTACCTAAGCTCTGCCCTATCAACTAGGCCAAGGCAGTTTATTTATTATCCAATGAAAGCAACACACAAACAGAAGGAACTCCTACACCAAGGTACCAAGCCACATGGCTAACACAAACAAGAATTATGGGTTAAGATGTAGAAATTAGTTAATAAGAAGCCTGAGGTAATAGGCCAACCAGTTTATAATTAATGCAGAACTCTGTGTGTTTCTTTGGGACTGAATGGCTGCGGGACTTGGTAGGACAGAAACCTCTGTCAACACAGTTGCACAACTGCCATTCTAGAAACTCTGTAATTACCTCTGACCAGTGATCTCTCACTTCCTCTTCTGCTGGCTCAGTGGCAGACTCATCAAGACTGTTATCTTAGGAAACTTCTTGAAGGAAGAACTCTCTGCCTTATTTTGATCTCTAAACAAATGCCTAATCACCCACCCTTAGCAGGGTCATGTTACCAGCTATCCAACAGAAGCACACGACATGGCTACACTACCAGACAATGGTAAAACTTTCCTTCCCATCACACACACGGGAAAAGCATCAGCTGGAGAAATGACAGGAGATGAGAGTGTCCCTGGGCAGCACTACAAAAATATCTTGTTCAGAAACTTCTAGTCCTCTGACAGTTAAGAACCCAGTAGTGTGAGGAGCAATAGTGTCCCACATACCTATCCAATGTGCAAATTCTCCTCAGTGTCTTAAATTACCCTAAACCTTTTGACAGAAACCTTGATGTTTCTCAGTTCCTACAATTGAACAAGCAGCAGATTGTTCAAGACTACCTTAGACCCCCAATTTTAAGATGACTGTATATGAATTTTCCACATCTTGGGTCCTCAGTCCCTGTATTATTAACGCCCTCATTCCCATCTCTTCTCTAGAATGTTTCCTCCCGCCCTGCCAGGTCTGGCTGCTCTCCGGATGTGTCCTGCCCTTCTCCACCCATTCTGTCCTCTACTTTTACTGGCTCCGTGCTTGTTCTCCACACTTTCTCCAATTCTGTTATTAAAATAAACTCACCTACACAGTAATGAATATGGATGAAATCTGGATTTAAAACTGAGGCAGGTGGATTTGAATACCATCTATTCCATTTCCTCTACTCGCAGACACTACACTAACATCTTTTCATTTCAAGTTGTACGTCAACACAACCACTTTCCCAGGAGGATGAACACAGGCTACAGAGCTAGAGTGTTGCTTTGATTGCTTTCTTAGATTCCTTAAAATCCTGACATTCCTTGTGCTCTTTTGATCCTCTTTACAGGAATTAAAATGAACACTTAGCTGTCAGAAAAGGCGAGGGCAGGGGGAGAAAATAGAAAAGATATACAAAGGAGAAAAGTCAGTAAAAAAAAAAAAGATAATAGTCATGGTAAACTAGAAAAAAAAGAGTTAAAATGAAAGACTACATTGAATTATGCATGTGCAATGGCCCGAGGGAAAGCAAACTGAGAAACCAATTTAAAACATCCTTCATTTTGTCTGGGTGTGGTGACATACACTTTTAATCCCAGCACTTGGAAGGCACTCAAAGTTCATTTCCTTAAGAATTTATCCACTCTGGAGTGGATCTGTGTGAGTTCCTGGCCCCTGATTTACATAGTGACTTTCAGACCAACAAGGGCTCCACAGTGAGACACTGTCTCAAAAAAATTAGTAGTTTATCCACTCTGAACTGTTGCTGATAGAGAGAGGCATACAAGATGCGCTGGGCAGTAGCAGCAGGCTAGCAGTGAAGTCTGACAGGTACTTTTTAAAAATTTTATGTGCATCCTCTTGACACCCTTGGTGTCTGTGTGCACTGCAAAGCACAGGGTTGTCCCGTCTGTGCTATGAGTGCAGCATCCTTAGTCTTTTAGACTCTTCCACTCCCTGGTAAACTGCTATCAAGGTTGAGCCTTCTCTGCATGTCAATTACTTGCCATCATATCCTGTGCTGATGAACAAACAGGAAAGGGAAGAAGAGCTCTGGTTATCAGGCATGCTTGACAAATGAATCCTGATTTCACTCCCTAGTTCCAGTAAAAAATATTAATTCTAATGAAGAAAATTGCCTAAGTGGTCCAATAATTGGGGCATCAGTTCAGGAGCATTGGGAGTTCAAGGCCAGTCTCTACAAAGTGAGATGGAAACCAGCTTGGGTTACATAGGACCCTGTCTCAAAAAATAAACAAACAAATGAAAAGAAAAGGTATTTTGTGAATTCATTTTTTTTACCATGGGTTTAAACCACTAGTTCCAACTCTAGATTATTTTGGAGGTGTGTACATGTATATGGTATGTGTATATGTGTGTAAACATGTTCACATTGTGTGACCACATGTGTGGATGCACGTGCACATGAGTGCATGGACATGTTGACGTCAGGTGTCTTCTTCTACCTCTCTTCACCTTACATATCGAGGCCTAGAGCTTGCTAGTCAGCCAGCTTGCCATGGGAGTCCCCTCTGTGCTGCTGTGCTCTAGGATTACACATGGGCCACCACACCCGCCAAACTCTTCTTGTGGGTTCTGGGGATCCAGATGCTGGTCCTCATACTTGTAGGGCAGGGGCTTTATTCCCCAAGTCATCTCTCTTCAGCTCACTTAAATGACTTTTAATACCTATCTAGTACATCTCTTTCTTAGCTATTCTGTCAGCATATATGTGGATGGAATGTGAAACTTTCCTCAAATGCTTGCTTTTTCCATGTTCTAAGCATTAGAATATAAATATACTAGCCTGAAAACTCTGCTTACAGTCTACTTATTTAGTTCCCTGCTCTTCCTGAAGTAGAATGTATGTGATGTTTTATGATTTCATTGCTCTTACTATTCCACGCAGCTATAAGAAAGACAGTCCATTATTGAGACTGCATCTAGTGACAGGATTAGTTTGAAGTTTTGTCTGTACCTGTACCAACAGGTCCTGATATGCATCCACACATGACCGGCCACAGTCATGAAGGGAAGGCTCCCCGGTTGCCCTGTCTTTGAAGGTTTCACACTGCAGTTCCCTCTGTCACAAGCCCGTTCCATAGAGTGTAAGGAATCTAGCAGGGTGAGTCAGGCTCACTGGTTCAGGAGGCAGCTACCCGTTAAGTTCGCAACTACAATGTGCAAGCTCCTGACCCCAGGAGCTATGCACAATGGCTCCCTTCTCAAGATAGCTACACACCCAGTGGGGGCCCTGGGAAATGGGAAACTCTCTGGCTAAAGCTGTTCCGCTATGAAGAGTTCTGGCTAGTTACGTATGGAGACTGTAAGTCTGTGAGAGCTGTGAGTTCTCCAGGAGCTGTGACTACGAGCGCTCACACTGACAGGGCTTTGCTTGGACTTTCCCCTTCCCCTGCCCTTTTCCCCCCGGGATGTGAAGTGGGATTGCAGATGCTGTCTGGCACTATTGCTGCAGCCCCCCCCGACTCTTCCCAGGGTTTTCTTATCTTCTACTGACTTCCAGTGTTGTGCCATGGGCATTACCTCACAGTATTGCAATACCTCACAGTGGGCATTACCTCACAGTATTGCAATACCTCACAGTGGGCATTACCTCACAGTATTGCAATACCTCACAGTGGATATTAACTCACAGTGGGCATTACCTCACAGTATTGCAATACCTCACAGTGAGCATTACCTCACAGTAGATATTAACTCACAGTGGGCATTACCTCACAGTATTGCAATACCTCACAGTGAGCATTACCTCACAATATTGCAATGCCTCACAGTGGATATTAACTCACAGTGGGTATTACCTCACAGTATTGCAATACCTCACAGTGGGCATTACTTCACAGTTAGCATTACCTCACAGTGGGTATTATCTCATAGTGGGCATTATCTCACAGTGTAGCATTACCTCAGAGTGTAGTATTACCTCACAGTGGGCATTACCTCGCAGTGGGCATTACTTCAGTGAGCATTACCTCACAGTGGGCATTACCTCACAGTGTAGCATTACTTCACAGTGGGTATTATCTCATAGTGGGCATTACCTCACAGTGTAGCATTACCTCACAGTGTAGCATTACCTCACAGTGTAGCATTATCTCACACTGTAGCATTACCTCACAGTGTAGCATTACCTTACACTGTAGCATTACCTCACAGTGGGCATTACCTCACAGTGAGCATTACCTCACAGTGTACAATGCATCTGTTGCTTAGCTTCTTCTTTCTGGAAGAGGTCAGTATTGGGTCAGTCTCTGCTAAGCTGCCTTGAAATCCCCCTGGACTATTACTTCAACTAATTTCTTAGCCTTGCAATAAAAACAACACCCCTGAAAGATGTTATATAAATATTTCTGTTTTGTACCCTCTGCTGTGGAATAATGCTCTTGTACACTGTAAAGATTTGCCACTTGACTTAGTTTAATAAAACACGGAGTGGCCAGGCAGGAAGTATAGGCAAGGCAACCAAACTAAGAATGATGGGAAAGAGAAGGGTGGAGTCAGAGAGTTGATGCAGAGGGAGAGGAGATGAATGTGCCACACTAATAAAGTATGCCATGTGGCAGAGCGTCAATAAGGAATAACGTAAAATATGAGAGCTGGTTAGTAAAAGCCTGAGCTATTGACCAAGCATTTACAATTAATATAAGCCTCTGAGTTGGTTATTGGGACTTGGCAGTCAGGACAGGAAATGTTCTTTTACAACCCTCCCCACTCAGGAATAGGATTATACCTCCCCCATCAGGAGAAATACAAAGTCACACTGTGGCTGGAGGTAATCTAAAAAGCCATCTAAGATACTGTGGTCTGGGCTCCTTGGTTAAAGAAAGTTAAAGACTGTACTAGCTGCTTGACCTTGCCCATCTGGACCTGCCCCAGAAGACCCCATCTTCTGGCAGATGTCCTGGCTGGCCCCTTGCACAATCTTTCCTTCCCTTCTCTGCAATGTTCCCCGAGTCTTGGGTGTAGGGGTTGTATTGTAGATACATCATTTGGGGACGGACACCCCACAGTCAGCTGTTCTCTGAATTTTGATCAGTTGTGACTCTCTGTAATAGTCTCCATCTGCTGCAAATGTTTCTTATTAAAAGTTAGCCTAGAAGGTGACAAAGAATGTGGAGTTCTCTGGAGGAGACAGGTACTTGCTCTACAGAGCTCCCCAGCAGTCTGTTGAGTTGGCTTTCTTTCCTCCCTTCCCATACAGGGAATTGATACAGAAAAGAGAAAGACTTCCCCCAGAATCCCTCAGCCCCCACATCCCCAGGTGATGGAGCCTGTATGCAAGTGAGCCTGTTATTCCCAGAGGATAGACCAGGCTCTGCTCCTCCCACCGTGGTGCTCCCTAGGAGGCCACATTTACCTGGACCCAAGGGATAGAAAGTCTGGTTCAGGTTACACAGCAGGTATTGTAAGCTCCTTTGTCAACAGGAGGATCTGGCACATTCTCTGGTTCAGCCTTTCCTTGCAGCCACCCCAGCATGTCACTGCCTGGGTTCTGGGTGTTTCTGGTCTTACTGCTTGTAACCATCGGCACAGGTGAGTCAAAGATAAGGTGTGGAATTTCTGCCTCCACATCTGGACGGGTGTGTTAATGCAGGGGAGGAACTGTACAGCCCCACTGTAGACTGAACAGCTTCTATCAGTTTCTGGTCAGCTCTGTGCATTGCTCTGTCTGACACTGTGAATCTCACAATCAGAGGCATGTTGGCCACAGCTGTAAGGGGTGGGTAAGAAGTAGCTGTGACCTTCAGGGCTACCTGGGTCATACTCCAAGCAAGGAATGGGAGACGTCAGCCCTGAACATCTCTCTTGGGTTTCTCTAATGCATACCGTATTCTTGGTCTACAGGCGTCTCTCATCCCTCAGACACAGGCTTCTGCCTCCATTTCCAGGTTTCTAGGTACTGGTCTCTCCCCAGTCCCCATTTCTACCATCCCCACCCCCATTCAGCCATGCTTTTCTTCTGTTCCACACCTTCCCTGGGGCCCTGAGTCACAGTCAATCTTTGAAAGTACAGTAGTTAATGAAGGTTAAGACTCCCCTGGGAATTGTCTAATGCAGGGAAACTCTTTATACATGATAAAACAGAGGTGAAAGGGGTCGCAAATGTGCCCCAGGTTACCCCCAAAACACTGGAAGAGGGTGCACAAGAGTCAAGTACGTCTGTCCCTAAAGTAGTGATTCTCAACCGTCCTGATGCTGTGACCCTTTAATACAGTTCCTTATGCTGCGGTGAGCCCCCAATCATAAAATTATTTTCACTGCTACTTCATAGCTGTAGTTTTGCTACCGTGATGAATTATAATGCAAATATCTGACACGCAGGATATCTGATATGTGACTCCCGAAGGAGTCGTAATCCACAGGTTGAGAACCACTACCCTATCCCCCCTGGGATCAGGAGTTTCCCAGGCACTGTGGGAATTTGCTGGAGCTTTGAAGGCAAGGCCTGGCCACTTGTTCTTGAGCAGTGCCTGCCCCTCCTAGGGGATTCCTTCCCCCAAGCAGTGCCTGCCCCTCTTCCCTAAGTTCCCAATGACAAACGGAGGCACACAAGTCTAGTCAGGTCCACTCTGAGGAGCTGATGTTTATTGGGTTTCCTTCCAGAGCACGAGTGAGAGGTTACCTATAGGGGTACGGGTATTCTTCCTCAACAGACCACACCTGGAAAACCTTTGCCCAGCAGAGATGAGGGCTTCCCTGGAGCTACCTAGTGTCCTCCTCGCCTGTCTTCCCTGCCCTATATAATTTAGCCCCTCCCTGAGACGGCAAAAGCAATTAAGGCAGCTTTGTCTATAACAGGTGGTACAAAGAGACTGGATAATCGAATGAGGGCTGAATACTTAGGTTAGGGTCTCATTCCTTCCCTCCCCTCTGCAGAGGGATGTAAACAGTCAACAAAGGCCAGCTGGGATAATTCCTTTGCCAGGAGAAGAGGCTGAACTCCCCAAGATGGTGGTTGCTTGGCTCAGAGGACTGTCACTCACAACAGGGGTTGTAGCAGGAGAGGGCACACTTCAGGGCTCCTGAACTACAGAGTGCACAGGCTGGAGTCTGATGCACCTTACCTCCTGCTGTGCAACCCTCTCCCTGGGGAGGTCTGGGTGGCTTTGCCTGTCATTTGACCTCTCTGGCCTCAGCTCTGCCCCGTGTGAGATGAGAAGACTGACAAAGCCACACGATGAGATGTCAGCTTAGGTCTTCCTTGGTGCTGGCTGCAAGTCTTTGAGCTCCTAGAAATTCTAGATGAGGTGGGGTGGGGGTTGGGGGAGCAAGGCCATTGTGACTTCCTCAGGCTCAGGTTCCCTGGGGTCCTGGATCTCTCAGCGGTTACCGGCCCTGGTTACCTGAGCTCTGTGCTTTTCCCTTCATCTGTTGTATGGCACTGTGTCCAGAGCGGGCATTCATAGCATTGTTACGACAGCCCATGTCTTCAGTGGAGAGAGAGGTCTGCATCTCCAGTTTCTGATGCAGTAACCAGCCTGTGGGGCTCACAGAGAAAGGGAAAGCAGGGCAGTCATGCTAATCCTTTGCTCTCCGCAGCGCTCACCACCTTCTCCACTGCCTCCACATCGCTGTGGTCTGCCTACAGCTCTGTAGACTTGCAGTAAGGAACAGACACACCTGGACCCAGAAAGACAGAGGGAAATGGTTGGATTACTGATAGTTTCAAGATTGGTGGGCTCCCCGGGAGAGGGGTGCCACTAGAGCAGCCCCAAATGCCCTATGGGGGACTCTGGGGGACTGAGGTCCCGGTGCTCCAGGACACAGCCCTTGCAACTCTAAGCTGGCTGGATTTGGGGGCGGGTGGGGAGTGATGCCAGGAAATGAACAATTTTTTGGCTTTATCCCTCACCTGCCCTGTGGCCTAGGTGAGTCCCCTACTGAGAAAGTGGGGCTGGTCATCAGGTCTACTGCTCCCAAAGGATTCCTTTCCTATTCTCACCAACATGGACTCTACTGCTGGGATCCCTCCTCATATCAGACTGCATCTCAGTCTAGGAAACCACAGCCCCAGTCCCTTCTCTCTGGATCCCTAAGAAGAGCTCCAAATGATGTCCTGACGTACGGAGCCTTTATCTAAAGGCGTGGTGTCACACACCTTTAATCCCAGTACTCAGGAGGCAGAAACAGGTGAATCTCTTTGAGTTCAAGGCCAGTCTGGTCTACAAAGTAAGTTACAGGTTAGCCAGAGCTAGATAGTGAGACCCTGTCTCAGCAAACACACACACAAACAAACACTCCAAAGCAGGACTTCCTCATAGCCTAAGTGGGACTCACCTTGTTCCCAGGCCTCTTTACAATGACCATTGTCTCTGAGTTGTCCACTCAGTGGGGACAGCAGGAAGTGGGACTGGTGGCATCACACTCAGTACTCCAGTCAAGGCACAACCACCAGCAGCTAGCAGCCTCGCCGGCTTCGTCTATTGGCTTCCTTTGGCCTTGCAGTTGCCTAAATAGCAGAACAGTTCTGTAGCCATCCCCAGATCAAAACTGCAGGGTGTACCCAGCACAGCGCATACAGAAAACAGAGACAGATTTAGCACAGAGGGACCACACGACTCTTTTCCCCCTTGTTCCTTAGGGGAGGTGGGTGTTGGGAAGAACCCAGAACAGACAAAACTCCAGGGATCAGGTCCAAGCCATATCCTCTCTGATCCATGTAAGCTGACATGCTTCTTAAGGAATAGCTCACAAACCCTTCCTCATTAGGAATGTCCTCCCCGCCCCGCCCCTCGATCCCCACAAAGTGCTCAATCACAATGGCTCTGGAGCTTGGTTAACCCACCTGAAGGGCTACTGTGGAATCAATAAGATGATGTCCATGCAGGTGCGGAGAGGTTCAGGGCCTCTGTTCTCATAGGACACGGTGAATGGAAGAGTCATCAAGTCTGGGGGAACAGGGGTGTCAGCATTCAGGGAGGCCACCCCATACTGAAGCTGTGTTCTCACATACTACAGCTTGCCCATGTTGTCATAGATTGCTATGTACACAGCAGGGTTAGTCAGGTCTGTGACCCCTGCATCTGGCCATCTCTCCAAGATGGACTTTGGCAACACCTACAAGGGCTGGACGAGTAGATCCCTCTAGCAACTAAGATTGAAGGGAAAACTTCCCTTTAGTCTCAGGGGATCCCAGGAATGAATTCTACCTTCCTTTGATACATGAAGGTTGTATTCTAAGAATAAGGGAACTAAGGAACACAAAGTTTAGGGACTATCAAAGACATCAGCGCAGTGGATTGCTTGAGCCGAGGCTGCAAGTTGTAGCAACATCAGGGTGTACATAAGGGGTGTGGTCCAGCTGTCCCCTTCATTCCGGGGTTTCTTGTCGCCCAGAAATGCTTGTCTGGACAGGAGCCAAGAGCCAAGCAGCCCAGCTGTGCCGCCTGCCTTCTGGACTACTTCTCAATGGTGAGAAGCTACAGCTATCAGCCCTGCCTCGCAGGTAGGTGAGCCCGCGTGTGCTGCTTCTGATCCTTTCTGCTTGTGTGACCTTAGCAGAGCAGTGCTTTCAATTCTCAATGTGTAACTTCTGCATTGATGTGTCTTGTTAAATTCTTCCCACAAGTATCATGTGAGTTTTAATGCGAATGGAGTTGCCTATTCTATTTCAACCCTCAATGACTCAATACAACTATTGATTTATGGGTACCATCTCTGCCTTCTTTATTGATTTTTTTAAAAAAATATTTTTGTGTAGATTTCATTGCACGAAATCACATTATCTGTGGATAACTATGGTGCAAGTACCACCACTTCAATCACAGATTTCTCATTACCTCTTCTTGCTCACTACACTATTACAACCCTGAGCACTGCTCTCAACTGCAGACAACCCTGTTTGATTCTAGATCTTCTGGAAGAACATTTTTGTCAATGCACAATTTGTGATATTCAGTGCAGTTTGTTACAGAAGATTTAGTGAGGCAGAGGAAGTTCCCTTCTAATTGTGCCTTGCTGAGAGCTCTTATCATGGACGAGATATCTTGGGTCTTCCCTACCTATTGAGATTAGCATACAGATATAATTGCTCTCATCCCGATGAGACCCTTGGTATTGTGTTTCGGATGTTATGGCTCTGTCCGGTCATGTTTGTCCTTTTCACACATTGAATTTGATTTGCTAACATTTTTTATCTTTTACCAATTTGTTAAGAATGTTTGGATTTGCCTTTATGAGAAATTGTTGTATGTAGTTTTCTTCTCTGGTTTTGATACCAAAGTAATGCTAGACTCATGAAATCAACTACACGGTCCTGTCCATGCCTCTATTTGCAGCCGAACCTCTATTTGCAGCCGAGCTTATGGTGATCTGGTGTAGGCACAGACCTCAATGGAGCCACAGGATGCTGTGGGGGAAGGTCCTCAGTTATAAATTCAATTTCTGTGAAACATTGACACATTTAAAGTTCTCGATAGTTTTTATTTGCCAGAAGCAGGTTGCTAATGTGCTACCGCCTGTGCCTTAAGGAATCTGTCCGTACCATCTCAGGCGTGGAAACAGATGGACACAGAAATGCTCATCTTGTACCCTCAACACTTTGTGTGGGCTTGTCCTCCTGCTCTCTTTTGCTCTCCCACCCTGCAGGGGTACCTTGCACTCTATTTCTTGGCCAGTCTGCATGGAGTATTATTAATGAGGTTTATGTTTTCAAAGAATAACTTTTGTTTCCATGGGTTCTCATTGGTTTTATTATTTTTTTTGGATGTTTATGTTCTTCCTTTATCTATTTTAGTGTTAATTTGCTCTTCTTTAGCACAGAGAACAGAGAGGGAAACAAAGATATTGCCTCCATTCATTCCTTCTGCCTCTGCAAGACATCACTCTGCCCCTGCTTCAGGACACTCAGCTCCTCATTTTCCCACCCACCCTGTTTTAGTTAGGATTTCTATCGCTGTGAAGAGACACCATGATCACAGCAACTCTTATAAAGGAAAACATTTAACTGGGGCTGGTTTACAGTTCAGAGGTTTAGTCTATTATCATCATGGCAGTAAGCATGATGGCATACATGCCGACACAGTGCTGGAGAGGTAGCTGAGAGTTCTCCATCTAGATCCACAGGCAGCGGGAAGAGAGCGTGACACTGGGCCTGGCTTGAGCATCTGAAACCTCAGAGCCCACCCCCAGTGACATACTTCCTCCAACAAGAACATACCTTCTCTAATAAGGCCACACCTCCTAAGATTGCTGTTCCCTATGGGCCTACGGAAATCATTTTTATTCAAACCACCACGTACCCTTTGGTGTGTGTTGGGGGCACCAGGCACCAAGGCTATAAGGAGGATTTTACTTTAGCAGAGAATAGGGTTGGGTTAGAGAACCACAGAAAAGGAATATCTGAGTCTTAGTGGCTGTGCTTGTCAGTAAAAAGTGCTTGGAGGCAGGCAAACCTTCAGCCAAGTGCAGCCACCTCTGTGGGAATCAGAGTTCCTACTGCAGTGGAGGAGAGCCAAAGGGCAGTAGGCAAGACAGCATTGCCCATGTGGAGCATGATTCAATGACATTGTCGCTAGTCCCTGGGCACCTGTGCTCCCTGTGATACAGCTCATCAAGTACCATCATGTGCTGGGCACTAGACAAACACTGAGAGTCCTGGAGTGCCCTATCTGAGAGAGAGTCTGTCCCCAATCTTCCCTGTGGAAAACCTCAAGCCAAGGTAAAGACAGGCCTTGAACCCCAGACCAAGGTACCACTAAACACCTCCTCAGCCAGGGACCGAGGAGACTTCTTGGAGGAGTGGATGTGGGAGGCTATCAGCCATCACAAGGCTGAAGGATCCCTAGCAGAAGAAGAAGCTTCTGCAGATGCAGAGAGCAGAGATTTGCCCCCCCCCGTCTCTGTTGTGATGCCAGTTTTGAACTTGAGCGGTCCCTGTCGTGCTTTGAGTGGTGCAGACCACCTCAGAAGCCTTAGAATTACTGTGCATGCTCTGCCAGCCTGCAGGCTCCTTCAGCATGAGGACTCTAAGCCCTGGAGTCCTCTTCACAGGCTGCTTCTGTTTGTTCAGATATTTCCTCTGGGTTGTAACTGTCTAGGAGCTCCTAGGGCATGGGGGAGAAGCGTCAGGTGCTGCTCAGAGAGGCTGTGCTGGGTTCTGCCTTCTACCTGCCCAGAGGGAAGCACAGCTACAGAGATTGACACTGGGGTACCAACCACAGGCTAACGGCTCATCTAGGTACCCCCGAGGGATAAAGATGAAGATGAAAGTCACGTCTAGGTGTGCAGCCAGGCCTCTTCAAACTCAGCTCTGGGAACTTTGTTCTCAAGCCACAGCTGGAAAGAACCCTAGACTCTCCACAAAAGGCTAAGGCAGCCCTGGGTTATGCCACACAGTATTGGTAAAGATAGAAGGATGATGGGGCTGGGAATCACCAGTGCTGAGGATGGGAGAGGAATAAGCCAACAGTTTGGGGTGAACAACAGGGTTGCCAGGTACACAGGAGACATTTCCTAAGGGAGCATCAACATAGACTATCAGGCTGTGGATGTCTTAGATTTATTTTCTAAGAGCCCTCGGCAATTCCTGGAGACCAGGGTCTCTCAGAAAGGACAGTGCTGAGTTGGCAGGAATAGGGGGACCATTCAGAATAAGGATCCCTAGGCTTATCCTGGAGGTCAAATAGTAAGTCCCATGTGGACTGAGAGCTCCTGCTGGGAGGCTGGGGAAGGCACTGGTTTTCTATGCCCCTGAACATGGCACGGTTGTCTCATTGCTTGCGGTATCACGGTCCCAGCATGCGTGACAAAATGCAGATCTTCAGGAAGGAAAATACAGGTCTGGTGTGAGCCCAGTAGCCCCAGGTTGCCCTTCCCCTAAGACGCACTGATGGTGACAGAGACACTCATGAGGCATCCAGCGTGACCAATGCTGCGCAGAACCATGGCACATTGTACGTAGCACATTTAAGAGCAGTTATCATCAGGGCTTTTACATTGTGGGAGAGATTTCCAGTCATAGCTACTCAGGCTGAGCAGCGAGGGAGGCCGTGGGTGCTAGCCCAAAGACCATGGGCCTCAAGCACAGAGTAGAAAAACCAGAGAGCACAATCAGTAGTTTCGCAAGACGAGGTCGAGCCTGTTCAGTGTCTCAGGACCCTTCCTAGTAAATGATGGAACCACCTCTCCAGCCCTCAGGTCCAAGGGGGTATTATCATGGGCTGGGGCCGGAAGCCTGTCTTGCTTTTCCATGTTGCTTTTCTTCAGAATCATAACTGCTCTCTCCCCAGTGCTCTGCCGGGGTCTGTGGTGCCCTGCCAGACTCTTCCAGCTCCACAAAGCCACCCACCCCATCCTGCAACAGCCAGGCACATTTGGCGCCTACTCAGACGCAGACGAAGCCAAAGGCTGTACTCCATGCCCAGCAGGCAGGACCAGTACCCAGGCTTGGCTGACAGGGCCAGATGCGGAAGAAACACCTGGGTGAGTGCTACCATTTCTTAAGGATTGAAAACACATGGGAACCAGAGGCCCAGGTGAAGGCGAGACTTCTCTGAACCGCATCCCATTTCTAAGCCAGTGAAGGCCCTACCTCTAGATTAAGGTTTGGCCTCAGCTAGCCTGGGGATCTAGGACCTGTTCCCAGAGGATTGAGTTGACCCATGCCTCAGATCTCCATGCTTAGAAAATGGCCAGAAAGCTATATGTGGCTTTGAACACGGATGAAGGGGGATCAGGTTTCTGTGAAATGCACAGCTGGGTCAGAGCATGGTGGTATCTCAGGGTGATGCTCAGAAGATTGGGCTCCAACTGGTGAGCACCATGCCCCATCCGTAGCTATCTTGACACATGTATCCTGTGGTCTCCTGGAGTCCCCGTGCTGCTGAGCTTGCCCATCTAGGGACCTTCAGCAGTCTCTGATACCTGCTTTGATCCTTTCCTGGCAAGGGGGCCTCTTCTGGGAGCCAGTGAAAAGGGGGTGGGATCTGTAAAACTCTGCCTTGGGGTGGAGACCCAGCCCCACCCGGGGCATCAGGACAGCAATACAGATGCTGGCTCGGGACCCATTCATTTTACACACACACACACACACACACACACACACACACACACACACACACTCACACACTCACACATACACACACCATCCAACCATCTAACTGCATGGAACCCACAAGATGGGCACATAACTGGCACTCTGGGCTCAGCCTGCCTGCTGCCTCAGGTCCTAAGATTGCCTGGGAGGTTGCTAACTAACAAAGGTCCCACCCCAGTGTCAGGCCCAAGTCTCCGCCCTCTTCTTCTGCCAGGGGACTTGGCTAAAGAGGAGCGGTAACCTGCCCATGTCATCTAGGACTGACTGTGTTTACTCCTCTACTCCCTGCCTAACTGGCTATAACTGCTTTCTGGGTACCTTTAATACCAGTGTTCCCTCGGCACCTGGAGTAACCAGATTACACTGGCCATAGATGCTGGTTGTATGCTTTGTCCCTGGGGCCAGTTCTGTGTCACCAGAACCCAAAGAACCCTCAACAGCACTCAGGCCTTGGCACGACTGCCCACAGGTAAGGGGGCCAACCTCTCTTTGGCAAGGTCCTGGGTGACTACTGGCAAGGGACTCTAGAAAGGAATTCTGAGGGCCAGCTTGTCATCTGTGGAGCAGACATGACAGAAGTAGCCTCCAAGGACTGAGGCCAAATTCCAGGAGGCATTGAGGAGTTGTACAAGATGGCACAGCTCTGACCCCCTCCCCTCCTCTAACCCAGATCCACTTCTCTGAACTAGGAACAAAATGAGGTAATCAGTTTCCCTGCACAGGGGCATCCACAGCTCCCAGAGAGTCACAGGCCAATCGGAGAGATGTGAATTTTGCCCCCAAGGTCCTTTTGCCCCAGAGGAGCTCCCAAGCCTATGCCCCTCCCAAAGGAGGCTGAGTGATGTAGAAACCAAGTGACCATTGTGCGTCACATCCCTGCCAGAGCCCAGAGCTATCCTGGGTGCTAAGGTTTCTACAGAGGACAGGCCAGGTCTGTCACAGGACTCAGCTGCTAAGGACACAAGGAAAACGACATGAGCAGGGCTGGGACATGAAACCAGAGATGAGTCATTCAGACACTCCACCTGGTCTTAAGAGGGCTGGCGGCTAAGGGCTTAAACAGTACTTCACTTATAAAGCACAAAACCACAAACGAAGAGGGGATATTTCCATGCAGGTAGATGGGCCAAGCCTTCATCTATTACTGCCTTGTTTTATAATGAGCCCTTGCAGATCAGCGACGGACACCAAAGCAGAAACAGAGAGGCAGCAAGGAGATTTTTGTAAGGAAAGAAAGAGAAACTTTGAGAAGCAGCCTAATTTTCGGGGCTGAGGTGGTGAGAGCTTCCTCTGGCTCTCCATGGTGAGGGTTGGAGGGCTGGAGGGATTTCTCCTTGCTAAGTAGGGGTGTCACATGACAGGGTTCTTCCTAGAAGGCTGGGACCCTCAGCGTATATTCTCTCCTCTGAAGGAAACCGCTGCCGTTCAGCTCCAGGTGCTAAGCAGCTCTCGTCCCACACCCTGTCCCAAGCGGGCTCCCATCAGGCCTCAGAACTGTGACATTGGCAGTTCCTCTGTGAGTGACCCCAAGGCAGATGCTGCTTTCAGAGGCAGGCTGGCAACACTCCTGTCTCCTGACTTCCCAGGCTCACTTCCAGGCAGGCAGGGGCGCATGCGATGAGCCTAGCTGGTGGTACCTATCCTCTTTCTAGAGAGCAAAGGAAAAGTGAGAGGAGGCAGGCATGGGTGCTCATGTCTGTCTCTAGTGAGGGGATATATACCAGCAGTGGGTAAATACGGCATTTCAAAGAAAGGAAAAGAAGGGAGAGGAGGCAAGATGTGCTGAGGGCCATCCTCCATGTACTCATAGATTAGCAATAAACAAGAGCCTGTTGGCTCCTTCCCAGACCCAGAGGGCTCACATGCCATGCGTAATTCTAGTGGCAATTATCACAAATTCATGTAGAGAAGACGTTGGCACTGCATGGACTCCCCCTCACCCCTGTCAGATATTGCCATCTCTGTACGTTCTCATAAGTGGGATAATTCAAGAAAGTGGCCTAAGGTCAATAATGGGGTCAATAATGACACTAGGGCAATGCAGAACAAGTCATGGACTGTGCCCTTCACCCAGTATGGCCCAGGTTTCCTGCAGGGTAACAGGAATGCAGCTGCCTACAGACTCGAGGGTGCACCTTTGCAGACACTGTCTTCTGCTCCTCACCAAGCCCCCATCCTCACCCCTCCTATTTAGCTGATGTTTTGCCATCCTTAGACTCCAGTATGTACAAACCCAAGAGAACTCTCCAGATTACAGAATGGCAGAGCAGGGATGAAAAGCCAGCAGGGCACAAGTGCCAGGACCTACCCATTCCTCTGCCTGTCAGGACTCTCACACACACACCATACAGACACACAAACACATACACACATACACATACACACATACACAGACACACACACAGAGAGCCATCATGGAACCTATCCAAAAATACCTCTCCTGACTCATATAGGGTCCTCTCAAAGACCCACCAAGTCAGGTCTCATCCTCCGGCACTAACAACCTTTGGCTGGGCAGGACTCTCAGAACACAGCCTGAACGATACTCAGAGTGAGCCGCCCAAGAACAGTGCTATTAGCTGGGGAGCAGTAGAGCATCACAGTGAGACTCTGTGTCACAGTAAGCAAGGAGAGCATGCAATCAAAGCTCTTAAAGGCAAAAAGGGAGTGATTTGTCTGAATTGCAGCAGCTTAAAGAGCATTAAAGAGACATTTTATGGAGCTGGAGAGATGGCTCAGTATCTAAGAGGGCTTTCTGCTATTCTAGAGGACCTGCGTTCATTCCCATTCATTCACAACCACCTGTGACTTCAGCTCCCCGGGAATTGAAACCCATCCTTGAAGCCCATTCTGGCTTCCACAGACACCCAATGCACACAACATATACTCACACAAACAGACAAAGATACACATCATTCAAAAAAAAAAAAAAAAGAGAAACACTTTACTATAGAACTATGTGCTTACTGGGGAAGAACGCAGAACACAGACCCATGGAGAATGTGGCATAATGTCTTTGGTACCTTAAGAAAGTTCTGCTTATGTATGCAGACGTGGTCTCCCCTTCATGGCTTCCTGACTGTAATCAACTTTCATAGCCAGTGGGCAGTAAGAGCCCGGGCAGGGCAAGATGCTGCTTCACATTAGGAGTTGGAGGGTAGGGTAGGGTGTCTCCTAGCGTTCTTCAGGCCCTTTGTGCAGTTCCCAGCCACATGAAAGAAAGTCTGCAGGCAATTACTGCCCTGGATCTATTATTCCCAATGTGGGAAATATACTGAAGGAGGAAAAGCTTTGTGTCAACACATCCAAAGTTCCAAACAGCATAACAGCAAAGCGCAAACAATAACAGAACACTACAGGAATAGAAAAAGACCCAGAGAGAGACCTAGACAAATCAGTAGCAGCATAGTAGGTAATTATTAGTAATAACAGATAAACACACTGCTTAATAAGTGGGGGGTTGCTGTTGATACATTGGTGGTATATTGATTAACAGATGATTGATAGGTGGTACAGATTATCTGATAAATATGTAGATATATAGATTTTTTTAACTGAGAAGTAGCTATAGATGATTGATAGATGCATTGGCTACTTGATACATAGATAAGTAAATGGTAGATATTCTCTATGGAGATCAAAGTCAACCAAGCTGTGCTAGTTAGTATTGGTGAACTTGAGGCAAACGAGTCAACTTGGAAGAGGGAACCTCAATTGAAGAACTATCTCCCTCAGTTCAGCCTACAAGCCATGTGAGGGCATTTTCCTGAGTAATTGTTGACTTTGGAGGGCCCAGCCTACTGTGGGCAGTGCCCACCTGGACAGGTGGCCCTGGCTGTGGAATAATTCAAGCAGAGCCAACTATGGAAAGCAAGCCAGGAAGCAGTGTTTCTTCCTGGTCTCTGCTTCAGTTCTGGTCTCCAGCTTCTTGCCTGAGTTCCTGCCCTGGCTTCCCTTGATGATGGAGTGGTACCTGTAAAACATAATAAACCCTTTCTTTGCCAACTTGCTTTTGATATGGATCTATCACAGCCACAGAAAAGCAAACCAGAACACAACTGGAAAGCAAAGCAGAATCCTATTTATTTGAAGTTATTAAGATCATACCCTGGTAATAGCCCTGTGCTGCAGATGCCAATTTCAAACTGCTATGGCTTTGCGTCTGATGTTTACAAGCAGCTGGCTGCTTTCACAGCTTAAACTATAAGGATGTGTGTTAATTGCATCACTTGTTCATCAAGAATTATGATGGGCGCAATAAGAGTTGTAAGAAAAGGGTGGGGCACAGTCTCAGTCACCTGACAGTCGGGGTGGGGGATGGCTGATGATAAAGGGACCTGTTTTCACAGCTGCCACAAGAAAGTTGCAGTTCAGCTGTTCCACAAGGTCAGCATTTGCCCATGGGTGTGTAGGTACACACAGGTGACTCCCTTTGTGGGTACACCTGAGCACATGCCTGATGCCTGGTGTATTTGGCACTTTTGTACCTTAGGAATCCAGCAGTAAAGAGGCCCCTCTTTGATTTTTTTCCCTGGCAAACAGGCAAACAGGAAGATAGAAAGATGGATAGATAGATGATAGATAGATAGATAGATAGATAGATGATAGATAGATAGATAGATGATAGACTTATTTAAAATATTGACAGGTGATAGATTAATTAATCAAAAATTATAGATGATATATTGGCCAATTCATTGATAAAATAAGATAGGAGAGAGGTGGGCAGCTTAATTAATAGAGAGAACAAATGAATGATAGGCAGAGAAAGATAACATACCACTGTTGTAAAAGGCTGCTTGTTCGTTCCTGGCTGCCCAGACCATGAAATAATCACACAGAAACAATATTATTTAAATCACTGATTGGCCAATCACTTAAGCATATTTTTAGCTAGCTCTTATATCCTGAACTAACCCATCTCCATTAATCTGTGTATCGCTACATGGCTGTGGCTTACTGGGCAAAGTTCCACCTACTACCTGGTGTCTGTCTCTGGCAGGGCAACATGACTTCTCATTGACTCTGCCTACTCTCTCTATATATCTCTCTTTCAGCCTGGCTTTACTCTTTTAAACCATTGGCCAAAAGCAAATTTATTCATTAACTAATAAAAGCAACACATAGACAGAAGGACTTCTCATATCATTTCCCCTTTTCTGTTTAAATAAAAAAGGTTTAACTTTAACATAGTAAGATTACATATAGCAAAACAAGTAGCAAGCAAGAATTATAGTTACATCATTATATCTACTTTATAACTAAGGAAAGCTATAATTATAACTATCTATTCTTCAACTCCATCAAAGACTCCAGAAGGATATACTATTACCTAAGTAAACAGGAAGTGCATTGTAAGCAACTTCCAAAACTCTAGAATTGACAGAGACATCACGCTGCCTGGACAGTCACCCAAAGTTCTTCTTTGGTTAGAGTATCCATATTCAGCCTATAGGCCCATAGTATCCAGCAGACTTTCCCATGAAGCAGGAAATATCAAAGACAGTTCTAACTATATTCCACTGACAGATTGTCAGTCACTTTCTTCTACGTCCTGCAGAATGTCTGGCAGACTCTTTCATGAAGGACCATCTCACCTTTAGGCAAGTTCAGCAGTCCTCTCTCTGTAGGTCCTGTGTGTCCAGCTCAAGCAGTCCAGGCAAGAGCAGTTTCTTGCACAAATGGCTAACAAACTCCATGAAGTGCCTCTACAATGCCCATCTTCCTCTTGAAGTAGATTGGTGCTGCCAGGAGCAGTTGTGTCTCATTGTCATAAAAAGTCTTAAACTCTTAAAACTTTTTAAATGCCATATTCTGAAGGTCTCTGAAAGATTAGAAGAATGCCTATCTAACTGAAATATATCTCTATATATCTAGAAAACCTAACTAACATGACTACAAGCTTGACTTCATGCTTTAATTATCTATTAACTTATATTTCTTAATTATACATTACATTTTTAAATGAGCTGCACAAACACAATACATTAATCAAGAATATAAATATACATTATTTGACCTTAAATTTGTATCAATAAATCAAGATCCATACAAATGCAAAGTATTCATATCTACAGCATATCCCCCTTTAAATGTAAACAAACATTTATAAACAATATTTGGGAATTTGGGCGTAGTTCTCTAAACTACTTCCTGTTGATTGGGGGTGCTGTTAATCAGATCTGCCATGGAGTATCCTGTGTGGCAGGTCCATCTCAGCCAGCAGTCCTGAAGCTGTCATTGATATTGAACCATCTGGACCATTGCTTCAGGGGGTCTTGTTTGATCAAACCATATTAGCCAGTAAGGAATCCACAGTTTTCTATCCTCTGTAGAAACAAAAGCAGAACCTCTTTTCCAAAACAACAAATCCTTAGGCCCAAATATTGAATTCAGGATACCTTTAAAATATGTAGGTTGGCTTAGCTTAGCAGCCCATACAAGGAAATGTCTCTCTGTACTTAACTCATTCACAATTTAAAAATTCAAAGAAAACACAACAATGTACATAATTCAGACTCTCTGTGTATTTTTCATCTTAACGTGGCTTATTTTCTTTATTTCTTTAACCGATGACTGTACTCTGTAAAGACTCTTTAAACACTTTGTTTCATTTTTTGAAAATGATTTACTTCTTTTTTATAACTCTCTATATTCTTTTTCTTCTTTCTCTCAAGCTTACATATATTTATCCAACACCGTGACCCATTTAGAAGTCTTTTTTTTAAAAAAAAAAATATGAATCTGTCTTTATTGTGTATCTGTAATTATTTTCTGACCAGAATTGCTTTTTTTTATGCTAAGCAGGCATGGCTAGGGCCAATTCAGCCCTGCCTGCTGCTCTGCCCAGTTCAACATGGTGGAGGCATATTTGCTGCCTCTGAGAGCCGTGTACATTGCCCCATTTTTAGGTACACAGTGGGTCTATGTCTCCATTAATCAAGTTGTAGCACTCTGCTCACAGACCCCATTTAAATGCTCCATAGCTGGACCTCCCAAAAGAGTCAGAGCCCTTTGTGCTGGTGAACCAGGAAGTCATCTTAAAGGAGCAGTGCAGTTTTTGCTGTTACCACGGAGTCAGTAAGCCTCCTCTTAAAAAGAATCGTGTCTCTGCTTGCTTCTAGCAAACAGAGCCCACTGGGTAAAGTTCCATCCGGTGTCTGACTCCAGTGGCAGCTCCGTGGCTTCTAAGGACTTCCCATATCATACCGCAATTAAAACTGTGGCAGTACTTTTAGCAAACAAGTAGGGATGGAATTGCTTAGGCTACTTAACAATTTGACAATGAAAATTTTGTACTATAGTGGGGCATTTTTCTGAAAGTTAACATCCATGTATGGCTCCCAGAGGCACACTTTGTTATAGATAAGTAAGGGTAGCCAGGATGGATGGGCAGGACATGGAGTGCTTACTTTACATTGAGAAGGCTGCAGGGAGGTCAGGAGGGACCTGGTGAGGACAAACTCCCTATTCTGTAATTTTAAAAACCGTGCACTTTGGTCTTCTTCCAGGACGGAGTCCATTTTGGTGACCTCTGTTGCCCAGGCCCCTTTTGCTCTGCTAGACCCTGGAGTGTGGAGAAAGGGGAACAAAGCTGGTACCTGTCCTGCCCACCTGGCATGTTCTGTTCTGTAGTGGGTCAAGCCACCCCCAGGGGCCCATGTGCAGGTGAGAGCATGGAGAAAATTATCTAGAAGCCATGGGGACCTCACGACCTAAGGGACAGGCATGTTACACAGACTTGGACTGATGTGAAGAGGTGGGGAGGGAGACTGGGGGATGTTTGGGGTGTGGATGAGCTCTGTATTGCAGCCACTTCTCAATCCATTTGCATTCCCAGCCTCTCGGCCACATGGAGTGATTAAAAAGGGGTGTGGACACCAGTAAGATTGAAGCAGGGTGTCCTAATCTGTTCTAGTATTACACTTGGACCAGATTTTGATGATTATCTTGAGGGTCCCCAAGAGCCTCCAGGGCAGAGGACCTGGGCACTGGAGTTGGCAATAGGCTCAGTGAGACTTCTGTTTGTCCTAACTGCCCACACTTTTGCCTCCCTTGGCCACACACAGACAGGAAGATGTGTGAGCTCTTTGGGGACCTGGATGGAGCTTGATACCATACAGCCTGAGCAGGGAGGAAGATGAGATTCCAGACCCCAAATTCCCAGCCTGCAGCTTCCACCTTTAAGGTTTCACCAGCTAGGAGAGACACTTGCCCCAACATCCTTTGGAAAACCCCTTCAAAGGCCACATCTAGGCTACTATTGTCTTCATTAAGGCTCTTCCACCAGAACACTCTTGTCCCTTATTGTGACCCTCTAGGCTCAAGTTGGTACTTACCAAGACCTCCAGTGTGATCACATCTACAGCCGAGGAGTCCAGCTAGGTCCCTGTGATACTTTTTGTGACGGCCTGTCCTTTCTCTCTGAAAGGGTCCCAGAATGGGTGTCTAGATTCAGCTGACTATACAACCTCAGTACTATCTGAAACTGAGCTGGGTCGACAAAGCCTCTACAAATTCATAGAGGAACTCTGTACTGTGGGACAGATGGTGCCCGATGGTCCCTGCCATCCAGTGTCTCAGAAAGTGGTACTGGATTAGGGTCCAAGGATACCCTAGGAAGAAGATTGCCATCTCCCAGCCCTGACCTCAGTCCATCTGTTCCTGCCCCAGTAGAGCTCATGAACCAGAGCTGCTTTCTGTAGGTTATAGGAGGAGGTGGCTCACTACATTCTCTGCATTTCAGCCTACTGTGCGGGAGTGTGACCTTGTGAAAACTGATTTGCACACACACACACACACACACACAAAGAGAGAGAGAGAGAGAGAGAGAGAGAGAGAGAGAGAGTCACTCACTCTTCTTGCATTGGGAACAGTCAGGAAAATGGGACCATATTACTTCATGTTTTCCTATAAATACAAAAGCCCCCTTCACCTTAGAGATTTTGATTTTTAAAAGGAGGGTTCATGTGGGGACAGCTGGAGCTCCCCGAGAAGGGGAAACAGAAGAGGTTTCATGAGTGGACTGAGGACAGGTGGGGATGGGAGCATGAGCGATCAGGTGGGAGGATACTGAACGAGACTAATGGAAAGGGGTGCATTTCGGAGTCAGGTAAAACCCTGGTGCAAAGGACTCTCCCCCAAATCTAAAAGGACAACCCCAGATTAGACTCCTAGCAACAGCAGATCTATAGCCTGAACTGGCCATCTCCTGTGATCAGATTGATACCTAGCTCCGTTGTCAGCAGAGAGGCTTCATCCAGCATCTGACGGAAACAGATGCACACCCACAACCAAACATTAGGCAGAGTTTGGGGAACCCTGCAGAAGAAGGGGGAAAGGATTGTATGAGCCAGAGGGGTCAAGGACACACAAGAACACTCACAGAATCACCTGTTCTGGACTCATAGGGGCTCCCAGAGACTGAACCAACAGCCAGGCATCCTGCACAGGACTGATCTAGGCTCTCTGCATATGTGTTACGTATACATTATATTTATGAAGCATGGTTCTCTGTAGAAACAGGTGCTGTCTCCAACTCTTTTACTGACTTTTGGGGCCCTACTCCTCATACTGGGTCACCTTGCCCAGCCTTAATACATGGGGAGGTGCTTAGTCTTGCTGCAACTTGATATGCCAGGGGGAACCTGTCCTTTTCTAAACAGAAATGGAGGATGAGTGGATTTGGGGGAGGTGGGAACAGGGGGGAGGTGGGAGGAGGGGCTGGGAGGAAAGGAGGGAAGGGAAACTGTGGCCAGGATGTAAAATGAATGAATGAATAAATAAACAAAATAAATTTATTTTTAAAAAGAATTAGAATAATTGTGTGGGTTCCCCTCTGCCCAAAAGAATCTGAGCGAACCTTCAGGGCATGAGTGGATGAAGGTCATCACTACATGAGAGCAGGTTTCAAGCATGCCCAGAAGCCACACTTGGGCAATGCTGTCTTATAGCTAGCTTTGGCCTCCCAGTTGCCCTCTGCCCTGAGACAGTGAAAAATACCTAAAATGTCCTTCCCAAGAAATGCAGATTCTGTAATGTTCTTGCTTTCTACCATTTTTATGACCAGCAGGAAGGGTCAGTAACTTAACAAAAAGGGGACACACCTGAGGCCCTACCCATACTGGGTCACCTTGCCCAGCTTTAATACATGGGGAGGTGCTTAGTCTTGCTGCAACTTGATATGCCAGGGGGAACCTGTCCTTTTCTAAACAGAAATGGAGGATGAGTGGATTTGGGGGAGGTGGGAACAGGGGGGAGGTGGGAGGAGGGGCACCTGTGGCACACCAGGATCCTGTGGGTAGGATCCCTGGTGTGAGGTCCACCCTTGAGTTCAGTTGCTCCAGCCTGTGCACTGGATTCCCTGCTGGGATGCACAGATGCAGAGCTGTGCGAGGCACAGCTGGCAGGAAGGGGTGTTGGGGGAGACTGCTTTCTGCTATTACCAATCCCTCTTTCTTTGTGCAGGAGCTGAGACTGCCCATCCTGATGTAGGCATTCATGTGACATCAGGGACCCCCTGCCCTGTAGGTCACTTTTGTCCAGTGGGCCTGGGCATTCCTCTCCCTTGCCCTGTGGGCACTTTCTCAGATCGGTAAGTACCACTGCTTGGGCCTGGGGTTGGCCCTGGCTTTCTTTTAGCCCGGTTTCCCACCGATAATCTAGTCAGCTAGGTCTCCCAGCAACCAAGAGTATTAACCTCAGATAACTCAATTTCTCTTGACCACAAATGTCCTGGGTAGGATGTGAAGATTGGATTGGTCAGACCAGGATGGATCCCATGGCTTCTTGTGGGGGGGGGCTTGAGCTATCCCATGCCCAAGAGAGAAAGACATAAAGGAGTTGTGTGTCTTACCAGTGCCATCTTTGAAAACAGATTCTCCCATCCACATCTCTAGGAAACTCCAGCCCCCACAAAGTAGATATCCCAAAGCAAAGGGGAAGTTTGTAACCTTTGGCTGATAGACATTCTGACTGTAGACGCTAGTGAATTCTGAGGTCACCATTTACCTGAGTTTGAATTGAGAACTAAGAGGAAAAAAGAGAACTGTGTGTGTGTATATGTGTGTGTGTATGAGAGAGAGAGAGAGAGAGAGAGAGAGAGAGAGAGAGAGAGAGAGAGAGAGAGAGAGAGAGAGAGAGGAACCTTCTAACCCTGGGCATCTTCCTGATATTACCTTCGTCCCCCACTGTGAGGAGGGGACAGAATCCCAGGGGATCTAATGGAGTGGGGGCAGTCAGCCTATCCTGTTGGGATGGCACCTGCTCACCCTCAGAGCTACCAGGCCCCCTTGCCCACCTTCCCATGCCCAAGGCCTCTCTACACCTATGTGTCTTTCTGTCTACTAGGATGTTTCTCTCCATGTCCTCTGAGTGCCTGCCATGTCCCCCCGGCCACTTTTGTTCTGCCTCTGGCCTCTCTGCTCCCTCAGGACCCTGTGCCCCTGGCTATTTCTGTCTAGCAGGAGTCTCCTCCCCAACTCCAACAGGTATGAAGCCCCTTAGGTCTAAACTGGCTCTGACTTGGAAGATACCTCATGGTGGGAGAACCCTGGGGGAGGCTCAAGATCGGGGTAACTACATGTTGGATAGTTTGAGGGAAGAAAGGATATGAGTGGGGTAACCCTAGCCCCAGCAACAGCAGCTTGGCTCATGTATTTCTGCACCCATCACACTAGCATCCCGAGGTCCTGTCCTTCCCATCCCACCCTTATCCACCGGCTCAGTCATAGACTTGCTGCAAGGTAGGCAGAGAGAACTGAGGGCTTCTGATCAGTGGCTACCACAGTGATGAGCTGTGGCGCACATAGAGGCTGAGCTGAACATTCACCCCCTTCCACACTGGGGTCACAGAGCGCACCTTGTGAGCAGGTGGGATCCAAGGCATAGCTTCAGAAACATACCATCCACAAGTCCTTACGAAGTTAGGTGAATAGATCAGGTCTCTAAGGCTGTGTCCAGTTACCTCTTTCCCCACAGTAGAGGTTAACCTACTCTGGAAGAAGGTTGCCTTTTTCCCCTTTTATTTTTGAGCATCTCATACATGTATACAATGAAATATGTTTATATCCGCTCCCCCATTTCCTTCTCCAACCTCGCTCATATGCCCATATCCCTCTAACACAGGCCCTCCAACTTCATGTCTTTTTTTTTTTTTGATAACTCACTAAATCTAGTTAGTGCTGCCCATGTATGCATGTGTGGGTGTGGGGCCATTCACTGTACCATGGGAAACTTACCATTGGCCACATCCTCAACAAAGTATGCTTCTTCCTCATTCAGCAACTATGCACTGTGAATGGCTCCCCAGCAAGGGGTGGCAACTGGGGAGTCATCCCCCCCGTTTATGCTGGGAATTTGGATGACTTGATCTTGTGCAAGTAACCACAGTTGCTGTGAGTTAGCACAATCCTGGGTAGCATTAGGTGCAACATGCCTAGAATGCAGCATCCCAAGGCACCCTTTCCCTTTAACCTCCAGCTCTTACTTTCTCTCCATCTCTTTCTCTGTGATGTTTCCTGAGCCTGGGTGGTAGGTGATGGAGATAGGCCCCTTCTGAGAGGTCTCCTTTGGGAAGGCGGCAGAGGGAGTATCAGAATATGGCAGAGCGTGCAAAGTTGACCGTAAGCTTTGGGAGGGAGCCGGACCTGGGCCAGAGCCCTCCTATCTGACTTGCCTTTTGTCAGAAAACATCCAAGACGCAATTCCAGCTCTGGATAGAAAATACAGTTCAGGAAGTCATGGGCAGGTAGCTTAAAGCTGGTTCCCAGGGAGGGAGGCTGCAGAACCAGGCTGGTATCCAAAACAGAACTAGCCTCCCAGTTTAGCACAACCGAATGTGAAATAAGGGTGGTGTCCTTAAGTCTGTATCTAGAAGTGAAGCACTCCAAAAGTGACCTCAGAGAAAACTCAGGGTGGCAAAGAGTGGCTCTGAGTCAGAGACGGGCTTGAAGGATGCTAGCACCCCACTGGCATCTTTCATCCTAAGGCAGAGCATCACTGTCCTGTACATGTGCTATGGAGAGATGTTCTGAGGCTCTCATATACATTGTACCAGAGGATCTATGCCGCTTGATCTGTGAGGAGGTATAGAGATTCTGGTTATTAGTATTATTATTCTCAAAACCACCCTTTGGCCCTCTAGCCTGAACCCGAGTCTACACTGGGTCCTGGTGCCACAGTTACCCCAGGTTCTGTTGTGATCAAAGTTTGCACCCCTCATACATACCCCTTCTCCAACAGGCCTCTCAGGGCATGGGGGCCCCTGTCCCCAAGGGCACTTCTGCCCCCGTGGGACCACCTTCCCACAGCCTTGTCGTGCAGGCTCCTACAACTCCCTGCCAGGCCAGGCGTCCTGCTTCCCCTGCCCTGCTGGCTATTACTGCCCTGAGAACATCACCAGCTACAGTGGATACCCATGTCCTGCTGGTTTCTACTGCCCCAGAGGTAGGTGCATGGGACACAGCTCCCCAGGGGACAGACTGTCAGCAAGAGGCTATTCGCAGCATTGTGCTTTTTTGCCTGAGTACCTCGTGGGTAGAGCGCCCTCAGGAACCAGGAGACATTCCCTATTCCCAAACTCTTGCTTCTCAGGTACCAAGCATGCCACCCAGTTCCCCTGCCCCCGGGGCTACTATAACCCAGACCCACTGACCCAGAGCCTGGACAGCTGCCTGCCCTGCCCGCCTGGCCATTACTGTGGTCAAGAGAATATGACAAAGCCGTCAGGTGCCTGTGATGCAGGTGTGTTTCCCATGTGGACCTGATAACCGTCTATTCATCTCCACATTTCCTAACTCTATCCCAGGCCCGGGGTCACCAAAACAAGTACCCAGATCAGCAACTGGGATGGTGGGACCTGCAACTTGGTGAGATTGGCCTTGTCCCTTCAGAATACTGCTCACTCCGCCCTGCCATTGCCACCTAGGCTGGTACTGTGTGTCAGCGGCATGGACTGCTCGTCCCTTCGACCTGGACAACTACACCAGCACGAACTGCCTGTGCCCAGCCACTGCTACAGGGGGAAAGTGTCCAGCTGGTTCCTACTGCCCCGAGGGCAGCCCAGAACCCACGCCTTGCCCACCAGGCTTCTTCTGTGCCACCTCAGGTATGAACCAGTCATGCTGAGCCCAGATTGTCTGCAAGAGAAGTGTGGCAGTCTCCTTTCCCAGCTCGGAACTCATGGGATGACTGGATGGAGACTGCTGGTCTGCAGGACCCAGATGTGTGTTACCTTGCCCTAAACTGGGAGAATATCAGCTCATTGGAGGGATGGAAGAGCATAGTGAGTCTCATCCTCAGTCTACTGAACTCAGCTCCCAATTTCAGCCCTGTGACAAACTGGACATGAGCCTCAGACCCTGTGTGACTGAGAGGAGTTGCTGTAGGCAGATTTTTCTGTTCCACCTGCCAGCTCTCAAATAACCACATAAAGACTTCTTATTTATTATGAAAGCTCAGCCGGTAATTTAGGCTTGTTCCTAACTAGGTATTCTAACTTAAAATAACCCATATTTTTATTAATCCACATTCTACCACGTGGCTTTTACCTCTACCCCACTTTGTGTTTTGACTCATTCCGGGTCTGTCTGGCTTCTCTGCTCTTCTTCTTCCCATCATTCTCTCTGCCCCCAATTCCTGCCTACTTATTGGTCATTTAGCTTTGTATTAAACCATTCACAATGACACATCATCACATATTGTAAAGGAATAGTCCACAACAAGTAGCATGTCACAGGCTCGACCATGAGAAGAAAGGGGTCTGGAACTCAGCTCGGGTTCAGCATGGGTCTCAGGCCAGTGCTGAAGTCATGTATATTAGTTACTTTTCTCCTCATTGTGACCGAATACCTGAGAAGAAACAACTTACAATCCATGATGGAGAGACCCCTTTAAGTGCACTGATTGTGGAAGGGAAGGCCTTCTGGTGAGCATCTCATGCTCATGTGTACCACGGAGTTCACAGAGGAGCATACTGGAGGAACTTTCTAGCATTCTTCAGAGCAAGCATGCTCACATGCACGCACACTTGCATGCACACACACACACACACAGAGAGAACAGCAAGGAAGAAATCAGACTGAGCTTGGCTGCAAGGAAAACTCATAAAATTAAACTTTAAAAAATCAATGCAATACAATGTGAGCGTTGTGACTCACAGAGCCACACCTATATGACTTGAGAAGATTCACAGGACTGGGACTCTCTGGGAGTAATTGTTTGAAAGTGAAATATCTCCCATAAGACTTAGGTGTTTAAATTCTTGGTTTGCACCTGGGTTGTGCTGTTTGGGAGGAATGTGGAGCTTTCAGGAGCTGGAGTCTTTTGAGGAAGTGGGGCATCAGAGACAGGCCTTGGGGTTTCGTAGCTCAGGTGCATATCCTGTTCACTCTCGAATTCCTGACTACAGGTACAATGTGACCATTCACCCTCCCCATTCCCAATTACCATGTCTTCTCTGCCGTGGTGGAATGTATCCCTTTAAGCCATAAGCCTGGTTTATTCAATTATTAATAAAATTATTCAATTATTAATCAAACTTTGGGAATCTGATTTGGAATAAAAATCTGATTGATCAGAGAAGCAGTGGAGAAGAGACCAGTAACCTCCTCTCTCTCTCTCCTTCCTTGATCCTAAAGACCCTTGAATCTTTCTAAAGCCCTGCCTATTACTTCCTGTGTCTCTCTATGTGTCCTGGATCCTCCAAAACCTCTATGGCTAGTTCCATCCTCTGATTCAAGGTAAACTTTATGCCAGTCTTGGGAGTGTCAGAGTACAATCAAAATATCACACAATATAAGCCAGAATAAACCCTTCTTTCTTTAATATTCTTGTCAGATATTCAGTAAGGAGAAAAGCTACTCATACAGGAAAGAAAGGAGTTATCAGAGTCACTTGTCCCACGGTGACCACCGAACTCCTTGCTCTGAGGAGGTATCAATGCCAAAGTCAAAGTGGAGCTTTGGAACATATTAGGAAATTCATTCGTGTGGGAATTCTTTATTATTATTATTATTATTATTTAGAAAAAACTAAATCAAGTCCATATTTACTCTTGGATGATGGGAAAATCAAATTAAACTTATTAAAAGAAATAGTGGTCTGTAGTCAATAGAAGTAGTGATGGATCATCTTGTTTTGGGTATAAATTTGAGGAAGCATTTTCAAGTTTATTTGATTAATACTATATAAAATGATACCTGCTCTTCAACCCAGCTTTCTGATTTCCAGCTGCCTGCCTCAAATAGTTACACTTACATGGTGAAAAAGACGTTATTCATACAGCCAGTAATGGTGAAAAATAAAAAAGAAAATGGAATATGCAAAGAAAAATAAAAAATAAAAGGAAAATGGAAGACATGGAAGGAAAATATAAATAAACTGGGGTTTGGTTTATTTATACAATGAAGTTTTTACAATCTATTAAATTTAAGACGCTAGAGCTATATTTATTAGCAAGCATTTTTTATTGAAAATAGATTCTTTTCTCCTACAATATATCCTGGTTATAGTTCTACCTCCTTCTACTGCTCCCAATTCTACTCCACTTCCCTTCCCCTCCAGTTCCACTCCCTCTCTGTCTTGTATTAGAAAAGAACAGGCTTCTAAGAGATAACAACAAAACATGACAGGATAAAATATAGCGAGATGAAGCAAAAACTATCATAACCAAGTTGGACACAGCAGCCCAACAGGAGGAAAAGAGTCCCAAGAGGAGGCACAAGAGTCAGAGACCCACTCATTCTCACAGTTATGAGTTGCATAAAAGTACCAAGCTGAAAACTATAATACATACACAGAGAACCTGGTATAGACCTATGTAGCCCTGAGCTCGCTGCTTCAGTCTCTGTGAGCTCATAAGCCTTGCTTAGGTTGATTCAAAAGGCAATGTTCTTCTGGTGTTCTCTACCCTCTTTGGCTTTTACAATCTCCATAGGATTCACTGAGCTCTGAGGGGAGGGACTTGATGGAAACCTACAGTTTAGACCCTTTCTCCATGTAGTGTCTGGTTGCGGGTCTCTGCATCTGTTCCCATCTGCTGCCAGAGTAAGCCTCTTTGATGATAGTTAGATAAGACACCAAACTATGAGTATAGCAAAATATCATTAGGAGTCATTTCACTGATACTTTAAAAAAATGTTTTAGAGCAGGAGTACTTGGTTTTACCCTAAGTCTCTGCCTAGTGTCTGGTTCTTGGTTATTCTAGCAATGTCTGGTATGTGCTCTTTCTTTTGGAGTGGGCCTTAAGTCTGTTCAGACATTGATTGGCAACTACCACAAGTTCTGTGTCACCATTGCTCTAGCATATTTTGCATGCATGACAGATTGTATGTAGGTCAAAGATTTTGTGAATAGGTTAGTGTCCATGTTTCTCTTCCAGTAGCCTGAAGAGTACCTTTCCTCACCAAAGAGTCTAGGATGTAGAGATGAAGGCTCATTATAGGCAACAGCTCAACTTTTCCCTATTCAGTGAGTAGTGTGAGTGTTGTCCTCGGCAATGACACCCTGCTGTCAGTTTGTCAGTTTGTGGAGAGCAAACCTTTGTCTCAGCAACAGCCTGGGTTGTTTAGGAATTTCCATGGGACCACCTTGGTCAACAACTCAACTGAATGTAACCCACCCTTGCCACTGAAAGCCTCACCTGGCAACAAGAGATGGTGCATTGAGACGCTGTGTCCCCCCTTACTGGAAGTTCTCATCAGGATCACCTTCATGGATGCACTAGGTTTCCACATCACCCCTCCCAAAGCACCCCCAATCCCAGTCGTCTCTCCCTGTACCTGATCCCACCTGATACCTGCCCCCAGTTTGCTCATAAAAGCTATTCTATACCACCGTCCCAGGGAGATCCATGTGCCACCCCAACCACTTTTGTTTACCTAACTTCTCTGGGTCTACAGAGTGTAGGCTGGTTATCTATTTATTTAATGACTAATATCCACTTATAAGTGAATATGTACTGTATTTATCTTTCTAGGTCTGGTTTACCTCATTCAGGATTTTTTTTCTAGTTTCATTAATTTGCCTGAAAATTTTATGATGTCATTTTTTAACAAGTGAGTAATGCCCCACTGTTTAAATGCACCACAATTTCTTTATCTATTCCGTTGAAGGGCATTTGGATGTTTCCAGTTTCTAGTTATTATGAATAAAACCACAATAAACATAGTTTATTGTGAGCAAGTGAGCAAGTGTCCTTATGGTAGGATGGAACATACTTTAGGTATAGACCCAAGAGTGTATACCACTGGGTCATGAGGTAGATCAATTCCCAACTTTCTGAAGAACTGCCATATTGACTTTCATAGTGACTGTACAAGTTTGTATCCCTGCTAGCAATGGAGGAGTGCTCCATTTGCTCCCCATCCTTGCCAGCATGAGTTGCTGTTTGTTT
Organism: Ondatra zibethicus; assembly: GCA_004026605.1. Taxonomy (NCBI): domain Eukaryota; kingdom Metazoa; phylum Chordata; class Mammalia; order Rodentia; family Cricetidae; genus Ondatra; species Ondatra zibethicus. The sequence continues at coordinate 227,824 of PVIU01000967.1, forward strand.
TGTTGATCTTAGCTGTTCTGTCAGGTGTAAGATGGAAAGTTGTTTTGATTTGTGTTTCCCTGATGGCTAAGGATGTTGAACATTTCTTTGTTTCTCAGCCATTTGACATCCTTCACTTGAGAATTCTGTTTAAATCTGTACCCTGCTTTTAAATTTGGTTATTTGTGTTTTTTTCTTGTAATATCTACTTTCTTGAGTTCGTTATATATTTTGAAGATTAGTCCTTTGTCAGATGTGGGTTTGGTAAAAATTCTTTCCTTTTCTGTAGTCTGTTGCTTTGTCCAATTGATGGTGTCCTTTGCCTCACATAAACTTTTCAGTTTATTAATTGTTGATCTTGGCACCTGGGTTCTTGCTGTTCTGTTTAACAAGTCCTCTCATGTGCCAATGTGCTCAAGGATATTTTCTACTTTCTCTTCTATGAGATTCACTGTATGTGATTTTATGTTGAGATCTTTGATCAGTTTGCAGTTGAGTCTTGTGCAGAGTGATAAATGTGGAAATATGGATCTATTTTCATTCTTCTACATGCAGACATCCAGTTTGACCATTACCATTTGTGAGAAATGCAATGCTGTTTTTTTTAAATTTTTTTTTTTTTTACCCAGGATGTATTTCTGGCTTCTTTATCAAAAAACCAGGTGTCCATATGTGTGTGGATTTATCTTTGGGTCTTTAATTCAATTCTACTGATCAAAATGTCTCTTCATATGCCAATACAATGATGTTTTTATCTCTATAGTTCTGTAGTACAATTTGGAATTGGGAATGGTGAGATCTCCAGCAGTTCTTTGATTTTTTAGGATCCTTTTAGCTATCCTGGACTTTCTGTTTTTCTGTTTGAAGTTGAGAATTGCCCTTACAATATCTATAAAAAATTGTGTTGATATTTTGATGGGGATTTCATTTAATCTGTAGATTGCTTTTGGTAGGATGACCATTTTTATAATGTTAATCCTATCGATCCATTAGCATGGGAGATCTTCAATTTCTTTCTTCAAGACTTGATGTTTTTATCATACAAGTCTTTTACTTGCTTAGTTAGAGTTACCCCAACATATCTGATATGATTAGAGAGTATTGTGTTTCTCTAACATCTTTTTTAGTTCATTTGTATAGAGGAGAATGTCTTAGTTAGGGTTTCTATTGTTCTGAAGAGACACCATGACCATAGCAACTCTTATAAAGGAAGAACATTTAATTGGGGAAACATATTTTCAGGGGTTTAGTCCATTATCATCATAATGTGACATGGTGGCATGTAGGCAGACATGGTGCTGGAACTGAGAATCACAGGAAGTGTTCTGAGACACTGGGCAGTATCATGAGCATAGATGAGAACTCAAAGCCCACCTCCACAGTGATACACTTCCTTCAAAAACAAAGCTACATCTCTTAATAGTGCCACTCCCTTTGGAAGCCATTTTCTTTCAAACTACCACAGAGGCTACATTGCTGAAAGTGTTTATCAGCTGTAGGAGTCCCCTCATGGAACTTTTTGGGTCACTTATGTGTATTATATCATCTGCAACTATCTTTAACTTCCTACTTTCCAGTTTGTATCCCCTTGATCTCTTTCAGTTGTCTTATTGCTTTAGCTGGAACTTCAAGTACTATATTGAATAGATATATAGTGGACAACCTTGTATTGTTCTTGATTTTAGTGGCATTGCTTTAAATTTCTATCCATTTAATTTGATGTTGGCTACAGGTTTGCTGTAAACTGTTTTTGTTATGTTTCTGTCTGTCCCTTGTATCTCCAATCCCTCTAGGACTTTTATCATGAATGGGTGCTGGATTTTGTCAAGGGGTTTTTCTGCATCTGATGAGATGGTCATGTGTGTGTTTTTTTTTAATCTCAGTTTATTTATATTGTGGGTTACATTTGCTGATATTCCTGTATTGAACTACTCCTGCATTTCTGGGATGAAGCCTACTTGATCATGGTAGATGATATTTTTTGATATGTTCTTGAATTTGGTTTGCAAGTATTTTATTGAGCATTTTTGCACCAATGTTCATGAAGGAAATTCATCTGTAATTCTCTTTCTTTGTTGAGACTTTATGTGGTTGGGTATCAGAGTAGCTATGGCCTCATAAATGAATTGGGCAATGCTACCTCTGTTTCTATTTTGTGGGAATAATTCGAGGGGTATTGTCATTAACTCATTTTTGGAAGTCTGGTAGAATTCTGTGCTAAAACCGTGTAGCCCTGGGCTTTTTTTTTTTTTATTAGTTGGGAGACTTTTAATGAAACTCATATCTCACTAGGATTTATGGGTCTAAATGGTATGTATTGGAAAAATTGTGCATTTCTTTTGGATTTTCCACTTTGGTGGAGTATAGGTTTTTAGAGTATGTCCGTAGGATTCTCTGGATATCCTCAGTGTCCATTATTACGCTGTGTGGGAACTCTTAACATATGTTTGAGATGATAATTCAGATTTGTCAAAAGATTCAGGGTGGCTGGGAAGGGGAGATTTTGAATATGGAACCTGGTAACGAGTAGCAAGAAGTGAAGAAAAACCACTTCGGTGCACGAATCCTTGGAAATATGGAGGCAGTGACCATCACTGATGAAAATCTGTGTCATGGGATTTTGTCTCTCGAGAATATAAAAACATAGGCTCGATAAGGCCAGCTCTCTGGAATAAAGCCAGGAAGATTTCAAGTCATAGAACAGTCTGGGCTGTATTGTGGGACCTCGACCCATAATAAAGTCAAAATGAAATAAAACAAAATAAAATAAAACAAAATAAAAACAAAAACAAAATCCAAGAATGAGCTAATTTTCACAGAGTACGTTACCCGCCTTCCCCGTTTCTCAGTCAGCTACTCAGGTTTTTTTGAAGTTCATAAGAAATTACAAAGACAAGAATCAGTCAGAAAATAACTCTGAATGCTGGGAAATGGAGACCATACCATGATGTGGTCCAACAGTCGCAAAGCTGGTTGTATGTGTCTGCTAATATGTAGCACAGACGTAAATGAAGTAACCAGGCGTGTGATTTGTGATTTGTAAAGTGGCTCAAGGGGAGATTTAGTTGGCCTCACTGAAGCTGCTGTCCATCATGGCATCAGGAGCCAATCACAGTGGCAGCAGAAACAGATAGCTGATTACACAACACCAGCAAACATAAAATGGAGGGAGACTATGGGGGGCCTTGAGTGCCAGCCTCAGTACCCACTCAGGGCTCAGAATTGGATGGATGGAAGGCGAGGATCTGAGGGCAAAAAATTAATTCAAATATGTTACCTCTGCATGTTCTTTATTTTTCGTGCAAGGGGAGAAAGTGAAGTGAAGGGCATGGAGAACTAGGAGGGGAAGGATAAGGAGAAGAAAGGAGAAGAGTAAGGGGGAGGAATAGAAAAAGTAGCCAGGAGGAGGAAAAGAAGAATAAAGAGAAGAATAGCAGGGTGATCTCCACGAGGTTTCTAGTTTTTTTTTTAAATTTTTAAAAAAGATTATTTACTTTTATTTTATGTGTATTGGTGTTTTGCCTGCAGATATGTCTGTGTGAGGGTGTCAGATCTTGGAGTTATAAACAGTTGTGAGCTGCCATGTGGGTGCTGGGAATTGAACCTGGGACCTCTGGATGAGCAGTCAGTGCTCTTAACCACTGTGCCCTCTCGCCAGCCCCAGTTTCTAGTTTTTACAGACATAGTTGAAAAATTCCATAGGCAAGGACAATGATAATATGCATATAAAAATCACAAAAAGGGCAGGCAGAACTTGATAAAGCAGTACTCCAGAACAGGTGACCCACCCCAAAAAGAGCCCACATTCAAGGGGAAGTACCTGATATCCCAAACCATTAGATAAAGTTACTAAACATCCCTGAATCCTGGATTCCCTCATTCTCCTCATCCAATCTCTTTTGTGATAACCAGCTTTGGGGACACCCAGATTTGTTAGCAAAGGTGGGGCATGCTGCCTTCCTGTTCAGCGCCTGTCTTCTATAGAAATTTCTATGTGGTCTGTTAGCAGGTAATTTTGTGGGATTGACTCTATGTAAATTTGACTGCTAGAACAAAGAGTGAATGTTATCGCTCTAAGACCTCATGGTGCGGGGGAATGGAGCAAGGTCATTCCATTGCCCATGCAGAAGTCACACTCCTGAGGTGTTCTGGGAATTAATCCAGTTTCAAAGGGAAGAATCATGGCTTTACAGGGTTTTTACAGATATGACAGTGACTTTTCCAAATGACAAGTGTTTCCTCAGCTCTGTAAAACCGGTGCCCCATTAGTTGTCCACTTGTGGGTCTGCCTCTATGAATCTGTCAGCTGTGCATTGACTGTCTAGTCTTGTGGGCCCCAACAGGAGACTGAAACCGTAGGACTGGGTTGTAGTCTTTAAGGCCTGCTCTCCTCCAACCACTTCCTCCATCTAGGCTTTACCTCCTAAAGGTAAAGTTCCCAGAATCTCCCAGGATAGTGCCACCAGCTAGGGACCATGTATTAAAGCAGATGAACCTGTGGAGGACTTTAATATCCAAGGCATAATACCAGATTTTATATCAGATCCATTCAGATTCATCATAGACTGTAGCTTTATCTTGGGGTGTGGGGTGACCGTCAGTTGGGAAATCCAGACATACCTTGAGGCCATCAAGAACTATACCCCAAAAGATTCTAGTAGGTTCCCCTAGCCCAACCTCATTTGGTTTGGTTTTATTAGTTTTTTGTTTTGTTTTTGTTTTTTGAGATGTGATCCCGCTATATAACCGCAGTTAGCCTCGAACTTGCAACCCTCCACCCGAGAGCTAGGATTAAGGTGTGCACCACTATGCCTAGCCCCCAATTTCATTTTTAGGATACCCAACAAGTACTAGTTTCTCACCCCCAGGTCTCTCCAAACCCACTGGGTCCTGCCAGGCTGGCTACTTCTGCACAGGAGGCTCTGAGTCCCCAGCTCCGGAGGATGAGGTGACAGGGGGCCCTTGTCCCCCAGGATCCTTTTGCCGTGAGTGTCCTCTTGGGCCTTTTTCTCTGCCCTAGCTCTGACTCTATCTCTGGGCTGCTGATAAGCCTGATTATTGGGTTTGTCTGGATGTGAGGAAGAAGCCAGAGGAAGATAAATGCTTAACAGGGGTTGGACCAGAGGCGGGAAAGCTTTGGAGAGGTATATGCTTAAAGGACGCATGAGCCCGTGCTGTGATTTGAGAGATTTGGTGGTGGAGTGCTAAGAACAATGACAGTGGCCTGCTTGCACTTGGACCCTACCTGGTCAGCTCTCAGTGTTGTGAGCACTAGCGAGTGTTCTGTAGCCCATAGGGAAATGCCTTGGGTATATCCCTGAGCTGTTGAGGGGTCAGAGAGCTAGGCCAGTAGAGGTTGGGCAGTGGCAGGTCCTGCAGCTCTGTGGGTCACAGGTCATTCCACGCTCTGAGGTCCAGGGAGGAATCTTTGCTCCTGGACCCATATCTTCCATGCGCCCTCAGCTGCAGCATCACACAAGCCTATACCCTGTCCTGCGGGCACCTTCTCCAGCCTCCCAGGGCAGACCACATCCTCCACATGCCGGACCTGCCCATCAGGCTTCTACTGCAAGGAGGCGGGCCTTCAGGCTCCCAGTGGGTGGTGCCCAGCAGGTAAGAGGAGAGGAGAATGACAAGTGGGAAAAGAGGCGTCAGTGAGAGCCTGGGGCAACTCTCTGGGTATGGGTCCAGGGACTTCTGGCAGCAGGAGATGCTGCTGGAGCCAAGAGTCTCAGCTAGAGGGAGGGGCCATCCTTCATCAGCAGCCCTCACTTCTAGGCTATTACTGTGACTCCAGCATGGGACCGGTCCAGGACTTCAGCTTGTACCCATGTCCTCGAGGGTATTACTGCCCCGTGGGCACAGCCAAGGCTATGCACTACAGCTGCCCAGTGGGCACATACAGTCCTCAGAAAGGTCTAACAAGCATCACTGAGTGCCAGCTGTGCCCCGCTGGGAAATTCTGCTCACTGGCTGGGATCACGGCTCCCACAGGTACAAACCAGGTTTTTTTTTTCCTTGGGGGGGGCACAGGCGACCATGGGATGCGGTGGACTTGAATGGAGACAAGTGGCAAGAATGTATCCCTTAGATAAACTATTTGGCCCTCACTACTGAGTCAGAGCAGCTAGGGTATGTGGGGTGGAAAAGAGCCTGTGTGCTCACTGTGTCTGGAGACACTGGAAAGGACCAATGCCAGCACAATACCCCATCCCCATCCTAGGGGTCAGGTCTCTGCCTGGTTCTGGAGAGATTCTCAGGGGCTCTGACATCAGCCAGACTGGGAAATTCTCATCATGGCACCCTTTGCTGAGGCTGAGCAGCGTCTGGCTGTCCACTTGTAGAGGACTCTCTACTCCCTTCATGCCCTTCTTGGGGACCTTAGAATCATTGTCACACGCCCCTGGGGTGCTGACTTGGGAGGCAGGTGGCTTTCGTATGAAATGGATCCATGAGAGAACCATAGGCCTAGTCACTGTTTGTCTGAGAGGAGGTCACCTCTCCCATGGGAACCTGACTCCAAAAAGCTTCAATGGGACTTCTAAGGTCTGGATCCTCAAAGCCCATGCCACACTGGCCTCAGGTCAGAGACACCGTATCCCGTGCCTTTCCTACAGGGAAAGCTTAGGTTACCCTATGTCCCAACATGGTGTCCAGAAAGGAGTTTGATGATCGTGCTGACCAGACACTCTCTTTCCCAGGAATCTGTGCTGCAGGGCACTGGTGCAAAGCAGGAGCTTCCAGAAAGGATCCCACAGATGGAGCTGGGGGCCTCCTCTGCCCCCCAGGGCACTACTGTCTTGAGGGTACCTCCAACCACAAGGGCACCATAGCTACTCTGGGAGGGTGGGAAGGTCCCTTGCTCCCCTCAGATGCTGTTTCCTGCTCCTCACACAGGCCACATTAGTTCCGCTTTGTACCCATGGCTGAGCTATCTGGTTGGGCATAGAATTTTGCCACAACCTCTGCCCCTCACCAAACCTACCCTGCCATCCTCAAAGCCTTCCAGATATGAATTTAGGAAACTATCTAAGGATTAACATCCCTGTGACACTATTCCTCAGCAGTCTTCTCATGCATCAGCTGCATCCCACCCAGGAGGACTATCCAGGTCTGGGTGTTCATTGTCTTCCAGTCTGTACAGCAAATGGCACATAGCCTTTTAGTTCTCTGTACCCAGTCCAAAGAAGAGTTTCATTTTCTAACCTCTCACTGCCCACCCTTTGCTTCAGTGACGGTGACTAGGAACTCCACAACTTGTGTCCCTCCTTTGGCTGCTGAGGAATAATTTTTGTCCTGGTTTGTGGGGAGGGAAGATCCCAGGCACAGGAGCCGGCGGGGGTTGGGCAGCATGGGTACATCTCTGGGTCCCCGATCCTGTAGGGGCCCCAGTGCCATCCCCGTGCCCACCTGGAACTTGGTCTTCAGAAGGAACCAGAGCCCCAGAAGGATGCCAGCAGTGCTCTCTAGGACAACTCTGCCCTGGGGGTCTCCTGCCAACCTGGCCAGCACCCTGCTACCTAGGGTAGGCACAGTGTTCATCTCCTCCCAGGTCTGGAGAGAACTTACCTGTATATATGCAGGGGTCTGCTCCACCTGGGGACAAGCCAGCCAGAGAGCAAGAAGAAACCCCTGAAGTGCAGCTGAGGAAAGCTATCTGCTGCCCAAGCCATGCCAGGACCTGAAACCCTGTAGACAAGGTCACCAAGGGCTTCAGGGAGCAGGCTGTGGTCCTAGGCCACATCACTGCCTCCTTCCAGACTCAGGGAGGCCAGTTTGAGGTCAGAGATCATGACAAGGAGATGGACAAGAGAACAAGCAAGGAAGATCCCAGTCACTGACCTGATTTGGGTCCTCAAACTCTGCTCAGAGTCAACCCTCTGCCTCGGGCTGCGCGTTGCTCAGACAGTACCCTTAACTAAAGCCTTTTTATTTTCTCACATTTGTCCAGTGTCCCCTGCATTGGAGGAACTGCCCCTTCTTTCCTCATAGAGAGTCTTGCTGGAAAATCTTGCCTTCCCGGTCACTTCTGTCCTTGGGGAATGGTAGACATCCCTCCATGCCCTCCTGGCTCTTACGCCCCCGACACTGCTGTGACAGAATGTCTCATCTGCCCAAGTGGCCACTACTGTGTTCCAGGAATGAGGCCACAGCTGTGTCCCAGAGGTAAGCGAGCATCCGATAGCCCTGCTAGCCGGTCCAAGGGTCCTTGTGCTAGAGGGTGGGGTCCATGGGCTATGGTGCTCACCCATTAGATCGCTCACTTCTCTCAGGCCTTCTTTGAGTTCCAAGGTACCTGCAGGCTTGGCTGTGTGCTCTTGTCACAGCCCATGATCCCTGCATTTGAGGTGCTCACATGCCCTGTGCAGAAACTCATATTCGGCTAAGCTTCCCTGCTGTGCAGGCCTCCCCTCCCCCACCAGGGAGTCCTTCATCTTCCACCCCTTTCCCAACTTTCTGAGCCTACCCTTTAGCTCTGCCCCATCCACAGGCTTCTACTGTTCTGAAGGCACTGGCATGGATTGGCAGCCCTGTCCTCCAGGCACGTATGGCTTTGAACCAGGCCTGAACAGCCTGGCAGAGTGCAAAGCTTGTGACGGGGGCAAGTTTTGTCCCAGGGCCAATGCCACAGAGGCTGGAGGGCAGTGCTGGGAGGGCTTTTTCTGCACCAGAAGCTCAACACGACCCAACCCAGAGGCTGGCACTGAAGGTATTCCACACATTCCTACTTCTTGGACCCCAACTTGGGAGGTGGGGTGTTCAGATTCTCCTACCTTCTCATTGGTCAACTCAGGGAGACTGACCCTTCTGTCCTGTCCTGCATAGCTGTCTGTCTGTCTTAGGAGCTGCTTCTAGGTTCCCATTGCATGATGGTATGAAATTGTGGTTCACGGATGAACAGGGGTCTTGCTAATAGCCATGCCACCTACTCCCCAATCCTGGGCAGAGCCCACAAAGATCCTTTATGTTGTAGACTAAGGCTGGCTGAAAGAAGTTTACCTTAGGTGTTGGTTAGAAGTTCTTGGCCAGACTGTGCCCTCAATCACTGGGAACTGAATCACATGCTCAGAACAGTTCAGGGCATTAAACTGGAGTGCCAATCATTGTGGTCAGCCTTCAGGTACTTCTCATGTGTCGTCAAGTGACCACCGCAGTGATTAGAATCTCCTGGGGTCATCTCCTGTGGAATCCATGTAACTCGTGTCTAGAAAACACACTGAGATGCTCAGTTTCCCATGTGTTCTGCTAAGGAAGAGCAACCTCTATACCATTAAACCACTCTCTGCAGACAAGGAAGCTGGGGTTCAAAAAGGAAGAACTCCATGACTGCTGGCACACAAACAGAAACCAGGCTGGGCAAACGGGCCAACTGGGGTAGCTTCCTGCCACCCCCAAGCCCCGCTTACCATCCCCGTTAGGGGTCACACCAAGTTTCTGACAGGTAGTAGAGCCAGGGGCTTTCTCTCCACACATAGCGCACCACCCCTAGCTCTGAAGGCGAGGCCTCCTAGAAAACAGCTGAGAAGTAACCAGTTCCTCAGCTCAGTCACGCACTGGCCTCTTGGCCCATGACCCATGCAAGGTGAGGAAAGGAAAGGGAGGAACTGCAGCCGGGCAGCTCAGAAACTGTCCTGCTCAGCCAGAGTCCCTAGGGACTGTAGAATATGAACCCACGCAGGATACCTACACAGACCCTGCTGCAGGAACAAGAATGGACACTCACCTAGTGAGCTCCTACATCAGCACCAGACATGGCACAATACCAGGCTCCCAGAGTTAGACCTCCCAGGAAGAGCCCGGATGTACCCACAATGCCCCTTGCAGAGAATGTGGCCATTTTAAGAAAGCCCCTATCTCCCCCAGGTGGCCAGAAGTTTAAGTGGTCTCAGGAGGCAGAAGGTGGAGCTTAGGGGAGGGGGACTTCAGTGTTCTCAGAAACAGTGGCTCAATCCCATAGGCTAGTGTTCCCACCAGGAACTCAGGGGGAGCCAGTATACGAGTGTCTCATATCTTTCCGGTAGCTAACCCCAAATCTTGGTTCCAGAACATGCTGGCCCTTGTCCTCCTGGACACTACTGCCCTAGAGGTTCAGCCCTGCCTCAGCCCTGCCCACCTGGCACCTTTGGACCTTGGACTAAGCTTGGCTCAGAGGTAGGGAAACCACAGCCTGGGCCAAGGGGGTAGATGTGGGGTGGGCTCTACTTGATCAAACCTCACTGGACCCCAGACCAAAGATTACCACTGGCACTGGAGATCAGGATCATGTGGCAAGATGCCTTCCTTCTTCAGTTCATGACCAAAGTTCCTTCCCAGGGAAGCTTGTCCTGGCTCCATAAACACATGGCAGCCTCATTTCTACCTTACTGACTGTTATCCTGTTTCCTGTCTACAATGTAAGGGCCACAGATTCAGGAAGCCTGACTTGCTCACTGCTGTAGCCAGAGTGGTCCCCGGCATGCATGTGCCTGACTTGGCACAGCTACGAGCTGGAGACCAAAACTTTCCAGGCGATTTGGCAGGGTGGGGAGCCCTGGAGGCTCTCAGAGATGCAGGAGGAGCTGGCCACCTCCTCATGCTTATTGGTTGGAGTACAAAGGGGCATGGAAGTGAAGAGGAAGAAAGAGAGATGGAGAAAGGACGACATGCTGACTGAATAGTTTGGAGTGGGAAAGTGAGTTAGTTCTTGGCTTCCAAGGGGCCTGTTAGGTAGAGCGTTGAGGTCTCACAGAAAGGGCAGAGGGCATCAGTCCTGAGGATGTGCCAGCAGAGAGCAGTGAACATCTGTCGGGAGGCCGGTTGACTGTGATGAGCAGGAACACAGAGAGGGGGCTCTCAGGTCTCTCACTGAGAATTCCTAAGACCCTTCCTGGAGATTCTGCTTGTCTGTCTTGGCAGGACTTGAGTCACGAGTTGTTGTGAATTAGGTCGGCACGATAAATAACCAGGCCAGCTCAAGGATAACAATTATATTTTTAATGGTTATAAGGGGAAGTTCACGCTACAAGAGTGGGAGGTCCGACGTCCCTATCTGTCCAGCGGGAGTCGCGCAGAGAGGGTGCGCACCTGATTCCTCCCAGTTTTTCTTTCTGGGTTCCAGGTATCCACACCTTAACTAGATGTAATTGGTTGACAGAGTTTCCCCATCAACGAGTCTCCTTCACCCTGAGGTTTCTGTGGCTGGGAGAAGTCACAGAAGAATGCCTACCACTCTACTGAACCAGCTGTCTGTCTTTTGACATCTGTTGGTTATCAGTGGGTCACTCCTAACTTCTCCTGCAGGCTGCTTGCTCTCCATGTCAGCCTGGCCATTACTGTGCCTCTGCTGGCCTTGCTCACCCTTCCGGGCCCTGCAGTGAAGGCTTCTTCTGTCTCCAGGGAGCCCTTGTCCCCAACAACTTGCTGGAAGATGGGACCAGTGGCCCATGTCCTGCAGGTACTCCCTAGTGGTAATGGAAAAACCTGGGAAGGGCAGGTTTTTCCTGTCACCCAGCAGAAGCCAAGGCCGTAGGCACCAACCCCGGTGTCTGGGACCTTCAAGGCCCGAGTTATGACTGAGGCTGCTCTGATCAGGACATCAGGCCGTCCCAAGACCTAACCTGTGGTATCCACTTCCCACTCAGGACACTTTTGCCCATCAGGCACTGTCTCGCCAAAGCCCTGCCCAGCTGGTACCTACAATGCCCTGGTTGTTCAGGGCCACTGTGAACCCTGCCCCCAGGGGTGAGTTTTGAGATACTTCCCTGGGGACCTTCTAGTCTCTGGACATACAATTTACATTCCTACTTCAGGAGGTGACCAAATCAGGGTTCTTACCCCTGTGGAAGAGGTCACAGAAGAGTCTAAGACCCCCCCTCCCCACCAGTTTCTGTGTCTTTTGATAACTTTGTTGAGCACCGATGCATTATTCCACATTTCAAATCTGAGCCTGTTTATTTGCCATTTCTTTATGCTATATGCTTTTCCTAACCCCAAACCCTTAGCAATGGGCTGTGCAGGGTTGTGTCCCACCCCAAGCCATGACTTGGGAAGCCAGTAGTGTAGGACCCATGTGGCCTCTAGTTGCTATTGGGATGCAGAGGCCACCCAGCCCCCTGACCCTTCCTCCCTTCTCTCTGCAGTTTCTTCTGCCTAGCCAACACCTCTTCCGTGGCTGGGAATGAGTGTCCTGCTGGCCATTACTGCCCAACCTCCACCACCTTTGCTTCTCAGTTCCCCTGCCCCCTGGGCACATATAAGCCGCATAGAGGAGGAGCCCAGCAGTCAGACTGCAGTCCCTGTGAACCAGGTAAGGGTCAGGGACTCAAGAGACCCCCCCGCCCCGTGCTAACCTGACTATATTAGACCATGCAGTGAGTCTGTGCTTCAGGCCTGGCTCCTACGAGGCCCAAGAGTTTCTTAGGAAATTGGCCCCAAAGGGAGATGCTCAAACCTTCCACTCCATCTCAGGGCCAGCCTGTTGTTCTCTCTAGGGTTCTACTGTCTTGTGTCTGGGTTGGTCACCCCATCGGGGCTCTGTAGTGCTGGGTTCTACTGCACTCATGGAGCATCTGTCCCGAATCCCACCGATGGGATTACAGGAGACCTCTGTCCGGCAGGCCACTTCTGTCCCCAGGGAAGCTCCCATCCTGTTCCATGTGCCCCTGGTAGGTCTCCAACGGGTAAGATTGGCTCTCGAACTTTGAGACAGGAGGAACTGGGGCCCAGCCTTGGAGGTCTCCTGGAGTAGGACAGAAAAGAAACTCTTTAGGAAGCAAGATCTAGTCAACACAGGACTAGTGGGTCTGGGTGGCTTGTAGGGATGCATCTAGTGATCCAAAGCATGGTCCAGCATTTGAACGGAGGTGGCAGAGAGGCATGAGATATAGAGACAGTACAGAGAATGAGGGGGGTTATCATCTGAGCCTCAAGTTCATGAGCATTCTCTGGGAGATTGAGTGACTGAAACAGAAAAACAACCATCATGGGTCTCTATCTGGGAAACCACCCGTCATGGCCCAACTCCAACTCCAAGTGTGTGCATCCACAGGCTTCCTCCTGACCATGCCAGGTTCTGCATCTGTGAAGGACTGCCAACCATGCCCAGCTGGCTGGTTCTGCTCCCAGGCTGGCCTGAGCTCCCCAGAAGCCCTGTGTGAAGGAGGCTGGTACTGCCCTAGGGCCTCTGTTTCTGGACACAGTCCAGGTAAGGGCAAGACCCTCCTTATTCTTAGAAGGAAGTTCTAGAGGGAGATGTGTTATGGGTATCCCAGAGCTCAGCTCCCCTGGCTCCTGGACTGTGGAAGACCATTCGTGAGCCAGGCTCCTAACCTCAGAGCTCAGTGGGCCCTGCTTGGAAATAGAGGTGAGGATTTCTGGAGTGGGGGTGGGGAGGAAATGGAGGATCCTAGAAGTACGTAAAGAAAATCAGTTAAAGATGGAGAATTCTGTGCTTTAGAGAAGGGGATAAAAGTATTCCAGGATCACATAAGATACCCTAGTGAGCCATGAGCTAGGCAGTGAATGGAAAAGATGTGATGCCAAGGTCTGCACAATTCTGTCCTGGGGACGGTTCAAAGAAAAGCTCTGACAAATTAAGTTCAATGGAGATTATTTGATTTGTAAATGGGGCAGTCAGCAGACTCAGACATTCCGAGAGGATGAGGTCTAGTAGGCCTTCATCTTCTGTTCACTTGGATTGGTTGTTATCAGTTACTAGGACAATCATTATGACAGAATTATTTAGAGTTCCTTTTGTTTTTATAATCAGAATGAGTTGAAAGTTGGCCCTCTTTTTAGTATTCAGTCTCTCTGATGTGTTCTTCTGGTATAAAGAAAAAAGGAGTGAGGTCGCAGTGGTTCCTGGGACCTGTGTGGTGTAGCCTGAGAATTGTTAGGGATGAGTCCTCCAAATAAGGTCAAGACAAAGTGGGAAGACAGACTGTGAAGGTTGAGAAGCCTGGGCTGTAGGCCAAGGCCATATACATCATTGGAAGACACCGACCGGTTCTGCCATCCAAGGAGCAGTCATCAGTTAAACCAAACTGAAGGACCATGATGGAGCCTCCTCCAAGGAGAGGCATCCAGTTCCATGCCCAGTCCAAGAAGATGCAAAATGTACCAGTAGGTTGAACTGGAACAAGCAATGCACATCCAAACACAAGGAAGCAACACATCCAGGGAACCATGTATAAAAGATGAGATCCCTGTACAAGGCAAGCCAGCCTGGCATGGGCTTCTCCATGTCCACCATGCACTATCACCAGACACTGTTGAAGGGAACAGAGGGGAGTGAGCCCCTTGTTTCACTGAGCTCCCATCTTACAGAAGCAAAAGATGCAGTCCTGTGGGATGGTGGCCTGGCCTCAGACCGCCTCAGAGGAACAAGCTCCAATAGACGGGAGTTTGTTGGAGGACGGGAAGCCCTGATTCACACAGTCCAACCCCAGATCATAGCCCATCTAAACTATTATCTCCAGAAAGAGTATCATTAACTGCCCTGGGGGAGAAATAGAGGAGATGTGTAAGAAAGAGCAAGTTCTAGACATGGCTCTTTCTCATCAAGGCTGGAAAGTCTCAAGCGGCTCCAAAAGTTTGAGCTGGCTTCAGACTGGAATGAATCCCCTTTTCGGAAGCGACAAGACTGAGACACAAAGGGAGGGCACAGTCACCCATAAAGATGCAACAGGAGGCCCTGAGATGTCCTGGGTCAAAGGGTTGTCACCCACACAGCCACACTGACACAGAGGGAGCAGTAGCAGCTGTGGCTAGAAGGAGGTTTAAGCCCTGAAGAGGAACAGCCCTCTCTCTTTGCTTTTCTAGATACCATCTGTCCTCTGGGACACTCTTGCCCCCCTGGCAGCCTAGAGCCTCGGGCTTGTCCCCCTGGGCAGTATCAAGATGAACCTGGACAGAGCTTCTGCAAGATGTGCCCAGCTGGGAAGTAAGAACGTTACCAGGACCTCTCTCTTCTGTTTACATCCGACTTACCACACACTCCCTGAGGATAGAGGGGCTAGTCTATATCATAGAATGACCGCTAACTGCAGGACCCCCCAGCCCCACGCCAAACACCCCAAAGCCATGCACGGCCTTGGACAGTTGTAGGTTCACACAAAAGACTCAAGAAACAAGCCTGCTGTCCATCTGGTGTCTATGCCCTCTGTCTCCAGATGAGCCGATGGTGGTTTTGTGTCTTCCCAAATCCTCTGTGTCCCAGAAGATTTCCTGAGCAGAACCTCAGCTCTAGAAAGCCTGGTGATGACATAGACTCTTTAATGCCTGACACCAGTTGTGTTCCACAGGTTCTGTTCCTCAGGGATTTCAGAGCCAGGAACAGTGAGGCCAGTGGACTGTCCTGCTGGCTACTACTGTCCTTTGGGCACCCAGAATCCCACCCAGCACCCATGTCCTGGGGGAACCTTCCGAGAGTGGCCTGGAGCACGAAGCACCCAGGACTGTAGACCCTGCCCTGCAGGCCAGTTCTGCACTGACTCGGGTAATCAATGCTAGCTCTTGGACCCTGCCATGTTATTATCTAACCCACTCGTTTCGGTTACCTCAGACTTGCCTACAGAGGGCATCCCGGGTCATGTATTCCCTATAGCAAGCACTTCTTGAGACCTGGATAAGCTAGCAGTAGATAGGAAGGCAAGGGGGATCTTATACTGAGAAAGACCTGAAAGGAAAAAGAGGCCACATCATGACCAAGGTGACGCATGTAGGGAACTCAGTCCGTCACCTTCACGGGGATGTGGACCATGATCTAAAAAAGGTGACTTTGACCTCACTATACTGGGGAAGGCTTGCTGGAGGATTTGCAGAGGTGAGGCCTGTGTAGGAAGCCCGGATTGGGATGGAGCCTGAAGTCAGGAGGACGCAGTAATGCCCACATGGAAAGGGAGGTGATGTTTGGGGGGGGGGGCGTTTGTCACTTTGTTGTCTGTGTCATCTGTATAGTAAACTTCATGGCACAAGGTACTGTCAGAAGGTTAAACAGCAGGTGGGTGAAGCTCAAAAGAAGGGAGCCCCAAAGAACATTGGTGTATGGCACCCGAATCAGGCCGGGAACATGGAATGTCAACTTTCCCCTACACTTAGGCCCCCTCTTCTCACTGGAACCACACAGCCTGGTCTGTACATCCAGGTTCCTATAGTAGTACTCATTCCCTATGCACAGAGGAGAGTACACAGTCCCACGGAGGAGAGGAGACGAGGCACAGACGGATTGAGCTGCAGAGCTGGGAGAACGAGCATCCAAGAGGGGATGCAGAGCTGGGATCTGGGATCTGGAAGCTAGGAGCTGAGAGCTGGGATCTGGGAGGTAGGAGCTGGGAACTAGGAGCTGGGAGGTAGGAGCTGGTAGCTAGGAGAGGTCTCTGACCCCAAGAGGTTCCAGAGTCAGAAAGTGACATAAGTCCAGAAAAGGTCACAAATTCAGGAAGGAACACAGAGTCAGGAAGAGAGACAACGAAATGGGCTGCCAAGCCTCATATCTTAAACTCCATGACATCATTCCTCCAAGCACAGACTGGGCTCAGGCACCTGTGGTTATTTGAAACCAGCCACACTGTCTCTACCTCTCTCTACAGGGACTGGGAAACGCTTCCCTGATGGGCCATGCTTAGCAGGATATTACTGTCCCCCTGGCCAGACCTCAGCCACCCCCATGTCTTTCCGCTGCCCTCGAGGCTTCTACTGTCCTGAGGGATCACCCCAGCCAAAGGCATGCGGAAACGGAACCTTCCAGCCCCAGGAGGCTCAGGGCTCTTGTGAGCTCTGCCCCATGGGGTTCTACTGTGAAGTCTCCAGCACAGGTAGGTTCCTGGAGCTAGCCAGTGACTTCTTGGTGTGCAGATCACCGGAGACCTGGCTGATCTATTTTTATCGGGATAGACTATTTTATGACTCACAACGGCTGTGAGTTGCTTTAGCAACTGAAGTTGATACAGGAAGGGTTGTAACTGGCAAGGTGCAACGGGAAATTATTAGGGACCTAAACTAGGGGGGAACCTCTGTCCCTCATACCCTCATACCTTTGCATCTCCCCAGTGCCCAACTTAGGCCTGAGCACAGTGGAAACACAGGTACAGAACAGAGCCCCAGGGCCTAGATGGCCAAGTTTAACTCAGTTTCCCAAGTGTGCTGAGGGTGATAGGTTGGTGAGGAAAAGGGGGATTAGGCTCAATGGCCAGGGCCTCTCAAGGAGGGCTGACTACTTGGACCATGTACTTTCCACTCCAGGTGACTGACCATATGGGACCCTCCCTGTCAGTACCTGGATAAAGGGTCTGGGATTCTTGGTCTCTGACCTAGGTAGATCAGCAATCATAGTTTCACCTTGAGTCAAGCTGACTGCCATCGCCTCCTAGGCCTTGTAACCACCATTCCAGCCTACATATCCAAGACTATTTCTTTTCCCCAGGCTCCCACTCAGCCACTGCCCACCCATGCCCACAGGGGACATTTGGGCCCAGACCAGGAGCTACTACAGAGCTAAACTGTGAGCCCTGTCCAGCAGGTTTGTGGACTCTGGATCAACTGTGGACACTCGGGAGGAAGTATGGAAAGAGAAGGAGAGACGGGGGTGGGAGGAATGGGGGCTCTTGCACAGCTCCCACCGTCCTTTGGGTACTTAGAGCCTCCTCAGCCCCTGTACAGACTGCTCCTCATTTATCTCCCCGGCTCAGTATAAGAGCAGCCCTGAGTGCCCATCTGAGATCAGGGGCAGTCTCAAGTCTCCAGCTCCTCTGGGACTCCACTCCCTGTCTGCTCGCCAGCTCATCTTGTGCTTGTCTGGGGTCTGAGCAGAAAGCATGGGGAAAAGGCTGAAGTGGGGGGAGTGCAGATGGCGGGAAAGTACTAAGGGGAACAACCAAAAAAAGGCAGGATCTGCTGGAACAGGTGGCAGGTGAAGATAAATCCCTCTGTCACATGCTTTTTTTCTGATCCTTCCAGGGATGTTCTGTGCGTCACAAGGGCTGACTCAGCCATCTGGACTCTGTCACTCTGGCCACTACTGCACAGGGGGTGCTGTGTCCCCAACTCCCATCCAACACAAGGTAGGTAACACTGGGCCCCAGCAGTCCAGGGTGTATGGACTTAGGACCACCAAACTTCCTGGGAGCCCTTCCTTCCTATGTAGCTGCAATTCCCTGAAAGCCAGATGCCCCTGACCCTGGGGCTCACAGGGTACAGAGCCTGCAACAGCTCCTCACATTGATTGTAAGATGTGTATCTCTTTCGCATTTAGCATCACTAAAATCAGCAAGTGTCCGATAGCCATGACCAGTGTGATCATAGCTTGTCTTCCACTAGATAGTGTCTTAGATTGATGAAATGTGCCAATAGGAACAAACATATACACAAGGGATCCTCATACTGAATGTAAGAAGAATTGGATAGGATGATGGATTTGCAGACTAAGGATGGGTGGGCAGATGGATAGAGATGCATAGTAATCACTGATTTATCAGCAATACTACCGTGTAACTTGTCTAGTCCTTGCCTTCTCTTGACCAGATCTTCCTTGTAGAATGGAGGTGCCAGCTCTTCTGGGACTTGCACTGGAAAGGAAATAGCACAGGATATAAGTGAGGAAGGGAGGGAGAGAAGGAGCAAGGAGGGAGGCAGCTAGCAGACCCTAAGATCTGAGAATGCGGGATCCTTATGAGGGTCCTGGTGACTCCTCTCCAGAGGCTTCATGGGCTCAGCAAATCAGGATACAGAAAGCGGAGGAAGGCGCAATGAGATGTGCAGCATCCTGCAGTGGACCTGACCCTCATCCTGATGCTCAGTTCTAGCTGTGGTGTGGGGAGCAGAGGCCCCCACTCTAACAGGACATTTTCTCTTTCTTCTCCCCTCTACACAGGTGGAGGGCCCAGGGCTTTCTGGGAACGACATCTGCCCCCCTGGCTTCTTCTGCCCCATGGGAACAGGCTTCCCACTTCCATGCCCTCCTGGGTTCTCCTCCTCTGCTGGGGGCCTGAACAGCAAGGACCAATGCCAGCCATGCCCCTCAGGACACTACTGTAGTCAGCCTGGACTAGCCCAAGTCCCAGAGGCCAGTCTCTGCCATGCAGGGTAAGGGGACTCTCTTAAAGAGGAAGGGTGAGTCTGAGTCCCAACCTGAGCTTGCCAAGAACTCCAAACACAGACTAATCCTTAATCCTCATCCCCCTCTCTTTGGCTCCACTAAAACACAGGCCAAGGACTCTTTCCTCAAGCGCATGGACTGGGAATATCCTACTCTTTGGATACTGCTGTGTATACCGCATGCCCCCTCCTTGTGATAACCCTCTGAGATTCAAGGCACTGCCTAGCACCCAGGAAAGTCCCCGCCACCTCTGAGGCCCTGCAGGCCTGAGTCGTTTCTGACTTAGCCAGTTGCCATTGACAACATGCGTCTGAGATAACTGCAGTGCGTTTGCTGTTTGCTGCTCAGTAGGCTAGAGACACCATGGCCCAGGAGCTTCATTCAGATGTTGAAGGATGGACTGCCCTATCTACCCAGGGGCACTGGGAACTGGGATGTTGAAGGATGAACTATCCTATCTGCCCAGAGGCACTTAAAACTGGGATGTTTAAGAATGGACTGTCCTATCTGCCTAGGGACATTGGGGACTGGAATGTTGAGGGATGGACTGCCCTATTTGCCTGAGGACCGGGAGTATTTATGGGGAGTAAAGTTTACCTGGAAGACCCTAACCTTTCACGGAAGCATCTTCCTGCACTCCTCTTTTGGTTTCCATCACAGAACCAGAGCATGCTTTAAGTTGAGGAATTCCTCCTATATATGTCACCTGCTCTGGTTCCAGGAACCCAGCTGAGCCATCAGCTGCGGTTGTCATACCGGTCTGGCTCCAGAGCAAACCTGAGACCCAGGGCTCCTAAGGTTACCTGGGAATTCCAATCTCAGCAGGATGGAGGAGGTTCAGGCATGGCTCTCTGTGTCCTTAGATACATCTGCGTTGGAGGAAGCTCTGTCCCCTCACCTACTGATGGGACTCATGGATACAGATGTCCTCCGGGCTTCAGCTGTCCTCCAGGGGCCCACTATGAGCTACCCTGTAAGCCTGGCACCTTTAGCCCACTGCCTGGGGCTGAAACCTGCTTATCCTGCCCTCAAGGTACCTACTGTCCTCAGGCAGCCACTGTGGAACCCATCATCTGCCCAAAAGGTAACTCTAGGGCTAACCTTGCCTTCCTTCTCCACAGTAGGGCAATGGGATGCTCAGGGACCCAACTCTGCCATCTTGGTCATGTCCAAGGCTTCCATACCCAGTGGTCCAATGAAACCTCAGCTTCCCTGTCCAGACCCACGCATACAATGGGGCTGGTTGTACTGCAGAGAGAGGATGTAGGGCAAACGTCATGTAGGGAGCCTAGACAAGTACACCATCTACTGCAGGTCTGCGGGCAGGCCAAAGCTCCCCTCATCCGATAGAAAGACGTTATAGTGCTGGGTAGTCTCCTGTGCTCCCCTGCTCTGTTCATTGTAAACCCTTCCCTTGGGAACCAGGGAGGAGCTGACAAGGAGCTCAAGCCTGGGACGTGGGGCATTTGCTTTGTCTCAAGTTGTCCTGGAGACCCTTGAGACACCCAAGGACTCAGGGATGACTCCTCTCAGAAAAGGCCTCAGAGAAGGCATGGCTGTACGTGTGCTTAGGACTAGCTCCCCCCTATCCGGTCACCTAATCGCCGGTTAGCTCTTGTAATACCTGTGAACATTCATGCATATACTCAGCCCCCACCAGGTTCATGCATATACTCAGCCCCTCCCCACAGGTTCATGCATATACTCAGCCCC
>PVIU01000968.1:0-248821 GCA_004026605.1 Ondatra zibethicus
GTCATGGCACATAATCTCCCCCTTCTCTCTCTCACAAACACACACACACAACAACAGATTCTACCTGCCACAAATATTCTCAACCAACAGCTGCAATGATGTTCACTCACCTCCAGGTTTGCAATGAAGCCTCCAGCATCCTCATCTTTGTGCTCGGGTGTAGGGTAGATCCAGATGAAACCATTGTTACCCAGAATCACTGAAGCACCACATGGCAAGTCATGGAAATGAGTCTTCTGTCGTTTCACCAGGGATGGAGAGACCTGGACTAAAACTCCCTGACCTAGCTAGAGAGACAGACCATAAGACAGACATGGTGGCACACACCTTTAATGCCAGCATTTGGGTGGCAGAGGCAGGTGGATCTCTGTGAGTTTGAAGCCAGCCTGGTCTACAGAGAGAGTTCAAGGACAGTCAGGGTTACACAGAAAAACCCTGTCTTAGGGGGTAAAAAAAGAAAAAAAAAAAAAAAACAGCAAAAGAAAATGGATCAGAAGCCAAGTAGTAAAGCACATAGCATCTGAGAGGCTGGGGTAAGAAGCTCACTGATACCAGGCTACCTGAGCTTCCTCCTAAGACTCCATTCCCCCACCAAAAAGAGCAAGAAACAATCAGTGAGATGATGCAAAGTAGGCTAGAGAATACACATTCCGACATATCCCATCATTGTCCTTCCTGTCACCCAGTGCACATGGAGCATGCACTTTGCAGAACCCCTGGCTATACATTCCAGAGAAGGTGGCAGTCAGGTTGGTGAGATAATGGTAAGGCGCCTGCTGCCAAGCATGACAAGCTGAGTTCAATCCCCAGAACCCACACAGTAGGAGACAACCAACTCCTACAAGATGTCCTCTGATACTCTGACATACACTTTTATTATTATAATTTTTCTTTTTTGTTTTTTGAGACAGAGTTTCTCTGTTGCTTTAGAGCTTGTCCTGGAACTCATAGAGGTCCGCCTGCCTCTGCTGGGATTAAAGGCGTGTGCCCCACCGCCTGGCAGCATGCACATTTTAATTAAAAGAAAGTGGCCATCAATACTGTATCACTTCCCTTTGCTCTAACCCAGAGCAGGTGTGTAGAGCCAATGAGGAGTCTCCTGCTGGCCACATAACAGGTCCATTCCATGACCCTAGTTTGGATCTTAACCTCAAATTCCAATGCCACCCATAAGATGTGGTTCACTGGGTTGGCAAACCCAAGCCTGGTTTTGACTGGTCAGCTCTAGGTACACATACCACGAAGTGTTTATAGTAACAGGCTGTGGAGGTCAGAACACAGCACCTCCTCCAAGTACATGTTCAAGAACATGGTGACAGCTGCCATTTCATTAAAGGACACAGCTCTTTTGTTCCTTTCAGAAAATGAAAAGCCAAGAAGTAACTACACCCTAATGTGTCCTAGGAAGCATGTTGTCTTTAAAATAAATGACCTCGGGCTGAAGAGATGGCTCAGTGGTTAAGAGCATTGCCTGCTCTTCCAAAGGTCCTGAGTTCAATTCCCGGCAACCACATGGTGGCTCACAACCATCTGGAATGAGGTCTGGTGCCCTCTCCTGGCCTGCAGACATACAGACAGAATATTGTATACACAATAAATATTTTAAAAAATAAATAAAAATGACCTCAATAATGGAACCTTACAGAAGCAGGCAAATTTCATTTAGAGGTTCAGATGGGAAATCCATCTTCGTGGACAGTAATACCCACCATGTTGACATAGTTCTGCAGACATGCAGCCAGCCTTTCAATACCAGGTTGAGCATCTCCCAGAGGGAGCAGAGCCTCACAGCCCCAATCCGAGGGGGGGGATCTACCAGAACAGGCTCCTCAGAAGGAAAAGGACTTAGCACATCAATCACCCTTTTCCCTGCTACAAGTAGCAGAAACTCCCTCTCCCACCAGGCTCTGTCGGCACAGCCAACCAGCCATCAGTCCTAACCAACTGGGTTTTGTGTTGTTGCTTTTTGTTGTTTTAAGATGGGGGTTGTATGAAGAGGTTATCTCACTATGAAGTCCAGTCTGGTTTCCAATTTGTGATTCTACTTCAGCTTCCAGAGGGCTGGGATTACAGGCCCATGACATCAGACCCAGCTAACCACCAGGTCTTTAGGTCAGCCATGCCAGGGAGCTATGGGGATTCAGAACTGGACTTGAAAGCCTCCCAAGCCTGACTTACCTTTCCATATTTCAGGCTCCTTGTGTGCAGAGAAACAGCTCCATCCGAGAACACTGCCTGAACCTCCGCCTGCCCAGGTGATGAAGGAACAACAGTAGCCTTGGTGACCAACCCACTCTTGTGTCACTTGCCTGCATCCAGCTTGCCCTTCCATCACCAGGAGGCCACTCTGCCTATCTTACATGACCCCAGGGGACATCATCTCTCTTTGGTTGGCAAGAATATCTTGATACAATCTTTTCTATTCTCTTGGCTAAATGTTCATATTGTTTAGGAAACTTGAGGGCTGGGGAGATGGCTTAGTGGGTAAAGATACTTGGCATCCAGCCTGACAATCTGAGTTCCATCCCCAGACCCACATGGAAGAAAAAGAGAATCAATTCCTGCAAGTTGTCCTCTGACCCCCTACATGCACAGAATAGCTGTGATGTGATCATACACATAAATAAATAAATGTAGTAAAATATTTTTTTAAGATTAAAAAAAGGAAATTTGGGGCTAAGCCAGCAACGATGGCCTATGCCTAAAATCTCAGTATTCAGGAAGCAGAGACAGCAATGCCATGTTTGAGGCTAGCCTGGGGTATACAGTGAGTTCCAAGCCAGCCTGGGCTATCCTTCTTAAAAACAAAGGAAAGACAATTATGTCTGTCTAGCTTGCACCCAGGGTATTGTTCTGAGCTAAGGAGAAAGAGCAAAGCTGCCACCGGGCCCTGGACACCTGACCCAGAACTCAGACCCCTGCAAGGTTCCATTCCTTTGGTCATGCTTGCAGCCCTGTGGGGCAGGATACGCTGATGAGGTCTCCTTCCTGTAAGAAGCCTCTCATGGCCAGCTCATCCTCCGCAGATCTTCTCCTCTGAAACACAGGAAAACGAGCACATGACACAAGCCTCACTCTCAGAAAGAGCTCTTTCCACTGCCGCCTTTAGTTTGAGGTTTGTGACGCCCACCATGGTATCCTAACGTGAAGAACTGTGACAAGAGCTCTTGAGCCACTGCAGAACAAGGGAGATGACGCTAGCTCTCCCAGGACGGACCCTCCTGAGCTAACATCCAGACTCTCTCCAGCTCACTGAGCCTGGTCCCCCACTCACCCACCACACTTCCATCAGGCCGTGTCTGCTCATGTGTCCTCCCGTCACCTCAGCATCCCCAACCTCACTCTAACTCTGAACTCCAAGGACCCTCCTGTGAAACAATGACTCTCCATGTTTCTTTTTTTTTTTTTTAAAGATTTATTTATTTATTATGCATACAATGTTCTGTTAACATATACACACCAGAAGAGGCACCAGATCTTATTATAGATGGTTGTGAGCCACCATGTGGTTGCTGGGAATTGAACTCAGGACCTCTGGAAGAGCAGCCGGTGCTCTTAACCTCTGAGCCATCTCTCCAGCCCCTCTCCATGTTTCTTCATTCTCCTGCCACCATATGGCTCAGTTATCTCCCATCCTCCACTCATCAAGAAGCTCTCTAAGGGACTCAGTTGGGCCTCCTTTATTCTGGACTCTCCATAAAACCCAGTTCAGGAAGCCTCTCTGAAATATGAGACAGCTGAACCATAATATGGACGAAAAGCTGTCACTGTCTGGATAACCAAGTGTCATTCAAGTTATCGAAAACTAAGCACAAATGGGGCTTAGTGGCACACACCTTTAATCTCAGCACTAGGGAGGCAGAGGCAGGCGGATCTCTTTAAGTTCCAGGCCAGCCTGGTCTACATAGTGAGTTTCAAGACAGTCAGGACTACACAGAGAAACTCTGCCTCAACCCGTCTGTCCCTGCAAAAAAATATATGAAAGGGAGCTGAGGCCATTCCTCCATGAACGTCTTCGCTGTGCAATGCCAATGCACCAAGATAGGAAAGGAAATCAGCACCTTAGCTCTGTCTTGGGAGTTCACTCCACAGGTATTTCTGGTTTTACCACATACTAGTTGCTGCCTATATTGGGAGGCCAAAAGAAAAGCCTATGTTCCCTTCAGTAGCCAACTCTGTGACAAACAGCAACAGCGTAAAGCAGAGTTCTGTGGTGGAGCAAGAGCCCTACAGCTTAACTGGACTGTGCCAGGGCAGGCAAGCACTCACCAGCTCCCCTCCAGGCAGGTTCATGGATGAGAGGAGCAAGACGGAATCCAGCCTGGAATTTGTCTCCACCTTCCACCTCTTCTGCTGAACCTGTAAGGAAAATGTAGGGCAGCACCTCAAGGGCACCGTTTTCACACAGCATTTCACAGAATGGCGGTCCCACCCCTGAGCCACTAGCCTCCTTCACTTTGTAAACAGCAACTTTACCTCTGTGATTCTCCCCACTACAATGTCTCCTACTTCTCCATTGTATCTGCAAGAGAAAGCAAAAGGTTACCCTGTAGCCAGCACACTGACCAGACCAAGCACTGTCTGAGACTGAGTCAACAGTCAGGGCTTCGTTAAGCATATTTAGCAAACAGGTATAACCACAGAGTTTAGACCTGGGACCTTCTGAATCTATGTATACTTCATTAGCTATCCTTGTTTTGTTTTGTTTTTGTTTTTCAAGACAGGGTTTCTCTGTGGCTTTGGAGCCTGTCCTGGAACTAGCTCTTGTAGACCAGGCTGGCCTCGAACTCACAGAGATCCACCTGCCTCTGCCTCCCGAGTGCTGGGATTAAAGGCGTGCGCCACCACCACCCGGCTCATTGCAAACCGTTCCTTTAGATTGCAGTCCTAACTTTGATTATGTGACAAATTAAAAACATGGAGTACTTGCCTATGAGTAGGGCAATGGAGGAGAAAGGAGACTGAAACAGGTCGCCCTCCATGGGGGCTCGAACTGCCATCTCCCCACTGCCTGCTTGGAGCCCACACGTTGCTGGTCCCTTACCCTGATCCCAAGGGGAAGCGTTCTTTGCGAAAGCCCAGGCATTAGACTAGGTCTCTTTCCACTTACAGCTCCCTCACTGACAGTGAGCTGAGTTTTAATGGTGAAAGGCTGGGACACATCCACAATCCCAGTTCTTGGGGGTGGCGTCACAGAGTTCTCCAATATCAATAGCCACACAACTGGCTCATGAGCACTTCTTCTGGTTTTTTTGTTTTGTTTTTCAAGACAGGGTTTATCTGTGTAGCACTGGAGCCTGGCCTAGAACTCACGCTGTAGACCAGGCTGGCCTCAAACTCAGAGATCTGCCAGCTTCTACCTCCCGAGTGCTGGGATTAAAGGCGTCATGGGCACTTCTAAAAGTAACAAATCCAAAGTGAAGAGTGCCAGCAGCTGCTTCCCCTTTTCCACAGCAAACTGCTCTCTCCATTCATCCACACGTCAGTGACTGCTTGCCACCCTCCTCCCCAACCTCCCAAGCTTAGGTCAAAACCTTGGAACCTGGATTGTCACACTCTGGGATAAGCTCAGCACAAATCCTGCTGACATACCTTAAAATGTATGAAGGAAACAAAGACATCCAGACTAGAAAAATGGGCCCCAAAACATCTCTAGTCTGTTAGCTATCCTTAAACATATCAGTTACTGCAAGTGAGCAACGTTCCTACAGAGAGAAAACCCCAAAGAATAAAGTGCAACACTCTTTCATGTAAAGACACTCAGTACACAAAAACAAAGTACACAGAGGAACTAGCCGCTGCTCCCCAGTGCTGTGCTGCTACCTTTGTGTGAGCTGCCGTAACTTCGTTATTTTGGTAGGTAAGTACAGTTCCCTAGTCTAGCTCCCTGCCCCTCCAATGTCCCCATAGCAGCTACAGCAAGTTGATTAAGACGGAGGCCAGATCACAGCTTTCTTCTGTCCAGTCCCTTCCGAGGGCTTCCCAGGTCACACAACATGAAGCCCAAATGCTCACCATCACTGCCAGGCAGGGTGACCACCTACCCGGCTCAGCCCCTGGTCTCCTCTTTGACCACTCGGTTCCAGCCACACTGGCCTCCCTTCTGGACTAACTTTTATGGGCTGCTCTTAGGTACTTGGCCCTGGGTTAAGTACTTTACATACATGAATTCTAATGAAAATCCTGAGGTGGCTATTTTCTCCACTCTGCAGAGGGGTCGAGTGACATGAGGAAACCTCCGAAGCTCGCACTACCTTTCACTCTCTGCTGCTGTGATCAACACTACAACCAAAAGCAATCCAGGAAGGAGAGGGTTTATCTGGCTTACAGGTAACACTCCATCATCAGGGAATGCCAAAGCCGGAACCTGGAGAGCAGAACCGAAGTAGAGACCATGGAGGAACCCGGCTCGCTGCCTTGCTTCCCAGGCTCAGGCTCAAACTCAGCAAGCATATTCCTACCCTTGCCCCCACTCCTATCCCTTAGACAGGGTCTCTCAGAATGGCCCTGGCTGTCCTGGAACTCACAGAGAGTTGCCTGCCGCTGCCTCCCCCAAGTGCTGGGATTAAAAACGCATGATACCCAACCCTCAACCAGGATTCTTACACACCCCAGGCCCACCTGCCCAGGGGCCCTCCCAACAAACATGCCCACACGCTAATCTGATGGTGTCAATTCTTCAGTTTAGGTTCCTGCTTACCAGGTAACTCTAGATTTGTGTCAAGTTGGCAGCTAAAGGTAGCTATGACAAACAGCTGAATTCAACATAGCAGGCCTTTAACAGGACAGACTGTGGATTGTGGGGAAATGAAGAGACCTGTGTACAGCCCAGATGCTCTAAGAAAGAGATCCACACCTCTGTCCTCACCTGGTTTTCAAGGCTTTCACACAGATCAGCTTGTTCACTCTCTCCACTGAGCCGGCCACAGACGCAATGAGCTTCTCTTCCCCCATGTATGTCCCATGGCCCCTGTTGAAGGACAAGAGCACAAAGAAAGGATGCCATGTTACACTGGAGGCGACCTCTTCCATCTAGAAGAACGTGCATCTTGAACCTAACAGGCTCCTCCTACCCTGAGCCCAATGCACACTCCTCAGAGAGCCACATGGACCATCTCTTTCATCCTAAAGAGGTTAGCCACTTTCCAACAACCTACCTCCAGTATCCCAGGCAACACAGGAGCCCTCCCACTGCTGCCTCACCCACACTATGCCCAGTTGCTCCTCTGACCCTGCTCGCCTGCAGCCACTGCAGTTACAGCTTTCTGATGGCCGTGCCTGCTTAAGTCTCCTTGCTAGATTGTAAACTCAACCAGGGCACAGGTTTGCACTCGTGTACCCCAACCACAAAGGATATGTTGAAAGTAGGAAGGAATGAATCCTAAGGTTTCTACCATCCGATAACCTTAAGCTTAGAGGCAATGCTATAAACGCTTTAACCTCATTTGTACCAAAAAACGAAAGAACCTGGTGTGGTAGCCACATCTTTGAGCCCAGAACTTGGGAGCCAGAAGCAGGGGGATCTGCGCTTCAGGCCAGAGTGGTCTACACAGTGGTCCAAGACAGCCAGTGTCTCAGAGTGACAGAGACAGAATGACGCGAGAGGGAGGGCCTGGCTACCGAACACAGAATCATCTTTGGTGGTAACACGATGGTGGACTTTGCTTTTCTACCCTACCTTACCGATCACCGTTGCCACCGCTGTCTTCAGGGTGAGGATACCGACCTTAGCAAGGTGCTATGGCTAATGGTAACAATAACGACGGCAGTTGTCCGGCTCCACAGCCTGCCCAAACTGCCACAAGATGCCTGCCTTTACGAGTTAAGTTTGTACACCTGGGTGCATCTAGCACGGTATGTTGGCTTAAACCCCCCCCCCCAAATCACTGCTTCAAAACCGGGCTTCTCGCTGAGGTGACACTGAGGGAGGTGACCAAGCCAGCAATGCCCACTGTCCCTTCAGAGCGCAGTAAGGAAGGCCTTGCTTCCAGCCCTCCCCAGTTTTCCCTCCCAACGAAGGCTCAAAAACTTGTTTCAGGCTGAGGACCCAGAAGTTTCGGGTGCCATAAGTCAAAGGAGGGACTCGGGCTGAGACAAGGTCACCCAAGATTAAGGGAGTCAGAAACACAAGACTCGGAAAGGAGGAGGCTAATGTGGATGCTAGGATGTGTCCCGTATACTTCGGTAACTTATATATAAGAGGACAGGAGGCCTGGGTTCCGGGGCAATAGGCCACGTGCAAAGAGCTATGCAGCCGCCTCCTGAGGTCTTGGGCCCCCCAAATCCTCACGTACCGCATGAATCCTGTGTCCGTGGTGATCGTATCCCCCGGTACCACCAAATGTTTCTTAGAGTCGCGGCCCAAGCTCTCACTGAGAGGTTTGCGAGCCTTAGGAAGCCTCATCTCCATCGCCATCTTGGCGCCAATGATTTACGCAGGCGTAGCTCTACTCTGGATGCAACAACTCCCGCCCACCTTCAGAGCAGCAACCAATAGGAATGCATGGTGTGGCGGCCATGTTGACTATTGGCAACTATTAAGTTAACCTGAGGGAGAGAAGAGGGCGGGCGAGAGGCCATATTTACTATTGGCAAGGGAGCGCCTGTGGAATAATGAATTCTCACGTTGTTACGGAGTATGATGTTGATTTGGTTTGGTGTTGGAATGCTGGGTTTGTTTTTGTTTTTGAGAAACGTACCGTGCGTGTGGCATGGCTGGCCTCAAACTCTGTGTAGTCGCAGAACTGATCTTCCTGCCTCCTTCTCCCAAAAGCTGGGATTACGCAAGTTTGAGTAGGTTGTGTTTTTGTTGGGGGGGTGGTGGTGGTGGTTATTTTCGATTCTGATTGGTTTGTTGATTTATGTGTATAAAAGTTTTGCCTGTATGTATGTTTTTGTACGACTTGAGTATGTAGTGCCCGCAGAGGCCAAAAAAAGTGTGTCAGGTCCCCCAAAACTGTAGTTACAGATGTTTGTGAACGACATGTGGATGCCTGGGAATCAACACTAGGTCCTCTGAAATGCAGCCAGTACTCTTAACCACTGAACCATCTCTCCAGCCTAGGTTTAGGTGGTTGTTGTTGTTGTTGTTGTTGTTGTTGTTTGCAGGGTCTCACATAGCTCAGGATGGTCCCAAACTGGCTGTGTAGCCCAGGATGTCCTTGAACTCCTTATCCTCCGCCACCACCTCCCAAGTGCTGGGATTACAGGTGTGAACCATCATGCCAAGCTGTAGTATGAGTTTTTGCTCAAACTATTCCATATTCATCATTCTATTTATTGTTGGCCAAGTCTAGAGATTGAGAAATTGGCCTTGAGTTTTTCCATTTAACTCTAAACTACTATAATCTAGTATTTTATAGGCTAAAGATCAGGACTGGGGGCAGGATTTACAGAAACCATCATGTGTACAGAAGGTAGAGCCCTTTGAATACTATTCCTGTGGACCTTGTATTCTACATTAGAGCTGCCCCGTAGGTGCTGGCTTGGGTCCTTGCCTATTGCCCCCGTAGCTCTCACTGTGCTTTAGTGAGGACCTCTTCTGAGTGAGTGTTTCTTTTGAGAGATGGCAGTTGTAAAAGCCAGACACATGTGGCAAGGCAAGTGCATTTGCTAGGGAGGCCATGTGTGCACACAACACAGAGACCTTTGTTTGTACTTACACAGGCTGAGAGCTCTTGGATGCTGTTCAGTAGTGGTGAGAAGATAGAACCGATGTCTCCTGTGGCTTTATCGGAGCCTCCTATTTAACAGAGACATTTCCCTGGGCCCTTTCCCCCACCATTCACTAATCCCCTTTCCCCTGGCTCTGCCAGGTTTGAAGCTCACTGAATTTGTTTGTCTTCTGTTTGTTTGTTTTGAGACAAAATCTCTCTTTGTAGCCCTACCTAGCCTAAACTTGCTAGGTAAACCAAGCTGGCCTGAACTCACAGAGAGCTGCCTGCCTCTGCCTCTGCTAGGATTAAAAACGTGCACCACTATGCCCTGTTGCCCTAGCACATTGAATTTCAACCTCACAGAATCAGCAACATAGTTCTCCACTCAAATGGGGACCCTAAAGAAAATTAAACTAAATCTGGTCCTCTCTCTCCTAAGACCCACCTGGCCAATTGTTTATAAATTTCCACAGGGTCAGCATGTCTTACCCTAACCAATGCTCACAACTACATTTATCTAGAAAGCCAACCATGCCAGGAAGTCAATGACATAGTCACCAAGCAGCCAGAGTTACACCTTTCTCCCTCCTGTAGGAAGCCAGCTAGAGTCCAGCTGTTGAGTCAGCTGTGGCCATAAGAGGGCGATGGTATCCTTTAAGACATCCCAACCCAAGCTGCAAGGCCTCAGGAAGCATCCCCAGACCAAAACACTGGTCCAACTGATCCTTCAGGAAAAGACATTGACTTACCTCTGCTCCTAGCCATAGCACTCACAGGCATAGAGACTGTGGCAATGAGATGACATCGTGGATGCCTAATTATAGAGACAGAAATTGAGGCCCAGGAAGGATTAGAATTCACAGCAAAGGCAGCGAGCCTCATGCAATTCTTATCTGCTACCCATTTGTCCCCAGAGCCCTCGCCGTTAACCAAGCATCTTCTAGGTGCTCCCTGATCCTCTGCTGAGTGCTCACTACCCTAGCTGAGTGCTCACTGCCCCTGTGCTCAGTGCTCACTGCCCCTATGCTCAGTGCTCACTGCCCTGGCTGAGTGCTCACTGCCCCGTGCTCAGTACTCACTGCCCTGGCTGAGTGCTCACTGCCCCTATGCTCAGTGCTCACTGCCCTGGCTGAGTGCTCCTCCACAAGCATGCGGCTTACTCTTCAGTCAGCTCATCTAGGAAGAGGTCATGCTATATTTCCAATGATTGCCTGGGGACATTGAGTCCCCAAAACAAAGCTAGAGCTGGGACTAGGAGTTCAAGACATTAAATTTCCAGGCAGCTGCTCTCTCTGCTCCACACTTACCCTTTCAACAGCAAGTGGTTCAGTGGGCCCCTGAAAACAACCGCACATCTGGCGTTGTAGGCTTATCAAGCATATGGACTAAGTAAGCTTTACTTGTTTTGTTTTTATTTTATTTTGCATTTGTCTGACAATTTACGTTTGTGTGTGTTTACATACACCCAGGACGACCTGCAAGAGTAAGTCCTCATCCTCCCTCGGCCACTAGGTCCTGGGATCACGTTGTTGTCAGGCCTCACAGCCAGCGCCCTCCATCTCATCAGCAAAAGTGCAGTCCAGACGTCTGTGATTTCAGCGGCAGCTCAGGTCTGCTATGTTTAGTGTGTATGTGTTCAGATGTTTGTATGTGCACATATGTGTGCAGGTGCATCTGCACAGAGGTCACAGGTCAACATCAGGTATTGTCCTCCGTTGTTCTCCACCTTATTTTGTTTTTTAAGACAGCAGTAAGGAGACAGACTCAGCTCCACACTCTCACCTCAGCAGCCTGAGGACTGCCTTAATCCTTTAGGACGCTTGACTTAGGCCAGGCAAGGGTTTGTAGCTTTGACACAGAAAATAATTTCAGAACTACTCAGTGTTCTGAAACAGAATTGAAGATTTTATTAAGTCATTTTAATAAAGACTTTTTTAAAAATATTTTTTATGGTTTATTTAACTTTTTTATTTCATGTGCATTGGTGTGAAGGTGTCAGATCCCCTGGAGCTGGGTCTTCGGACAGTTGTGAGCTGCCATGTGGATGCTGGGAATTGAACCCAGGTCCTCTTAACCACTGAGCCATCTCTCCAGCCCCGAATTTTAATAAAGACTTTTAAGCATAAGGTTATGTTAGGAGAAAGAGATGAGCTCAGAAAGTAAGACATACCCAGGTGCGGGCATGAGCCCCTCGAGGCAGAATCAAGATTTGTTTGTTTAGCATTAGCCTTGTATACCATTTTTGTGGCTTTCAAGTTACATGTCAAATGGTCGCTAGGAAATCTCTCCCCTTTTTTCTCTCTTTTGATAAGTAAAACTCTAAAATGGCTCCAAAGATGCTTTGGATGGAATTATGACCTGCTAAGGAGAAATCAGAAGCCAGTAGGATTACACAGCAGATTTAGGGCATGACCCTGCCCTGGAAATGGAATTTCTGGTGAGAGTCCTAGAAAACTGCAGGTTTATAGCTGGGAAGGGAAGAAGGTCTGAAACAGATGTTACTATCCTGGAATTCTTCCTTCTCTGTTAACAAGAGGCTTCAACCAGATTCCCATGGGAGGGGCTCTTTTCCCTCCACTGCTCCCAGTTTCCCCTGCCTTTCGGCTTTCTATCCTGCCAACTTGGAGCACATCACTGCAGTCAGTTCCTTCTACAGCACTGGAGTTACAGGAACTTCCCACCACACACCTCTTCTGTGGGTGCTGGGGATCTGAACTTAGGTCTTCATGCTTGTGCAGCAAGCATTTTGCCAAGAGTCAACTCCAACATACATACACACACACACACACACACGTGCACACGCACACACGTACACACAACAGCAAAGGGAGCTTTTAAAAACCAGATCAACTGGGCATTAGTGGCGCAAACCTTTAATCCCAGAATTTGGGAGGCAGAGGCAGGTGTATCTCTGTGAGTTCGAGGCCAGCCTGGTCTACAGAGCGAGTTCCAGGACAGCCAGAGCTACACAGAGAAACCCTGTCTCAAAAAAAAAAAACAGAAAACAAAAACAAACAAAACCCAGATCAACTTAAGTCATCCTCCTGCTTAACCTCCCTTGACACCAACGATAAAATCCAGCTGTGTCAGCTCAGCCCCTTCTGTCTCATCCTCCATCTCCTCTGTATTCTCAACCCTCTGGCCTTCCTTGGTTCCATGAATGCCACCACCCATTGTTAGCTCAGGATCAATTTGATGTGGGCTTGTTCTGCATGGACCCTCCTCTCGCACGGCATGCTTCTCACCCATGTGCATATCCTCCTGGAGACGAAGCTCCCATCCTCCTCGCCTGGATAAACCCTCCAGTCCCTTTTTAACACTGATCCTGTTTCATTCCTGACACTGAATTTTGTTGTTTGCTTGTTGCAATCTTCCCTAATCAGAAACAGACTTCTTCTGAGAATGGTCCAAAACCCAGGACTTTTTTTTATTGGTTCAGTTTGGTAGTTGTTTGTCTGTTTGTTTGAAGACAGTGTCTCATATATCCATAACCTTGGACTTCTGATTCTCCAACCTCCACTTCCCAACAGCTGGGATTACATGCATCCCAGCTGCAGGCCAGGTGCTCTACTGGCACACATGCATCCCAGCTGCAGGCCAGGTGCTCTACCCACTGGCACACATGTGTCCCAGCTGCAGGTCAGGCGCTTTCCCTG
The DNA here is from genome assembly GCA_004026605.1 of Ondatra zibethicus. Classification (NCBI taxonomy): domain Eukaryota; kingdom Metazoa; phylum Chordata; class Mammalia; order Rodentia; family Cricetidae; genus Ondatra; species Ondatra zibethicus. The sequence continues at coordinate 13,313 of PVIU01000968.1, forward strand.
ATGGCACACACATGTGCATGTACACCTGAACATACAAGTTCACATGCATGAGTACCTATACACGTGCAAACCAGAGAAAAGAAAGCCTGGCGTAGTGAGGCACATCTTTCAGGCAGATCTCTGTGCATTTCAGGACAACCAAAGCTACATAGTATGACCCTGTCTTGAAAAAACAAACAAACAAACAAAATACAGGAAGCCCCTTGGCCACACTAACTCTCCCTGTCTACTGGCTGACCCTAATGCTTCTCCAGGTAGTCCCATCTCTATTTCTATAGACCTGTGAGCAATACCTGTTTCTTTCTTCTTACGTTCATTTTCATGGCTGCCAACACTTTCATGTCTTATAACACTTGATTAAAACAAATGCTGGGGACCCTTGGAACAGTCTTCAATACATACTTGCTTTGTTTTGTTTTGAGACAAAAATCTTTTTTTAAATTTTTTAAAAAGATTTTATTTATTTGTCATGTATACAGTATTCTGCTTGCATGTCTGCCTGCAAGCCAGAAGAGGGCAACAGATCTCATTATGGTTGGTTGTGAGCCACCATGTAGTTGCTGGGAATTGAACTCAGGACCTCTGGAAGAGCAGCCAGTGCTTTTAACCACAGCATCATCTCTCCAGCCCGGGACAAGAATATTACTTACTCATTTCTTGCATTTGAATGACATCCTTCAATGACATTCTTGGCCTGAGATTCTTTGTCACAACCCTTAACCCCTACACAACTACAACTAATCACTTTACGTGGCTTCCCCTCTCGATCAGTTTTACAGAGGCCTACCCATCTCCCTAGTTTCTTGTTGTCATCAACCTTAATTAGGCTGATTTGGTACTTAGCACAGAGTTCCCCCACTAACTTGACATACAGAGGCTTATCACTATTGGATGCAAGCACACAAAGATGGACTTGGTGCTCGTCTAAGGCTTTGGCAGCTTGTTTTGTGTATACCACCTGCTATGCACCGTGCATAAGGACAATCTTCAGAACCTCTTGTAAAGGAGTATTGACATCCATTACACCTCCAGCACCAGGGCCTTCCTTGGCCATGGTAGTGGCTGGATTATGGGTGAGCCCAAATCTTTTTTTGGGAGGGAGGTGTTGAGACAGGGTTTCTCTGTGTAGCTTTGGCTGTCCTTGAACTCACTCTGTAGACCAGGCTGGCCTTGAACTTAGAGATCCACCTGCCTCTGCTTCCTGAGAGCTGAGATTAAAATCGTCATGTGCCACCATGCCTGGCTAAAGCTAATTCTTTTTTTAAAATTTATTTAGCATAATTTTTATCGAATCTTTGGGAATTTCACATCATGCACCCCAATTCTGCTCACGTCCCAGTCCCTCTATATCTTCACCATACAGAACCCCCAAGGGAAAATTTAAAAAAAAAAAAACAAGCGAACAAACAAGCAAAAACAAAAGCAAAAGAAAATAATAACAAAAAACCCGCTTAGCTCTTCCGTCTTTCCCTTCTTCTCCAGCACCGTCATTTGTCCTGGTGGCGCTGGGAGCCTTGGCGGATCACACAGTCCACCCTTTTGTCCAGTCAGTTTTACAAATGTTCATTGCAATGAGCCATTGGTCTGGTTCAAGGCCTCTGATTTCTGGTACACCATCATCGCCGGATCCTCGCCAAATCTCAGCTATTCTGAGGCCTCCTGGAGTGATGGAATCCTGACGTTTTCACAGGGCCAGTCCCTTCACAAGCTCCAGCAGGTCCTAGATGGGGTAGATGTCAGGATGGGCCAACCTTAGGCCCAGCTGTGGGTCTGAGTGGTAGCTGAGCTGGTCAGTTCAGGCCATGGGGAGGGGTGCTCAGGCTGTGCCCCTCAGTCTAGGAGAGGAGGAGCCAGCTCCCCTACACCTGAGCCATCAGGGTCAACTCTCTTTGCCTGTAGTAAGGAGTGGCGGATAGGGGACAGCTCTCCCATGAGGGTCTTGGCCAACTCTCTTGCTGCAGTGTCTAGCAAGGGATAGAACTGTAGGAGGTTCTTCTGTATTTGTATTGCTTTCATTGGTTGAATAAAGAAAACTGCCTTGGCCTTTTGATAGGGCAGAAATCAGGTAGGCGAAGTAGACAGAAGAGAATTCTGGGAGGAAGAAGGGAGTGAGAGAGAGCCGTCACCATGAAATCACCAGAGTAAGACATGCTGAATCTTTCCCGGTAAGCCACGATTTCATGGTGAACACACATTAATAGAAATGGGTTAGTTTAAGATGTGAGAGTTGGCCAAAAAGAGCTAGATATAATGGGCCAGGCAGCGTTTAAATGAATACAGTTTCTGTGTAGTTATTTCAGGAGTTAAGCTAGCCGGACGGATGGGAGCCGGGCGGGACGGAACATACCCCCCCCCCCCCGCTTTCTCAACTACAGGTTGGCACTACACAGAACCAGCTGTCCCGGGGCCAGCAAAGGGCAGGGCCAGCTCAGCATAGCCCTCTGATTCCATCACACATGGTTCCCATGGGCCCCTGAGATGACATGAGTCACAAACATCAGCACAGACCCCAGCTGCAACAGGACCATAGGCCCAGACATGGCCCTCAGCAACATTTGGACCCAGACAACATCCTGGCTCCAGGTAGAAGCACAGGCTACTCAGGTCAGGATGGCTCTGGTCGCAGCACTGCCCCCTGACACCAAGGCCAGGTTGTGGCCCCAACCCTGAGCTTCCATGTAACCTTTGATGGCAACACAGACCACAACTGCAATGGGACCATGAACCCAGACATGGTCCTCTGCAGCAGCTGGGTCTGGATGTCACCATTGCCCCAGGTGGCAGTGTGGGCCACTCAGATTGGCACAGCCCCAGTGACAGTGTGGCCCACAGACACTAACATGGTCCCAGATCTCAGGCATTGACATGGTCTTCCATGGTAACAGGAACCTCAGACATCAACACAGACCCTGGCTGCAGTAGGGCCACAGACCCATACATGGCCCTTAGCTGCAGCTTCGGCCTGAACGTCACCATGGTATCAGGTAGCATCGCAGGCCACTCATATCTGCATGGCCCCAGCTGCAGCATGTGCCTAGGTCACTAACATGGATTCAGGTGACTGACTTGACACCAGGCATTCTCACAACCTTCAGGATCAACATTGGCCACAGATTTCAGCACAGACCACCAACCCAGAAATGGTCCTCGGAAGCAGCCCAGGTCTGGAAATCATCATGTCCCCAGGTGACTGGGCAGGCCACCAAGACAAGCATGGTCCTGGTAGCAGTTCAGTCCTCAGACACCAACATGACCCAAGTGGTGGTTCTGACTCTGGGACTCTGAACGGCCCTCATGGCAACAGGAGCCATGGACATCAACACAAACTCTGGTTGCTATGGGGCCATGGACCCAGACATCGCCCTCGGCAACAGCCTGAGTTTGGACAGCACCATGGATGCAGGTGGCAGCACAGGCCTCTCAGGTCTTTATCACCCGGGCTGCAGCATTGCCTTCAGACTCCAATAAGGCCACAGGTTGTGTCCCAGACCCCAGGCTTCCATGTGGCTCCTGGTAGTCACATGGGCCACGGACTTCAACACAGACCCCAGCTGCAGTAGGACCACGGACCCAGACATGGTCCTCAGCAGCAACCTGGGTCTCGATGTTAGCATGGCCCTAGGTGGCAGCACAGGCCACCCAAATTGACATGGCCCCAACAGTAGCCTAGCCCTTAGACACCAACATGGCCCCCAGTGGCAGCTCAGACCCTAGGAATCCTCATGGTCTAATGGCAACAAGAGCCACAGTCATGACCCAGATCCTGGTTGCAGTAGACCACAGATTCAGACATGGCCTCCAGTTGCAGCCCTGGCTGCAGATGTCACCATGACACCGGATAACAGTACGTGCCATTTAGATCTGTATGCTCCGGATGTGGCATGGCCCCTGGTCACTGTGGTCCAAGATGGCTGATGAGACCCCAGGAAACCGCACAGAGGCCAAATCTTGATGGAGGCCAAATCTTGAAAGCAGCCAAATCTCCACTTCTGTGCAACTCAGGTCTCAGCAGGGGAAAAGCAATAGATATCTGCTGAATGAATAGATAAGCATATTCAATAGACAGCTACCAGGTGCTAGGGGCACCCCAGAGCTGAGTCCCTTGATATCCCAGTAATCAGGGTGCTGAGATGCTCAGAAACAGTAAAAGGAGCAGGAGGGAGGCCCAGAGAGACCCACTGGATGATGGTGGCATCTTTGAGTGAGTCTTGAAGTGAGGGAACCATGGACATGGAATGTGGGGATGAGTGGATGGACGGGTTCCAGGAGAAAATGGCCAACATCTGGAGAAGTGTGAAGAGAGGCATCAGGAGCTGGAGCCTGGGAACTCTTGGACTGATTCTCATCTACACACTGACTTTGCTTTGTGGTCCACTAAAATGACAAAGAGGCTGGATTCCTTTACCAAGCAGAGGTGTGCAGAAATTTCTACCCAAGGATGTGCATCAAAGTACTATTTCTCTAAAAAACATTTGAAATAGCCCCCATGTTGTGTGTGTGTGTACGACTGTGTATGTAGTATGGCACATGTACATACATGTACATATGTAGAGGTCAGAAGACGACACCAGGGAGTCTGTTCTCTCCAGCCATCCTGTGAATCCTGGGGACTGAACTCAAATTGTCAGCTTGTATGTAAACCTGTTGCCTGCTGAACCATCTCATCCACCCAGCCCCCATCTTAGCTTTCCTCGGTGTTTTTAAGCAGGACCATGAACATCACAGTTCCAGAGTTCTTCAGTCCTTCTCCTTGTATGTGCTGAGCCTGTGCCTGCCTCTCTAGAGGAATATGTCAGAAATGCCTCTGGGTTAGCAAAAGCTCAGCCAGGACAGCCCATGCAGCTTCCCCTACCCTTCTAGAATTCTTGATTCTGAAGCTCTGAAGGAACATGGAAGAAGCCAGACTCCCTTGAGATGGCCATGATGTAAGGAAGGAGTCAGGCATGGCAACTTGCCAACTGTTGTCGGGAACTTTCTCCACCCAGGCACAGACTCGTGTCCCAGCAGGCCAGCTCCGAGGCTCACTCAGGGTATCTGCTCTAGTTCAGGGGATCTGAGAGTAGAGTCTAGGAAAGGGTTGAAGGAGAGAGTAAAGCATGCTTTCTGGAAAATATGCTAGGGTACAACCCCACTCACCCGCCAAAGACATCCTTGTATCTGCTGAGTACCTACTATGTGCCAGGCACACACCCATGTACTCTGTTTGTTTATAGTTGTTACCTAGTATGCTCCTTAGAGCTAAGTATCACCCCCAGTTCCATGTGAGGAGACCGAGGCACAGAGTTGTTTGTTCATTGCCTCAAATCACACAGCTGAAATCAAATGGCTGAGTGGGGTTTCAAACTCAGACCATTGCCCTCTGTCTAGAATCCTCAGCTACTAGGTTCCTGAGAAAGAAAAAATAGAGTACTGGTCAGCTTGGAAGTGATTAAAGTTATCCTGTGGGGGGGGGGTGGGGGAGCTGGAGAGATGGCTCAGTGGTTAAGAGCACTGACTGCCCTTCCAGAGTACCTGGGTTCAATTCCCAGCACCCACATGGCAGTTCACAACTGTCTGAAAATCCAATTCCAGGGGATCTGACACCTTCACACCAATGCACATAAAATAAAGTTAAATAAACCATAAGAAATATTTAAAAAAAAGTTATCCTGTGTGTGTGGTCCCTGAGGCTTGGTCCTGTTGCTATGAGAATCAAAGGAGGGAAATGCTTACCTAACACCTAAGCTGGTTCCTGCAGAGAGAACGTGCAGTGCTTGGTGACAGGTGACAGTCTCCTCAGCTGAAGCAGGGGGATTGCTTTGAGTTCAAAGCCAGCCTGGACTACATAGTGAGTTTAACACTAGCATGAGATGTAGAGAAGACCCTGTCTCAAAAACCAGAAAAAGAAAGAAAGCAACAAAAAGTATTTAAAAAAAAAGGCATTCTGGAAACAGAGTGCAGCGGTTTGAATGAGAATGTCCCTCCCATAGGCTTAGATTTGAGTACCTGGTCCCCAGCTGATGAACTGTTTGGGAAGGATTAGGAGGTGTGGCCTTGTTGGCAGAGGTGTGTCACTGAAAGTGAGCTTTGAGGTTTTTAAAGCCCACACCAGGCCCAGTGTCTCACTCTGCCTGCTGCCTGTGGGTCAGGATGTAAAGCTCTCAGCTCCAGGCACCATGCCTGTCTGCTTCCCATCCCGATGACCATGGACTGACCTCTACAACTGTCAACAAGCCCCCAATTAAATTCCTTCTTTTAGCCAGGCATGATGACACACACCTTTAATCCCAGCACTCAGAAGGCAGAGGCAGGCAGATCTCTTTGATTTCAGGACCAGCTTGATCTACAGAGTGAGTTCCAGGACAGCCAGGGCTACACAGAAAAACCATGTCTTGAAAAACCAAAATAAATAAATAAGTTAGTAATAATAATAAATAAAGAAAACCAACTATAAGGGAAGAAATGAAAAATGTTTTCATTCATAGGCAACATAGCGGAACCTAGAAATTGCCCTAGGGAATACACAAGGTACTAGAAAGATTACATGGCTTTCACTGGGTTTTAAGACACATGGTAGGGCTTGGTCAATCACATGCAGGTCCTGGGTTCCAACGATGCCAGCCTCTGTCTACAACCTTCTCTGCTCTCCAGCGGATGCATCCCAAGAGGCCAGTTGCAAGGAACACCCCAGGATCTGGTTCTCCATTCAAGAGAGCTGAAGTTAGAGGAGGATAGGACGGGTTTGGAGGGAGAAGGGCCAATGATGCTCTCTGGAGCATGGGGAGGATAGGACGGGTTTGGAGGGAGAAGGGCCAATGATGCTCTCTGGAGCATGAGGGGGGATAGGTAGGTCATGGGCAGGACAGAACTGCACCACAAAAACCAGAGGTCAAAATCAATACAAAGTCAAAGTACACTGTGTCCTTGTGGGATGTGAACTAAGCCCTTTGGACTGAATTCACAAGTTGACCATTATTCTGTGGCCTGACCATCAGGATCATGACCTGTGAGGTTAGACACCTGAACTGAAACCCTGCCTTGCTGCTCCTTGGCTGAATGATACAGACACATATTTCACACGGACATCAAATAAAAGAGCACTTGGAAAGGGAGGAGGGAACTCAACTCATCAGTGTTTGGGGAACACTCTCAGAATGCACAGGTTTGAGTGCCTAACCATGGGACTAGTTCACACAAATTGCCTCAAATTTGCATGCCTTTGTAGTGGGTTGTGCTCTTGGAGAAAGGGCCAGAGATTTCTGCTGGGGGTGTAGGGAGGGAAGCATTTCCGTGCAGACCTCCACCTGGTGTGCAAACTCCTCAGGATCACAGTCCACATTTGTTTATCTTTGCATCCCAGTGGCACAGGCCGTTTCCACACCTCTGCAAAAGCAGTCTAGCCTGTGCCCAGGCCTGAGGCACCTGTGGCTGCAACTGCAGTACATTGCCACCAGGTGGGTTCTGGAGCCCAACAGCGTTACCTACAGAGAGCGAAATAGCTTTTTGTTTAAAGATTTCTTGGAAGTCTGGCTCCAGCACCTTCCTGCTCCGTGGCCTTCATTAAGGTATGTTAGTGCTGTCAACTTGACACGATCCAGAATCACCTGGGAGAAGGACAGCTGAGCATGCCTGTGGGGGATCACTATGACTGCATTAACGGGGGGGGGGGGAGAAGACCCAGCCTCCTGTGGATGGAGGAAAGGGATCGAGCAACACGCTCCCTTCTGGCTGTGGATGCGATGTGGCCAGCTGCTTGAGGCTCCCGCTGTTTTAACTTCCCGGCCTTTATGTACTATATCTTCTACCGAGATAAATAGTCTTCCTTAAGTTGCTTTTGTTACTACTGTCCCAGTATAGGACGTTGAGCCTGGAAATGGGTGTGGTGAATTGCTTGGTGATCCTTGTACCCCCTCCCCGTCGTCGTTGTCCCCGCCCCCGCCTCCTGAAACCTCTCCAAGTTGGTCATGAGAACAAAAACTTCTATAAGTATAGGTGGGTAAATTATACCTTAGGGAACCTGTACTGTAGCCAGCTAAACATGAGAATTCTCTCCTGCTCCTTCAGGGGTCCCCACGCTCTGCACTGTGGTTTCTTTCCTTACAGAGGGCACGGCAGTGGATTTTAGCAGTAAAGGAACAGCGCCTCCAACAATTTCCATTCTTTTCCCACTTTCTGTGTTTCCAAAAGTCTCAGAGGTGTGCACCCATTCAGGGGCCAAATGATACATGTTCCAAGTAATTTTTATTTTAGAATACAAGAGAAGTACAAATGTATTTACAGTTGTACATATACAATCAAATAATATATATCACAGTTTCGTAAATATCATCTTAGATAAACATTTACAAAGTTAAAGTGACCATTTTCTGGGAGTAGAACACACTTTTTTTGAAAACTCTATACATTTTATACTTTTGTTAATATTATTATAGTTTTGTGTTTTGTTTTTAATTTTACAAACGCCTCGTGTGTGGAGGGAGGGAGTGTATTGGGGAGGGGGATTCTGGTAAATGACAACAAGGTTTGAGATGACACCAGGGGGCGCCCACAGTCGGAGCAGGCAAAGGCGTGGGCAGGGGCGCGTGGCAGTGTGGGCACGTGGGGACGAACCCAGGGCCACCCGAGCGTCTCAGAGGGCTTTCTAAATAGAGACGCCAACCTCGGCTTCAGACGGCTCTGTTTGGATGCTTAATAGGGTGGAGTTGAGGGTGCCTCTCCATTCCTAAACTCGAAGGCAGCATAACTTAAAAGGGGGGCACTGGTCTAACTCCCGCGTTCTACAGATGGGGAAACTGAGATTCCAAAAGGAACAGGGTCTTGCCCAGGGGCTATGGTGAATGTTCCTTGTGTCTTCATTCTCAATTTGCCCAGCACACTTCAGAGCGTATTGGCGTCTTGTCCTTCCCTGGGAGCCGGGTGCTGGGGAAAGTAGCTCTGATGAAAAGCAGGTCTCTCCGTGTCTGAGCTAATCTAGCCTTTGGGCCCAAATCGCGGTCAAGTGTCACCGAAGTTCTCTCCACTCGCGATACATCAAGACACCATTCCAAGGGGGCAGAGTGGGCACGGCCCACCCCGGACCAAAGAGGTGGCTCTCCTTTCCACTCCCAAGTACTAAGCTCTCTTTGAAGATCGTCTGTCCCTCTCCTGTCATCCACGAGAGAGATGTTCGCGTGGGGGCGCGGTCCTGCAGAAGGGGAGGCTCCGGGATGGGACCGGACGTGTGGACCTGCTCCCAAGAAGAGGCCACAGGGCAGCCACACCAGCCGGGTGGCCTGGCCAGAGGACGTCGCCCCTCGGTATCTTCCTCTGAGAGATGTATCAGAAGTGGGTTCCGGGTAGCAGGCGCCTCGACGGCGCCCAGCGCGGGGGTCAGTTCCACCGCAGAGGCGGCGGGGAGGCGCGCGCGCGTGGGGCGCGTGCGCGGCGCTCACAGCACCATGGCCGGCAGGTGGTGCGCCGCCGCGGCGGCGGCGGCGGCGGCAGCGAGCGCGGGTGCGTGCGCGTGGGGCGCGGGCAGTGCGGGCGAGTGTGCCTGAAGCGCGGCGCTGGGCGGCCGGTGGCGCGCGCTCTTCTGGTGCGCGCGCAGGCCGGCCAGCTGCGAGTAGGCGCTCTGGCACACCTGGCACTTGTAGGGGCGCTCGCCCGTGTGCAGGCGCACGTGGTTGCGCAGCGTGGACGACTGGCTGAAGCGGCGGTTGCAGAAGCGGCACACGAAGGGCTTGTCCAGCGTGTGGATGCGCATGTGCGAGCGCAGGTTGCTGCGGGAGTTGAAACCTCGGTGGCAGATGACGCAGCGCATGCGGCCCGCGGTGCCGGTCGCTGAGTCCGCCGGATGGAAGTCCTCTGGCAGCGCGGGCGGAACGCGGGACCCACGGCGCAGGCGGGAGGGAAAGAGAGCAGCCCGATTAGCACCCACGCCGGCTGCTCCCGGTTCCCGTGTACTCACTCCCTTGAAGATAGTGGGCCACACAGCCCCGAGGGCGCCAGGGCCGTGACTGTGATCTAATAGCACCAGGACCCAACATGGGAGGACTTGGTAACATGGCCCCAGGAAACCTTAGCTTTCTCATCTGAAAAATGGGAGGCAGTCCGGGTAGGTAGAGAGGCAAGCGGATCTCTGAGTGCCAGACCAGCCAGGACTATGTGCAGAGACCCTGTCTCACAAAGCAAAAGGCGGGGTGGTGTCAGGTGGGGTGGGTGGAGCCTGGTGACCAGAATTGGATTCTGTGGACCCACGTGGTGAAGGAGAGAACTGACTCCCACTAGTGGCCTCTAACCTCCATATGCGCGCAGTGGCAGGCATGCCTAGATGCACACAAAATATGTAAAGTGTAAAAATAAAATAAAGTTTTTTGTTTGTTTGTTTAAAGGTCTCGTAGGACCACTAGGGGCTAGTAGGATTTTGCGAGTTTATTAGAAACTCACAAACTAAAGTCAACAGAAATTTTTTCTCTATGTTTAGCTTGAATGTGAGAAATGCCTGGGTCCTAATAAGCTACACATAAAGGATAGCAACTATGGCGACCCTAAAAAGCCTTCTCGTCTATTCACGTCATAAACATTAACTGAGTACTCAGTGTATCTAGGAACTACTGTTTGCCCATTTTCTCATTCCAAGCGGAGGCAAAGGGCGTTCAGGGAAATCAGGGCTCGGCAGACACTAGCCCATCATCCTCAAGCTGCTTGCTCGCTCTTTCTTTCTTTCTTTCTTTCTTTCTTTCTTTCTTTCTTTTTTTTTTTGCATATTTTTAGACAGGGTTTCCCTGTGTAGCCCTGGCCATGCTAGAACCTGCTCTGTAGACCAGGGCTGGCCTTGAACTCAGAGAGCTGCCTGCCTCTGCCTCCAGAGTGCTAGAAGTAAAGGTGTGCAATAGCATGCCTGGCTTGCTTCTCTTAAAAACAAAGAAATGAACGAATAATAGGGCATAATGACACACTCCTTTAATCTCAACACTGGAAGTGGAGGCTGGAGAATCAAGTTCAAGGTCACCCTTAGCTACAGAATGAGTTGGGAGGCCAGCCTGGGATGCGTGACACACACTGCCTTAAAAAAAAAAAAAATGTCCTGAGAGTTTTGTAGAGCCCTGAAAGGTTTCATTCAAACTGGAGGAATCCGGGTATCTCAGTACCAAAAAGGACATGGGTCTTGAGCCAGTGGCTTCTACTGTGATGAGCCATATCTCAAGATACACAGGCTCATTCTGCCTGCTATACCTCTTCAGAACATAAACCATGCAGCTACTTGACGCCAGGCCCTACACTAGGACCTGAACAGAGCTAAGAGGGGACACAGAGATGCCTTCACCCCACGCCTTCTCTTTCCAGATGAGGAAGCTGAGGCACAAAGCCAGTTTCAACACCATACAGCGGACTTGAAGCCAGTATGTGGTCCTGCTGTCCTGTCCAGCACTCCAGACACCCCATCACCTTTCTGGAGTTTGCTCATCTCTGCCTGCAGACAACCAATCTGGTCCAGAAAGCAAGACTGCCTTTTCTGTGCTCAGCCTGTGCTGGCTGCTCTGGAAGAAGTAGCCTTATTTGACCAGTAGATCCCATGTGTATAATGCCACTGGAGGTTGAAGCAGGGTCCTCAGAGACCAGAAGGCTCCCTGTCCTCTAGCGCTCCCCTCCTTGATCATTGTCACCATGACCCCACGGGGGAATACCTACCATGCTTGTTTTTCTTCTGCTCCTCTTCCAGTCCTGGCACACCAGGGATGCCCAGGAAGGTGTTGTGGGAATTTCCATACCACACCAGCAGCTCCTGGTCCGGAGGGATCATCTGCAGGGAGAGAAGCAAAAGGAGGTCAAGGAGGTGGTAGCTGCCAGCAGGAGGCAGAGGTCTCTGCACACCTAGCCCTGAGAAAGTCAAAGCTGGGGCTATCCCACTGAGCTATCCCAGACAAGCTGTCTAGCTATTGGAGGCCCCAGGACACTGTCCCCTCTGTTTCCCTCGCTTTGCCCAGATCATTTTATCATTTCTGTCCTAGCTTCACACAAAAGGATCCAAATCGATAACTGTAATGGTAACTAAAAAAGAAAGGTGAAGAGGGTACCATTCAGTGGGGCCACTGAGCAAATGCACCACATGCAACAGAGTTAGTGCAAGAGGATTACTGGGAGAGGGGGATGGAGAGAGTGAAAGGCCCTGTCAGAGTGGGGACATGAGAGAGGCAGGCAGACAGAGAGACAGAGAATAAACAAGAGAAAGAAGACAGGCAAGAGAGGAGCAAGAGGAGAGAGAGCGAGCTGTGCCTGGTGGGCACCTTTAAGGGGTGCACATGTTGCACAGCTGATAATGGAAAAGCACCTGGCGACGGGTGATGACGTAACTGCTTGGGCAGCAGAGGCAGGCTGCCGCCATGGTGGAAAGTAACCATACCGCAAGAAGACAAAAGAAAAAGAGCTCGGGGTGGAAAATAGCTCAGTTGCTAGAAGGCTTGCTTAACACACACAAGGGCCTGGACTAGATCCCCAGCTCTGCGTGAAACAGCCCTGGTAGTCACTGCCATCCCAGTACTCGGGGTGGAGGCAGGACCATCAGAAGTTCAAGGTCCTTCCTGGCCGTGTAGACAGCTTGAGACCAATCTGCAACACATGAAACTGTCTCCAAAGTGAGAGGAGTAAGCCTGACAAGCAGAAAACCTAAAAAAATTTTTTTCTTTTTTTTTAATCCAGGGAAATGAGAGTCAGCCAGCCCTCAGGGCCATCAAACTGAGCCAGATGTTTCTAGGGAGTGTGGACTGTGGGGTACCCTGTGGTGTCACCCTGCCTGATAATATTCCGGAAGCAGCTCTTATCCCAAGCGCCTGCGGCAGCATGGAGTCGCGCGTGGTTCTCTTCCAGCACAGGGCTCGCTGCAGGACTCAGTGCGGGTGACAGGCGCTAAAAAGGAAACCTTGGGATTGACAAACACCTACACCTCTGGAAACACCGCACAGCCTTAAACAAAATGCTTCTCCGTGTCCTAGGCCTGTCATCAAGAAACCCAGAGCAGCCGGCAGGAGGGAGCGCATGGATTTCATACCAACACTTCCGAGGCAGAGGCAGAGGCAGATGGATCTCTGTGAGTCCGAAGTCAGCTCTACAGAGTGAGTTCCAGGACAGTCAGGGAAACATGGAGAAAAAGAGAAGAAAAGAGGAAAAGGGGGGAAAAAAACCAGAGCTCATGACCAGCCAGACTTTGCTGCTCTCAAGAGAATGATGACGGCTACTAACCAAGAGAGCATGGGACAACAGTCCGAGGGAGCTGGAAAGCCTGCTTTCTGGACCTCAACCAAGAAGGACCAACAGAGAGACAGCCTGTCTCTCTCCAGAGGCCGACCTGGCCCTCCATAACACTGGTACTGGAGGTCACTGTGTGATGTGTCCAGGGAAGCTTTGCCTTGGTTCTTATGGGCTTCTCTTTCAGCAGAGGCACAGGAGACCATATGAGGACTGGGGAGATAGCTCAGTTAGGAAATATTTGCCTTGTAAGCCCATGAGGGCCTGTCTAAAAAAGTTAGGCTTGGTGGTGTACACTTGTAATCCCAGTGCAGGGATGTGGAGACAGATCCCTAGAGTTTGCTGGCCAGCCAGTCGAGCCTAATTGCCAGGCCCTAAGCCAGCGAGAGATCTTGTCTCAAGAAACAAGGTTTCTGGGCAACAGCGCCTGAGGTTGATGTCTGGTCTCCACACACTCGTACATACACACAACACAAGCATATACACACAACACAAGCATACACACACACACACCATACAACACAAGCATACACCATACACATATATACAATACAACATACACACATGCACACACAACACAAACATACACACACAGAAGAACACAAGCCTATACACATACAACACAAGCATACACACACACAACACAAACATACACACACAGAAGAACACAAGCCTATACACATACAACACAAGCATACACACACACAACACAAACATACACACACAGAAGAATACAAGCCTATACACACACAATGCAACACAAGCATATACACACACAGCACAAACATACACACACAGAAGAACACAAACCTATACACACACAACACAACACAAGCATATACACACACAACACAAACAAACATACACAAAAACACAAGCATACATACACAAAATAACTATATACACATGTACACACAAAAAAAACCACATGGCATTCCACCCTTGAGTGTCTGGAGCCACCCCAGAGTCACAGTGGTCGGGGATAGTTTCTCCCCTTCCATGTGAGCCTGAGAGCGTTGGGGCCACCTGCCATGGAGAGAACATACAAGAGTCCCCAGACCATCCACCAGTCTCCAAAAGGAGAGCAAGCTGTGACAGGAGGGGAGGCCAGGAAGCTACAGCTGTCTTGGCTGCTGTTTCCCTACAGAGACTCAGCCTAGTGTCACCACATCATCACGTCCCTCCACACCATAGCCCCTGGCCTCACAGCAGCCCAGGAGTGTGTGTGTGGCCGGTTCCATTGGGGAGGTTAAATATGAAAAACAAGTATGAGCCTTGCAGTGGTGGCGCACGCCTTTAATCCCAGCACTTGGGAGGCAGAGGCAGACAGATCTCTGTGAGTTCGAGGCCAGCCTGGTCTACAAGAGCTAGTTCCAGGACAGGCTCCAAAGCCACAGAGAAACCCTGTCTCGAAAAACCAAAAAGAAAAAAGAAAAACAAGTATGAGTCTTACTAAACACAAGCAAGATGACACAGGGTCTCAAAGATAGCAGGCAGCTTGGAACCTGACACTAGAGCGTAAGTCCTTCAGCCTCTCCTCACCGTCATGGTCACCATCCAAGACCAAGGGCAAGAGCTGGAGGCCTCTCCTTGAAGAGGAGGAGGGAAGAAAGGTCTGTGAAGCCCTCAAAGATGTGGATGATGGAATTCGAGTATTTAAATATTGACTGAGGCTTTTGTTTGCTTTTAAAGATATGGATTTGGAAAGAGACTACTGTTCAAGATGGATCTTGTGTCACCAGTCCCTGTGTGACTTGTATATCCCTCGAAGGCAGCCTCTAGGTCACCTGCACACACCCTGGAGGAGATGAGCTACAGAGGGCCCTGCTGAGTCCTGGAGTCCGGGCTGTTGGGACCACTCAGGCTCTGTACCTGCCAAGCACGCAACTGTGTCACTTGGCCTCAGTTCTTTCTATGGTAGAGCAGAACAGTTCCTATTTTACAGGCCTCCCTGAGAGTTGCTGGGAAACAGGACCACAAACACAAAGCCTGCTGTACTATAAAGCTGTGGAATTGCTGCTCACTGTTTTCCTAACTTGCCAAACCCCAGAGGAACTACCAGCGATCTGAGCACTTTGAGTCACTGTAGTAAAGCCCAGGGCCATTGGCAGGGTGAAAGTTCACCTGGGACGAAGCACAGGCATGGGGCTGGGGGCATGCCTCAGTAGGTGGAGTGCTTACTTGGGGTGTATGAAGCTCTGGATTTGGAGCTCAGCTCCACTCAAGCCTATAAACCCAGCACTGAGGGGGTAGAGGCAGGAGATCAGAAGTTCAAGAGATCGCCTTCATCTAAATAGTGAATGGCTGGTCTCAAGACCAGCCTGGGCTACGTGAGACTGTGTGTCTCAAAAATAAATAAGTAGGTCCTAGAATAGCAACTCAGCAGTTAAAAGAACTGGCTGCTCTTCCAGAGGATTTGTGCGGTAACACACAACCATCAGTGACAGGGTTCTAACACCCTCTCCTGGCCTTCAAGGACTACAGGCACACATGTGTGCATATACATACATGCATGCAAAATATGCATACAAGTATAATAAAATAAATGCTTTTAAATTTAATGAATAAATACTAAATTTATTTTTATTCAGCTTAAAAAAATAAAACTCCATGGGAATACGGGTCTAACTGTGCCCCAGTGCCACCACTCACCATAATGGTGAGTCTCTCTCTCTTCTGACCTGATGCCAGTTGTTGCCTCTGCCCCTCTGGGCGTGTTTCCCCAAAAACGAGTCATTTTGAGACTTTGAAAAAATGCAGATTTAGACTTTAAGAGAGAAATATAAAGAGACAGTGTGACTTCTGGTTTTACAAGATCTACTTTTAAAATGAGCGTGTATTAACCAGGCATGGTGACACACACCTTTAATTTAACCCAGCACTCAGGAGGCAGAGGCAGGCAGATCTCTGTGAGTTCGAGGCCAGCCTGCTCTACAGAGTGAGTTCCAGGACAGCCAGGGCTACACAGAGAAACCCTGTCTTGGAAAAAGAAAATGAGCATGTATCATTTCTATACATACACAACAGCAACAGCAATCATAAGACTTTTCAGGAAAGGAAACCTGATAAAGAGAATGCACTGGAACTGGGAATGAAGCATCCCCAGACAGATGAAGGCTATGAGCATTCCCCAAGTCCCCTTCACAAAGAAAAAGGACTAAGTGTTGCTTTGATCTTCAGAACCTGGAACCCCCTGCTTCTGGTCTCCACTTACTAAATACTAAAATTGATTTTTTTAAGCCTGAAAAATGAAGCCTGTGGACATGTATTGGGGGATGTCTGAATGTGTGTCTGATGTGTTGGAGCCCAGGATACTCCAGAACTTGCACCCTCTTCTCTGAGACCCTGAAACTCTGTGCACAGACCGCATCAGTGCATTGAACGGCACAGCCGCCTCAGGTCTCTCTCAGGCACTGCTCCTACTGAGTGCAGCTGGTCCAGACTGGAAGGGCTGGGAACCCAAATCAGCTGGTCACTCATGTTTCTGGTGTGGGACATGCCACGAAGCAAGCAGTCCCCAAAGGAACTAATCCCCATTTGGTAAAACCCACTCTGTCAGGCCCATTACCTGATTCCTGCTGTCAAGCCTCATGACCCCGTGGCTAGTTCTTAACAGTTGCTCCTTAACGCTAGCCCTACCCCATTTCAACGACAGAAGGGCAATGACAGGCTTTCAGGTTTGCCTTCTTAATACAAATTCATGACACCCCATTGAGCACGCTCCCAGGAGGCTCTGACACTGCCCTTTCCGGGAGTGACACAGAAGCATCTCAGTGTCATCTGGATGATCATCGTTCTCCATTGTGCGCAGATGTCCTGACACAACAATTAATAGAACCCCAACAAGACTCTGCAGCCCGGGAGGCCACACAGCAGGGCCAGCCACACTCTAGCTCTGCAGCAGATGGGCTGGCATCCAATCAGAGTCTCCCCAAACTTGGACCTTCATTTCTTCATCCTTAAAATGGGGACAGAGGCTGTAATGAGGCTCAGCAATAGAGGACCTGTTCTGTATGTATAAGGCCCTGGGTTCCACCCATGGAATGAAGAAAACAAGTAAGCACTGGGTTCAGTCCCCACTACAAAAGCAAAAAGTTGCTAAGGCCCTTAGGAAATACTGTCAGTGTAGTGTCGGCACGTGGGAAATGCTCCGGGAAGCATCATTAATGGTGCTGATCACTAATGATGGTAATCATCAGAGCCACTACCGAGCAAGGTCAAAAGGAAAATGGTGCTTGTCCTCCGAGTTGAGAAAAGAGATGAGGACCTAAGAAAAATAAAAGGCTCAGCTGCCCCGAAACTAGAAGAAATGAGAAAGCCTACATTTCAGGGCAACCATTTGCCAATACAATACAATGAAGCAGAAACAGGAAAGACTGGAGATTTTCTTCCCATTGTAAAACACCCACATAAGGGTGTTTAGTTAGTGTGATAACAGATTCCTCAAGCCTTCCCTTGCAATGGTCTCTTGAGCAAATCTCTTGCTTCCTTGGTGAGTCAGTTTTGTTTTCCTGGAAGAGGTGGGTCCCTATGGACACCCATCACCCAGAGAAAGATGTATTATTAATATTTAGTATACCCTTGTTTTCTGCTGGGTGCTTCCTAGAAATGTGGCTTGAGGCACCTAAGGTAGGACTGAGTTAGTGTCCACCCAGAAACAAAACCAGAAGGCTGAATGCCCACTCCCCAAGTCACCCCAACCTGGAATGCAGAATTTGTAGCAGAACTCGAATGTTGGCCTTAGTTTCCAAACCCAATCACCTCTGTCTCCATTTAGTGATCCATAACTTTATCTTTGTGGAATGTTCTGTGGCAGCAATCGAGTGTTCTTCCCACTGGAGAGAGGCATCCCCCCCCCGTTTTGGCAAGCAATGGGTTGTTATGAAATATAAATAGTGCTTGTGAGTGGCAGGAAGACCAAGTAAACAGATCACGGCAAAGGTCCCTCTCTTTGGCTAACAGCTCCCTCTTCACACACACACAGAACAAACAGCTGATTATTCAAGACTTCCCAGGAGCTGCCTGGGTGAGCAGAAATATGTCTAGTCACACCCGGAAATATAAGTAGAATTCTGACATTGTTATAAAATGATTTGAGAGAATTGTTTCTATGAAAAAAAATGTATCCAGCTTCATTTATGAAAAAGTAATCTTGAACCAGATATAGTGGTGAATGCCTTTGATCCCAGCACTCTGGAAGCTGAGCTGGGTGGATCTCTGTGAGTTTGAGGCCAGCCTATCTTCATGGTGAGTTCCAAGACAGCTAGGGCTACATAGTTAAGACCCTGCTTCTGCCTCTCAAGTGCTGAGATTAAAAGCATATGCCACTACCACCTGGAAAAAAAACAAAAAAAATTTAAATAAAAGTAATTTGAAAATATTTTGTGTTTCCTTGTGCCTCACTTAACAGCCCCTTCTTAGCTGGATAGTTCTCTCTAAACACTGTGATACATGTGGGAAGCATATGTATGACAGATACATCATATGTGTGATAATGTGTGTGCCATAAAGATGTGTGTGTATGGTTCATTCTTCCATAAACTTCAATTTCTGATGAACTTTTTCTCCTAATCATACAAATTGCAATCCCTGTCTAGAAATATTCCTTACCCTCCCTGTCCCTTGAATCATACTTCTGGATAAATATCATTCACATGTCCTGATCTGACTTCGATTCCCAGCAGTCTAATATATCTAATATGACGGGATGCAGGCCATCTGTTTGCTCCAGCTTTGAGCCCAAGTGCCAACAAGATATAGGTATTCTTGGCCAGCCTCCTGTGTTTGTGTCCATGTGTATGTGCATGTGTGTGTGAATCTGGGCATGTATGAGTGTGTGTGTGTGTGTGCATGTGTGTTTGTGTATATATGTATATACAGGTGTGTGTCTCTGGGAATGTGCACATATATGTGTGTGATTATGTAGGTATGAAGATATGCGTAAGAGAGCCAGAAGGGTGAGAACACAAGAGGATGTACTTTGCTATGAGAACGTTCGCCTGCACCAAAAGCCAATTCTAGAAGGTAGCAATCCAGCTGGATGGCCACAGGAGCCGTGTTGGTCCTGCCTGAGCTACTTCTAGTACTAAGCTGACACTCCTCAGCCCTCCTAGCATTTCTGAACTCCAGGGGCAGACCTGCCTGTCTTTCCGTACTCTCTGCTTCCTGGTTGGTCTTTCTTGGGCTAACGTTCTGCTGTGACCCAAGCCCTGGCCATACAAAAAGGCTATTCTGCCACCAACCCCTGTCAAAGTCCCAAAGGTCTGGTCATTCTGGAACAATAAGACTCAAGCCCAAGAAGCTAGCAGGCCTGGACAGGCTAGAGGGCATGATGTGTGGGAGTCTTCTAAAGCGGACAAAAGTGGAACCAGGGCTAAGGCCTTGGAAGAAAAGGGGGGCAGTTCTGAAGGTAGGAGATGCCTGGCAGAGACAGAAAAGCTAAAGGCATCTGGGGAGGTGGTGAGGGAGGAGCAGTGGTAGCCAAAGCAGGGTGGGAGAATGGGGGCACAGCAGCAGGATTCTTTGAACAGGGTCTCTTGGTGTGCATCTTGGCTGTATCTTGCCCTTGCCTGGATGTGGAAGTTGGTTAAATGCTGTGAGGGGTAGCAGGGCTGTCCCACTGCATTTTCCTAGAGTTTGCACTTTTGCTAACTTGTTTTGGAAGTCCCTTGGTAGTGGGGAGGGTCAGAGGCTTGGCTGCTCTTCGAGGTTAGAGAGCAACTTCAATGAGCCTGAACTTGAGACGCCTTTCCTCAGTAACACGTGTGTGTGCATGGGGGGGGGGTGTTCAGAGCTCTAGGCCACCAAGCAAGGACAGGTTTCTGTGTTCATAAACTGTGGAAAAACTCAAGATCCTCCTTGTGTTAGGGTCAGCACGTGGGAGACCTGACACAGTGAGCTATTGCTGAGCCACACACCACTGGCCCCCATGTCTGCAGAATGAGAGATGACACACAGCTAAACCTCCATGGACATACGGCCTTCATCAGACCCGAGTGCACCCCTAGTCTGCTTCCACTTGGTGTTCTGCTGTATTATATTACCTTTTGAACCCCTGCACACTCTCCTCTGCGTCCAAGATAGTCACCACATGTTCAAGCTCCGTCTTCTCCCAGCTATATCACAAGCTTCCCATACAGGGCATACTCCCAGCAATCACAGCACATAAGCCTCGGTTCTGAGCCCAGGCAGAGCCAGTTGGGCCAGCACCAAAGTCCTTCTGTCTTCTTTGGCCACAGAACACAGCTGCTTTTGCACACTCCTCACCCTGTGACATGTCTCCATCTGTCCCTATGTAACAGTACATATGCGTACCTCGATGGCCTTGTAGAAGATGCTGGTGCCAATCTGGACCACTTCCAGGTTCTGCTCCTGTTCATTCCGGGCACACTTGATGTAGGTCATCCAGCTTCGGTGGTCTTCCTGGCTAGCATCGATGAAGTAGCGTACTGTGCCATCCTCATTGAATACCTAGGCACAAGTGGAACAGTGATGGGTGAGACAGGGTTGTGCTGCATATGTGACCCAGGCCAGACCTATCTGTAGA
The DNA here is from genome assembly GCA_004026605.1 of Ondatra zibethicus. Classification (NCBI taxonomy): domain Eukaryota; kingdom Metazoa; phylum Chordata; class Mammalia; order Rodentia; family Cricetidae; genus Ondatra; species Ondatra zibethicus. Next base: position 34,062 of record PVIU01000968.1, read on the forward strand.
CATTCTCCTTTCTCCCAACAACCCCAGGAAGTGGCTAAAGCTTTTGTCAGCTATTCCGTCCAATCCAGGAAAGTGAGGTTAGGGAGCACCGTGATGTGTCTGGCGCAAGGGGCAAATAAGGAGTCAGTCTTCATGCTTACTATGCTTACTATGACCAGGTTCTTCCACCCCCCAGAAGAAAAATGTCCCCATGAGATCCCTAAGCAGGTAACATGCTCTTCTGTTACCTGTCCAGGTTTGCTGCAGAACCTGACAGGGAACAAGAGCTTAAGAGACAAATCTAGCTCACTAGGGGCTCTTGGCCTGGTCTAAGCCCTTATGTGAAGCTAATGGCTAAGGGTCATCAGAGCTCAAAACACACACTAGGTTCCTGATGGGGCAAAGGCTGGAAGATACCCACTAGGCCCAGGGGAGGGAGAAGGCGAGTCTCCGGTCATCTCTCTGCTCTCTTCCTCCAGTTCCTCTGAACAGCTGCACATATCACACTGATCTCCTGCCAGGTGGGGCTGCTAGGGTGGCAGCAGGGGATGCAATGAGATTGAGTAGTAGGTGTACCATCTGGCTACTGTGCGTGTGCAGGTCTGGGGGGGTGAGCGATGGAGGAGGGCTACTACTGGGCCGACTTTGTCCTAAGGGGGTGTCCCTGGCATCTGACACTGTCGGAGGTGGGGTAGAAGTCAGAAGGCCAGAGATGGAAGCCTTTCAGATACCCATCTCCTTCTGCAAAATGAGAATAATAACCCATAGGGCTAAGGAGATGAGCTCACAGTCTGCAGGCTGGGGAATAAGACTGCTGACTCAACGGTCAGCCATGGTTATTTTGATTGCCACCAGACCTGGGATTGGGAAAGCTATTCTCAAGAAACACCCGGTTTCCACTATCCTCTATTCCACACACTTCACCATAGGCCAATTTCAGAGACCCACCCTTGCTGCCTCTAAGGCCGGGGAAAGAATATGGGTAGCTTGGAGAAGCCCAGAGAGTCCTTCTTCCCAGCCTCTGCACCAGAACGCCCCTGAATCTAACTCAGCACCCTGAATCTCAGCACTTGTCACAGGTGAAGTGTGGCTAACAGCCTTACTTGGGAAGCTTGGAAGCAAGAAGTGTCAGATATTTTTCCAAATCAGGCAAAAGAGAAAGAACCATTGGCAGAGAAAGCTACAGGACAGGAGAGTGGTACCCTAGAGAGCGCTCAAAGGGACAGCATCCACAGCTCCAGAACTGAAGCTCTGGCACGGGCCCGATAGGGCTCTTTTCTGACACCAGGGGACACAACCCTCGAAGGAGGCAGCCCACTTGTCCACCCGAATCTGTCTCCAAAGCTCCGGCCTACCTCCCACATCAGATTGTTGTTCTTGCAGATATCCACATGCTCCGGGGCAATGACGCGTCCAGTGAAGGGACCCATCTCCGTGCCTGCCTTGATCCACGTCTTGGAGAAGATGCCAAGGCCCTCGCCTGGGATGGAACTCTGAGCGATGATCACTTCCACCGGCAGCACCAGGCTGGACAGCTTCTGCACCTCTGCGGGGGGAGGGGGCGGCGTTATAGGAACCCAGTCATAGTTGCCATATTTGCGCAGAGAAGGCCCTACCCTTCTCATCCAGGATGCGCTCTCCCTGCTCAGCTCACAAGCAGTCCCAACAGGACTCCACTGGCGCGCTATAGGCCTGTGTGCAGAGGTTCAGTCTTATTTTGCAACCCAGGAACCCCTGTGCTTTCTAAAAGTAAGCGGTGCATCGTGATTTATTTATTTCTCCTTTGGGCGGAGGGTTAACTCGAGATCGAACCCAAAGCCTTGCGCATGTAGCGCTCTGCCGCCTGTCTCATCAGTCCTTGGAGCTCATTTCTACAAGTCTCTACACAAATTCTGCAAACGTCCACAGCCTTCACCGCCTTCCATCGCGGAAAAGCCTAAGAACCACTGCGAACGCCTTGTGTTTACAGACAGGGAAACTGAGGCCGGGTCTGGCGAAGAGGTAAACGTCCAACCCGGGACTCTTCACTCAGCCTTGTTCCTGGATGTTCAGTTCCTCACTCTGGGCTCACTGCGTGTCTCCCGGTCGCGGTCAGCACTGAGGACAGATCCCCATCTCTGAAGGTAGCACCCACGCAGAAAAAACACTTGCTTCTGCAAACTGAGCTCCCAGCTCTCCTGACATCACCCCCTGCCACGCCGGCGTCCCACTCTGCTCCAGGTTCTAGAGTGCCAGCGAGGCCGGCACCCGGATCAGGCGAGCTCTGAAGTCGCCTTAATGGGCGAGGAAGAATCAGTGGTCCCTAGCCCCCAGAGGATCCCCGGTGGGGCCTCTGCGGCAGGGGTGGGAGCGGCGAGGCGCACAGGGGCGGCCTCCATGTCTTACAAGGTTCCCCTCTAAGCTACCTGGGAAAATACCCGGCGAGCCGGCCGGCTGAAAGGGGGGGTTAAACGGTGTCCATTGCGAAGCGGCCGGCAATTTGTCACGCTGTTAAAGTGATCGCATTCATTCGGCTCCATTCGAAAGAAATTGCTAATTCTAAATTCATTAGCCCTGGAAGAAAGCTGTAGCAGTAAATTGTATCTCAATGCGGAGGAGACTTGTTTAAAAGGGGCCGAGGAATTCTCCTTACAAAAAGGGAGGATTAGATGGTTGACATAGCGTGAATGGAAGTGGAATTAGTCTTCACGGTAAATTAAGAGAGGAACAGCAATCTTAAAGGGGAAGAGAGGGCGACGCTCAGAGACGCCAGCGCTGGGGAAAGATATTGTTTGCGGGGTGACGAATGAGGAATAAGAACTTGAGACATCTTAAAGAAAAGGAACTTTCCTCGCTTTTTCTCTTCCTCGCTCTCTTCGGCTTTTTCTCTCCTGGCCTGCCCGCCCTCCGCCCCTTCCCCGGCCCCGGCTGTCTTTTAAAGTTTTTGGTTTAAGTGGGAACTTTCGCGGGTCAAGCCCAAGTTAACCAAATGAATTTAAAACCTGTTCTTTTTGAGTCAACTGCTATTACACGCCCAGTAAGGCTTTTAGTGCCAGGAAACCGAAAGCCTCCAGGCTGGAGGCTGGGGTGGGGAGAGAAGACACAGAAGAGCCTAGCTGACCGAGGTCGGCTGTCTAGGTCGCTGGGATTTGGTCCTAGAGCGCCCTGCATTCCTAGCTGCCTCCGCTTCGGTGTGCCTGTTGCAGCCGGGGTTTGACCCACGGAAAAACTAAGGTGCGCTGATCAGGGAGAGCATCCAGATTGGGGGCAGGAGCCCCAAACCCAGTGTTCCCTATCTGGCCACCGCGCCTATAGCCTGAGAATTGGGGATAGCCAGGAAGAGGGAAGAAGAGCCCCGACGGCGCGACTCACCTCCTGAGAAGGACTGCGCCAGGACTTCAGCGGTGAAGGCGGTCTTTGGGCTGGCGTGGTGGCTCCTGTCCTCCAGCAGCTGTTCGCCGAGCACATTGCGCCATCGGCCATATAAGAAACTGTGCAGAATGTCGGAGGTGATGACCTCTGCCAACGCCAGCCCCGGAGCCTTCAGCCCTGTTTTGAGCACCAGGGCTTCAGCTGGGAGCACAGAGCCCATCATGGGCGGCCAGGAGCTCACCGGCGCTTCAAAAGGACGGCTGGGTGGACTTCAGAGAGGTGGGCAACGAAGAGGGAGCACAGGAGTTCGAGAGGAGAGGAGTGCGGCACAACACGAGGAAGGAGGAGGGAGAGGAGGGGGGGAGGAGGATGCTCTAGGGAATGAGTGGCAAGGGGATGGCTGGGAGGAAAGTGAACCAAGCGGGAGGTACACAAAATCTGCAAAGATGGTAGCAGACTGGAAATCCGCGGGTGGAGACGGGGGCGGGTACCAGGAGGGGTGCGGGATGGGTGGGAGGTGAGTGACTGCCGAGAAACACCGACCAAGGGCTCTCGGTTGCCCACTCGCCTCCTGCACATCCAGTCAGGACCGTCCTCCCCTTGGCAAAATCTCGGCTCCTTTATAGGAGCCGCAGTGACCCTCCTAATTGGTTATTAATGACCCCCTGACGTCGAAGGACAGACTTGTACCGGCCTGGCTCGAAGGAGCCTTCACCGACAGCGCGAGGGGCGGGGGCAGCGCGGACCGCTCAGAATAGTCCCCCTCTGCTCCTCCCTCCCCTCTGGTCCTTCCTCCTCCCCTCCTCCTCCTCTCCCCCGTGGGAAGCTCCAGGCAGGGAGGGAGAATCAGCCCGCGGCCGGGAGAGGAGGGGTTGGAGTAGGGGCTGCGACACAGCGAGGCTCTCCCATACTCCAGGGACTAGACTGCGTAAGAGGAGACTCATGACTGCGAGCCCAGAGTGCCCCTGCACCCACCTGTCCCAGACAAGAGCCACTACGGTCACCGGCCAAGCTTTCACCTTCCTAGCACTGCGGGCCACTTCCTGGGCTGCGGGCAGCGTGCTGTTCTCCTTGACCAAGCCCAGTATTCGGTCGGGTTCCCATCTCTCCCTCGCCCCCACCCCTGGGCCCTGCCCTCTTAGAGACTTCACGCCCTAGGCTGCGACAGCGATCCGTAGTCAGTGGCTCCTGCTCGGGTGATGCATATCTCTTGCGCTGGCAGAGCTATCCACGCCGGCTTCGCTTCAAACGGGGTTCCTCAAGAGCTCTGCTGGCGGAGCGCAGCCAGTGCAGAGGGCTGGTAAGGCAGAACCACCGACGTCGCCGTCGGGGCTGGATCCCATCTAGGATAGCTCCCAGCAGTAGGAGTACTAAGTTGGAATGGAGGATAGTGAAGGCTGCCCCACTTCCACGCTTGCCATCAGATACTCGCATTTGTGAGATACTCTGGAGCAGTGTAAGGTGGGAATTGCAGGGACCCAAAACCAGTGCCTCGGAAATTGTAGGCAGCCCCGGGGCAAACCCATCTGCTGGACTCGGCTTTTGAATCCAGCTACTGGGATTTGGGATCCTAAGAAACTGCCAGGCGTTCCTCTTTCCTTTTAGTCTCCGAATTAATGATCTTTCTTTCTTTTCTGGCTCCCTTCTCTTCCTTCCTCCTCCTCCCACTACCCACCTCGCCCCAACAGTGGGTTCTATATAGTCTTTCCAAGGCACCTGGGAGCCAGTTCCACACCTCTTCTAAGGTTGCTAAGTCGGGAAGACCGCGGCTTCCTGCGTGGATTGAAGCCTCCTGGACAGCCTCAAGATACCCCCTTCCAGCTCCAGAAACAACCACATTGGAGGGGCACTGGGGACACCTCCCCCAATAGCACAAGTCTTCAGACTCCCCCCCCCCCCACAGCCCTCCGCCGCTGCAATTTTAGATGGCGCTATGAAAAGTTCCGCAGCCTACAGGCTAGGGTGAGCTCTTGTGTTAGGTCTCCACTGGATAGCTAAGACTCTTCAGGCCTTCGACTCCCTGGGACTTGGGCATGGGTAGTGCTGCCAGCGCAGGACTAGGACTTGAACCTCGAGCAGGATCCTAATGACCCCAGGAAAAGAACCCTTTCCACCACCAGCTTGCCAGCCAGCGCTAAGCCTGCCTGGCTCCTGGCAAACATGGGATCCCAGGTCTCCATAATCCCTAGTTGGAGCCAGTGGTCTGGCTCAGACCGGCAGGCGGGAGACTAGAGCACCAAGGCGGCGATAGAATATCTTCAGATGCTGAATCCCCGGAGCCCAGAGGAGAGTGGGTGTACCGGGCAGGGAGAGGGACCAACGGGCAGGGCGCCAGCAGAGGGCAGCGCTGCAGAGGAGCAAGTGCTGCCTGTGGGCTGGGGTTTCTTGCAGATGCCGCCGGTGAGTTAAAACGGTTCGCGGAGGGTTCCAGCATGACAGAGAGAAGGGAATCCAATGTCTCGGTGGCAAGGGAACCTGACCAGCGCCTGGATCTTGGCTTCTATGAAGCCTAAGTGGAGAGGAGACTGAGCTGGGCAGAAGAATGCCAGGTCTGGGTGCTCAGCTTCCAACTCCGGAGACTACCTCTGCGCTCGAGGGAAACTAAAGGGAACTGAGGACGGCAGATCATCCTGGGGACAGCCCTTCTCTTCCCTGGGCCTCTAGGCTCCTGTCGGCAGTGGTTTGAGTTGGACTATGTGCTGAGGTTTCCTTCCAACTTGTCACCCTTCGATTCCGGTGGCTTTCCCCCTGAGCTGCAGAGGATTTTTTTAAACAATTCCCTCGCCACACTCTACGTGAAAAGCTCCCAGGACCCAGAGTCCTCCATGCCTGGGGCGAATTCGCGTTCCAGTCTCAAGATCGAAGTCAAAAGACAAAAGGACCGAAGGCTCAGGCTGCGAACAGGGCTCCCCATTACTTTCCTTAGGAATCCCCAGAACCTGGGGAGAATATTGATGGAGGAAGGACAGGAACCAAAGCAACCTCCTAGCTGGGGCGCCTGCGGACCTGGGACATAGTCGCTGCAATTTTGAGCTTCTGACTAAGTTATAGTCCCATCTGGCCCCATACTCTCCCCATATCAAAACCTGTAGGGAAGACAGCCCACCCGGATCGGAGAGCAAAGCCCTGAGCTTGCATCTGCTTGCATGGAGACTTCGAGGGGGAAACGCTGCGAGTTCACAGTGGACGAATCTCTGGGACCCAGGCGCTGAGTGTGACTGCCTGAAGACCCCTCCCCTGGACTCGGCAGGGTCGGAGCTCTAAGGCGCCGCCCCCGCCCCCTCGATCGCGCCCGCTGACTGCCGCTCGGCGATCTCTTTAATATTCATGGGCGTTAATAGAGAGGCCCCCAGTATATCGGCCCATTGTGGGCGGCTCGTAGGGCTTGAATAGACCCCGGCCCTCTTTCTTCGCAGAGGCTTCCCGAGGGGCCGGGCCAGGAGTGAATGGCCCTGCTTCCCGCTCCTCATCATCCACCCCCACCCTCTTTTCAGGGACAACATCTTTATCCCCGCTGCTGCTGCCGCCGCCGCCGCCCGAGCCCCATTCACTCGGCCCAGGCTTCGGGCAGAACGAATCAATTGGCCACGGCTCTTCGGAGGTCATCCCGGTCGCCCGTGCCCCACCCCCAAGTCCACGGGAGTGGGGACAAGAGAGGCAGCAGCCGGCCAACAGACCCAAGAACGAAGGGACCCCAAGTGTGGTGTGGAAAAACGGGGCAGGATCGGGTGGGAACCATCAGAAGAGGTGGCTGACCCAAGGTACACCAAGAGGGTCTCAGGACCCGGCTAATTCCCACTTGTTGCCTCTGGCAGAGAGCCCGGGGGACCAAGGCAGTGGTGCGAGCCGGGATACGAGTCCCGCGTCCCCTCCAGTAACCCGAACGCATCCCTTCAGGTTCAGCATTCGCAACCGCGAGATCAGAAGCGCGGGGAGCAGTCCACCGCTCTGGTTCAGCCCGAAGGGCACGTCGGTTCCTCTTGGTGAGACTGGGTTTTGTTCCTGGACACCCAGATTGGGTCAGCTCTTTGCATCGGGACCTAGGCAGCGTAGGCCGAGTTACAGCTTCTGCGCCAGCGCCTGGCGTCCCGGTCCTTGTGCCCAGGGAGCGAGGCGGTCAGGCGGGGCCGACTCGGTGGGTCCCCGCCCCTCCCGTCCCAGAGGCCCTAGGAGAAAAGAAGCCCATTGTCCTCAGAGAAATACATTTTGGGGGCCCGAGAGAAAGCTCCTGTTTTGAACTTTAGAAGAAAGTCTTCTGCCCTTGCCCCTCGCAGGGAGAGATTTGTCGTCGCCTCCAGCCCCCCACCCCTGGGGGGCCTCGGAGAACCGCCTCCTCCCAAAACATCTGCCGGGGGGGGGGAGAATCCACCCTGGAGGGCAGATCGCGCTGGCTTTAAGTCCTGAGAACTCATTAAAAAGATATTAGCGGCGGGGGCAAGTCCCGCACAGGTATCGATCGACTGGAATGAGCCCGAGGGTTGGGGGGGGGCTCAGAAAGCGAAGAATGCGGCGGATCTGTGTCCGGAAGCCCCACCTGGGCCCAGCCTTGTGCATTCTGGCCCTGCGACTGGAGACTGGCCCCTGGCTCTACGCTAAGAAGCCTTCTGCTGCTCCTGGGTTGCCTTCGGCAGCGGTACAGCTCTCCAAGCCACCGCGGCCTTGTCAGCTCCAGCCAGCTCCCTGCTGTAGCTTGTGGCTCGAGGCACTCCCCCACTCTTCATCCCAGCCTCCTGGTCACTGTCTTTCACTGCGCTCTCTCTTTCTCAAACCCTCTAGGTTCTCTCCACCCCCGGGTTTCTCTCTTGCTCTCGAAGTCTCATTTTGTCTCCTCTACGTCTCCACCTTGGCCCAGAAAATGTTCTCTTTATAGGGGCCCAGGTGGACCCCCACCCCCGATTCCCGTAGCTCCAGGGCGGCCCCACGGGCACGGACAAAGGCGCGAAGGACTGCCCAAGCCGGGTGCGAACCCTTGCAGCTGGGCTGTCTTCAACAGTCGTGACTGGAGCAGGCTGGGTCTGGCCCACTGAGTGGCGGCTTTGGCCCGGCAGAACAAAGATGGTGGTCCCTCTTTCAGGCCCATCTCTGTCCTAACTAATTAGCCTTTGAGGCCATTCAGTGAGAGACAGGGCGCCCACGTCGGAACTGGCACCTGGGCAGACAGGTGACTGGCACAAGTCTCCATGAGAGCCCAGAGCTAGATGGCTCTCTTCCCAGAGCATCCCGACCCTCAAACCTATACCCCATCGCCCATGCTCCAGCCCTCTTAGGCCGCCCTCCTGGTTGGGAAACCATGAGAAGCAATGACAAATTGACACAGGCTTCCGGAGATGGAGGGCACAGAGGTGGAGAGGAAGAGAGGCTGAGGCCAAGAAGGGCAGAGGTGGAAGGATACAGTCAAAGTGAACAGCTGAGAGATGGGGACACCAGACTAGATAAAGGCAGCAAAGGTAGGCCTTCCCAAAAGCAGGACTAAGACCCCAGAAGTTGAGATATTGCTGAGAAGGAATAGGACTTCAGATACAGAAATGGGGGTACGGGCACAAGGATCCTACGGGGAGGAAAAGCTGAAGAGAGAAGACTGGATGCCCTGGGATCAAGGTGGCAGCTACCTTTCTGGCAGCAAGGACCCCTTCCCAAACCACTTACACCCCTTCTTCCTAGAATCCCTTTTCCATATACCACCCCCACCCCATTATCTCAACCTTCCCTGGAGGGCTTCTGGTTTCTAGGCCAGCTTCCTCGCAGTTGCCCACCCTCAGAGCAGAAGGTTGGGGAGGAGGGTCTGCTCCTGCTCCTGCACCTATACCATCTGCCTCACCTGCTCCCTGGGAATCCTGGAGGCCACAGGTTAGTTCTTTGCTGTGTCAGGTCCTGGGCAGCCTAGAGTTCCCAGGGTAGAACCAGTCCCTGTTCGCTCAGGATAGCTTACAGGAAAGTGCGGCCTGGTGAACTGAGAAGTGATGACAGCCCACCCTAGGCTACTCTGGTGGACCTTCAGAGTCCCCAGGGTCTGACACATACTAGGTGCTGTGTCCGTGGATGGCAGATGGCTCTGGCTGAGGGCTCTCATGTATGTGGCTTCTGGCTTCCTCCGCAGAGTGGAAACAATAAACGCCCTTTCGTGAAGCCTGCAGTGCTGGGGACCAAGCGTAGGCTCCAGCTACACTGTGGTCATTAAAGATACCCAGGCCACTTCTCCTAATACTGTTCTCCTCTCCAGAGCTCCTTTGGGACCTATCAGGAAATGCCCAGGGCATTTCAGGTGTGCCCCCAAGTCCAACTCTTTTATTTTAAAAGAAGCAAGGCATCCACTTTCTTTCTCTGGGCTTCAGCGTCTTCATCTGCAAAATGGAGATAATGAAAGAATCTCTATCTGAAAATTGGAAAACAATAAATAAAGAGTGGTCAGAATGAAGAACAACCACAGCAGTAAGATGAGTGTTATTTGGGAGGTACTTGGTGCTTGCTATCTTAAGCACCTGACATGACTTATCTCAATTGATCTTCACCCCCAGCACACCAAAGTAACCAATGGCTGTGCCAAGGCACAGAAGACAATGTATTTCTGAAATACTCCATATATGGAAAATTTCAGTAACTGTGTTATGCCAAAACAGCAGAAACAAACGCTGGCAAGACGGCTCAACGAGTAAGGGGGCTTGCGGTCAAGCCGGCAACCTGAGTTTTTAACTCCTGGGACCCACATGATCTAAGGAGAAAACTGTCTTCCTTAGGTTGTCCTCTGATACACACTGTACACAAACGTGCAGAATAAACATTTGATTTTATTTAGAATATTTTTATTATTTTAAAGTGTGTGTGCCTGCTGAAGTCAGAGGCATCAGATCCCCTGCAGCTAAAGCTACAGGCAGTGATGAGATGCCCGGCATAGTGGCATCTTTACTCCCAGAAGGCAGAGGCAGACAGAACTCTATGAGTTTGAGGCCAGCCTGGTCTACAGAGTGAGTGCCAGAACAACAAAAAAGCTATATAGAGAGACCCTGTCTTAGTTTGAGTTTTTCTTCCTGTGAAGAGACACCACGACCACAGCAACTCTTATAAAGGAAACATTTTACTGAGGTGGCTCCCTTACAATTCAGAGGTTCAGTCCGTTATCATCATGGCGGGGAGGGGAACAGCCGTGGCTGAGAGCGCTACATCTTGACTCAGAGGCAACAGGAAGCCAACTGACAGTCACACTCAGACTCAGGGAAACTTGAGAAAAAGACCTCAAAACCCGCCCCCACAGTGACATACTTCCAACAGAAGGTGTGGCCCAGATTAAAGGTGTGCCCTCTAACCTTCTCCAACAAGACCACACTTCCTCCAGCAAAACCACACCTCCTAATAGTGCCACTCCCTATGAGTTTATAAGATTGTGGGGACCAATTACATTCAAACTACCACAGACCCCATCTCAAACAAACAAAAATATTTATCTTTTCATTAGTTTTAATTATGCATGCTTGTGTATGTCTATGTGTGGGTATATGCATATGAGTGCCAATACCAGTGGAGGCCCACGGCAGGGCAGTAGATTCCTTGAGAACTGGAGTTACAGGTGGTTGTGATCAGAACGGAATATGAGTCCTTCGCAACTAAAGTAAAAGTGCTAAGTCAATGGCTTAAGCTTGATTTTTAGATCTCAAGGGCAAGGCGACAACAGACTTTGGAAAGTTGTGTTCTAACTTGCACACACTTTGTGGCCTGTCCATACTCTTACACATACATCATACATACTCACACACAACACACATGCACAATATATATACATCATACAGACACCATGCACTTACAATGTACACATATATTATGCACACACACATCAAGGCCTACAGATACTTATTTACACTTCTTTATTCATTTTCATGTGTGTGTGCATGTTTGCATGTATGCATGTTTGCACATGCAGGCAGAGGAGAGCGGTTGATGTTTGGGATCAGTCTAGATCACTCTTCCGCCTTCAATGAGGCAAGATCTGTTGGTCAAAGGCACAGCTGGCCAATGTAATGTGGCCAGGCCCGTCTCTGTACCCAGTGCACCAGGGAATCCCCCTGTCTGTCTCTGCCTTCCCAGGCTGGAATGATGGAAAGACACACCCACTTCACATCTGTGTGGCTTCTGGGGATCTAAACTTTGGTCCTCACACTCGGGGCAGGGCAAGTGCTTTGCTAACCGTCTCCTCAGTCTGGACTGTGGTATTTTCTAACTACCCTCCTTTACTTCCATCTCCATTCAGGGCCTCAGACATTCCTGACTCCCTGCCTCCAGCCTCTGTCTACTTCTCGCAGAGAGAGCAGCAGCTTTCTGATCACCTCTATCCTGCTTCCAGGACTGTGTGCAGAACCCAGGTTAACTCAGTCAGGATGCTGTCATGTCTCTGACGGAAGTCTCGCCATCACCCCACTTATTGAAGAGGAAACTGCAGATTGGCAAGAAAATTGAATGCCCTCCCAACCCAAGCCCCCTCCTCATGTTGCCCGTTTGACCCCCCCCAGCTCTCTATAGTCTAGAGAATACCATCCTACCCCTTCCCAAGTCTAATGCTTTCAACTATTGAGTCATCAGAAAACAAGTGTCTAACTGGCCTGATAGAGATATTGATTGATTGATTAGTTGATTGACCTTCAGCACCGAGAATCAAATTCAGAGCCTTGTATGTGTTCACATAGGGTCTCCCACTGCCTCTCATCCACAGTTGCAATTGAACTCCCAGTGTCCAGAAAGACACAAGTTAATTCCAGAACCTTCTGGCTGTTTCAGACTCTCCATGCATCATTAATTTGTTTTAATTACACAAATGGTCATTGCATAGCTACAAATGAGGCTGCTTGGGGAACATGGAGCCAGGACAAGGCATTCCCACCAGCCTGGCATCTTCTGAGAATCAATCTTGGTCACGCTTTTGCCTTTACTCAAGGATGCAGGGACAGTTGGTCCAGTCTAGAGCTGACTAACAGGACCAGTTTCACTAGCCAGCTTGCTCTAGACACCTCCAGGAAATGTGGATGGAGTCTTCAGCACCTACTGAAAACTTCTACCGAGTCTGTCCTGTCCACGCTCCAAAGGGTTAAGAGGACCCCTTAGACTAGTTCTGAGAATCCACATGGAATGTCTTTTTTTTTTCTTTTTAAGAATATGTGTGTGTGTGTGCACCTGTGTTTTTTGTTTTGTTTTGTTTTGAGACAGGGTTTCTTTGTGTAACATCTTTGGCTGTCCTGGAATTTGGCTTCCTTCCTTCCTTCCTTCCTTCCTTCCTTTCTTTCTTTCTTTCTTTCTTTCTTTCTTTCTTTCTTTCTTTCTTTCTTTTTTTTGTGTGTGTGTGTGCTGTTGTTGGTTTTTGAGACAGGGTTTCTTTGTGTTGCCCTGGCTGTCCTGGAACTCACTCTGTAAACCAGGTTGGCCTTGAATTTACAGAGATTTGCCTGCCTCTGCCTCCTAAGTGCTGGGATTAAAGGCACCACTACCGCCCAGCCTTACTTGCTTTGTTTTTTAAGTTTTTTTGCTTGTTTGTTTAATGTGTCTGTGTGTCACGTGCATGCCTGGTACCCATAGAGGCCAGAAGAAGAAATCAGATTCCCTGGAACTGGAGTTACAGACTGTTGTGGGCTGCTAAGTGGATGCTGTGACCTGAACCTGGTTCCTCTGTGAGAGCAGCAAATGCTGCTAATTCCCGAGCCACCTCTCGAGCCTTTATTGGTTTTTTGAGACATGCCATTATACAGCCCTGAGCAGCCTGTAACTATGTAGACCAAGCTGGCTTTGAATTTGAAGTGATCCTCTTGTCTCTGCTTCCCAAGTGCTGGGATTCCAGGCATGTGCCACAATGCCCCGTGCACCAAATGGGCTATTGAAAGGTTGCTGAACTGGGGCTGATTAGAGAAAACCGCTGCTGGGGGTACATAGTTGAAATGATGACGTTTGCCTCGCTCCTGCCTCTGTCTCCCGAGTGCTTCAATTAAGGGCCTGTGACACTGTACCCAGATGAAGAACGTTTCTTTTGTGTTTGCCTGAGACAGAGTCTCAGCTCTAGAATAGGCTGTCCTTACACTCACAGAGATTCACTTGCTTCTGCCTCCCAAGTGCCGGATTGAAGGTGTGTGCCACCATAACCTGCTCTCAAGGGCACATGTTCCTGGGCCCTTTCTCTGTCTGTGTGGTTCTGCTCCCTGGCTCCTATGACGTCAACAGTCTCTCCCACCTTGCTCTTTCACTGTTTCGTTTTGTTTTTTTTTTTTAAGATTTATTTATTAATTATGTATACAGACTTTTCCCTGAATGTATGCTGTAGGCCAGAAGAGGGCACCAGATCTCATTACAGGTGGTTGTGGGCCACCATATGGTTGCTGGGAATTGAACTCAGGACCTCTGGAAGAGCAGTCAGTGCTCTTAACCTCTGAGCCATCTCTTCAGCCCCCCACTGTTTCATTTTTTTGTCATACCTCAGACCTGAAAGCAACGGCACCAGTAACCCCTGAAAACGTGACTCCAGATCAAACTTCCTTCTCCTGGTTTTGTCCCAGTAAAAAACTGATCCCTGCCTGGTGGTGGTGGCGCACGCCTTTAATCCCAGCACTTGGGAGGCAGAGGCAGGTGGATCTCTGTGAGCTCAAGGCCAGCCTGGTCTACAGAGTGAGTTCCAGGACAGGCTCCAAAGCTACAGAGAGAGAGAGAGAGAGAGAGAGAGAGAGAGAGAGAGAGAGAGAGCAGAAGATGGGGACATGGTTGTCTGCTTCCTTCAGACAAAGTCTTGTGGAAATCAGACACTGGGGGTCCATTCTTTGCTCCAGACACAAAATGAGCTGGGTGCCCCATGGCTGCCATCCTCAGAGCAAGCAAGAAGAATGGAAAAACAACCATTTTCTTTTTTTTTTTCTTTCAGACTGAGCACACCGAATCTGTGGGATAAATCTCACTCTGGGGCATTCAGGGACAGGAATCCAGTCAACTCCAGCTGCTATCCAGAGCCATTTTTTCCTTTCCTTTTTTGAGACAGGGTCTCATTATATAGCTCTGGCTGTCCTGAAACTTGCTTTGTAGACCAGGCTGGCCTCAGACTTGCAGAGATCCACTTGCTTCTGCTTCCCAAGTGTGGGGATTAAAGGCATGCACCACAACACCTGGCTAGAACCACTTTCTTTTAAAAAACAAACCATTTTATTACTTTATCTATGTGTATGAGTGTTTTGCTTGTATGCATGAACATGCACCACATGCATGCTTGATGCTTGCTAAAGTCAGAAGAGGGTGTTGGATGCCTTGGAACAGGAGTTATAGGCTTTTGTGAGTCTTAGGTGGTAGGGATCAAACCCAGGTCCTCTGCAAGAGCAACAAGTGCTCTTAACCACTGAGCCATCTCTCCAGCCCCTATGAAGCTGCTTGTTGGGAGCAGATGAACTGTTAATCCAGGAGCCAGTTGGTGGTAATTCTGGCAATGAGGCCCAGGCCTTGCATCTGTTTGGCAAGTTCTCTACCACTAAGCTGTCTCTCTAGCCTTTTTTCTTTTCTTTTTTTCCATGATATTTATTGAGCTCTACATTTTTCTCTGCTCCCCTCCCTGCCTCTCCTCTCCCCCTTTCATTCTTCCCCCAAGGTCCCCATGCTCCCAATTTACTCAGGAGATCTTGTCTTTTTCTACTTTCTACTTCCCATGTAGATCAGATCTATGTAAGTCTCTCTTGTTTTTGAGACAAGGTCTTGCTACACTCCCCAGGCTGGACTTGAACTGATGTATATAGCCCAGATAAACCTTAATTTTCAACCCTACTGTGTCAGTAGGACACACTGTGGAGTAGCTGGGAATCCACGGCTGTGCCCCCAGGGCAGGCTTCAACAGTGATTTTGATGGACAGCTGTAGGCTGAGGGTGGAGCCTCTATCTGACGAAGGTCAGAAGGTCTGAAGGAGAAGTGGTCCTTGGGAAATACATGCAGAGCAAGGAGCAGAAGGCAGAGGGAATTCATTATCTGCCCCCAAACTGTCCAGGTCTTCCTGGATCTTTCACCTGAAGATGGCAGAAGGCTCCTATCTCTCCATGTCCCCAGCACACTAACCAGACTGCAGTGACATCCTGCTGAAGAAGCTTTGGACAGACTCTGAGGAGGATGAGTGAATATCTAGGAATGCAAGGAAGACAAACCCACGGGTAGGAGAGACTAGGTTAGACTTCAGCACCCTCAGGCACAGCTCTCAACCAGACAAACACTAGGTCACCCAGAAAAGGCTTAATGACTTCAGCTCTGAGCACCTGATACACCTGGTCTGATCCTCACTAGAACTGCAAGGTGTGCCAAAAAGAGAGGGGGAAAAACCCAGAACAATGCAGTATGAGACCAAACTACAATGGGACTCTGACTCAGATACGATAGATGCTGGAGACATCAGACAGGGAATTCAGTCACGATGGACACGGGAAGGATCTACTAGAGGACGTGGAGTGGGTATGTGGCGGAAGCAGGAATGTTCAGTTCACAGACAGGAGCTGAAGGAGGGTTAGAAACAGGATGTTTCTGCTGCATCACAGGCAGAGTGGCTTCGGTGAGCCTCCCAGTGCAGCAGACCCTGCATCGGGGTAGCGGAAGCTGGGGTGTCAAGCTCTGTCAATAGAAATAATAGCAGGAGGGGTAAAGGGGAAATGAGAAGAGACAGCAGGGGAGCCGGGTACAAAGGTGAGTTCTGAAGGCACAGCAGAGCAGGGCAGGAACATCAGAAGGGGGTAGAAGATGGATGGAGCTGAAGAGGTACTCAGTGCCAGACACAGTGGCACACGCCTGTAATCCCAGCACTTGAGGATCAGGAAATCAGAACCAGCCTGACTTACACAGGGTGTTAGAAGCCAGCCTGGACTGCATGAGCCAAAGAAAGAAAATGGGCAGGGCAGTGATGGTGCCACTACCAGCTCTAGGAGGCAGAGGCAGGTGGATCTCTCTGTGAGTTTGAGGCCAGCCTGGTCTATAAAGTGAGTTCCAGGACAGCTAGGGCTACACAAAGAAACCCTATCTTGAAGAGCCAATAAAAGAACAGAAAACAAATAAGTGAATAGATAAAAATAAAATAAAAAAAGAAAGAAAGAAAATGGGGCTGAGGTAGGGAGAACTGGAGATACAGCTCAGTTGGTGAAGCGCTTCTCTAGCAGGTATGGAATCCTGGGTTCCATTCCAGCACCACACGGACCATCTGTCATGGAGCATGTCCCGGCACTAGGGAAGTAGAGACAGGAGGATCAAAAGTTCAAGGCTACACGGTGAGTTTGAGAATGGCCCTGGCTACGCGAAAGTGGAAAGGAAGGAAGGAAGAAAGGGAGGAAGGAAGGAAGGGTAAGATCTCAAAGAATGATGAAATGATGTTACAGATTCAATGACAGACAGCAAAGCACAAATCTTGGAAACTCAGAGAAACAACAACAAAATTCAAAGAATGATTGCATTCCTTTAATCCCAGCACTCTGGAGGCAGGGGCAGGTCCATCTCTCTGTATTCAAGGCCAGCCTGGTCTACATAGCAAGTTCCAGGGCAGCCAGGGCTTCATAGAGAGAACCTATCTCAAAAAAGTCAAAGAGGCCTGGTGGTGGTGGCGCATGCCTTTAATCTCAGCACTTGAGAGGCAGAGGCAGGTGGATCTCTGTGAGTTCAAGGCCAGCCTGGTCTACAGAGCAAGTTCCAATATTGGCTCCAAAGCTGCACAGAGAAACCCTGTCTCAAAAAACAAACAAACAAAACCCAAAGGGAAGGAAGAAAGATAGAGGCTAAGCAGGTGGTCTGGGAGAGGCGTCCTCAGCATACATGCTACTTCTGAGTACCATTCAGTGTGGTTATGATCCTGAAAGGAGAGGCAAGCAATGCAACCCCTGACAATATTGTGTAGGATGCTTACCTTGTTGCCTTGGCAACCCTAACCCAGCTGATCCCAAACACTCACCTGTGTGGGAGGAATCTGCATCAAAGCTGAACTTCTAACCAGGTCCCCCAGTCAGGGGTATAATGGGAGGATGGTTTTGTCCTTCCAGTCCCTCAGGGCCCAGAGCTGTGCCTGGGAGACAGCTGCTGCTCAGCCAGACTGGCTGTGGCTTTCACCACACAGTGACCCATGGCTGCAGTGAGAAGCTGATCTTCTCCCGCAAGACCTTGCCTGTCATTTCACTGGCCGTGGGATTCAGTGATGAACCTTTGGGTGCAGTTTTGCTAACTCAGGTGAATGAATCTGTCATGAAATATTAGCAAATCCAAATACTTATCTAGTAGAAAAGGGATAGATGATAAGTGATGAGCATTGGGAGGTTTAGTTAGGAATGCAAGGCTGGTTTAATATTTGAAAAGCAACGTCATTAACAGTCACACATTCCAGGGAAAAGCGAGAGGTGTCTTGTGATGACCTCTCTGGGTGGAGGTCAAAAAGCATTTGAAAAATTCGACAAAGATTTGTGATAAAACTCTTGGCTGACTAGAAACATCAGGGAACTTCTTATCTGATGAAAGGTATGTACAAGCAACATACAGCAGGCATAATTAATGGTGAATTATTGAGAGCAGTCCTCTGAGATCACGAGCAAGCCCAGGCTGCCCACTCTTACCACTTTTAATCGACCACACACTGGAGGGCTTGGCTGGTGTGAAGAGAGGGATGCCAGGAGGAGGGAGGGACAACGGGACTGCGAGTGCAGAGTACTCAGCTCCTGTCTAATCACTACCAACTGCAATAAGAAGCATTGCTGAGGCGAGTGGAGAAAGACAAAAGCTTAGGGGGCAGTTTATTACCACGTCTATTTAACAAAACAATAGTAGTAAGGTCTCCGCTAGCAAGCCTTTATGCGGGCTCTAGGGTTCAAAACTCACTTCGTAAGCTTGCAGATATTCACCCACTCTGGCTTTTACAATCATTATGCCTGCTAGTGGTGACTTTCTTAAATTAAAAATTGGATGTGGGGGAGACAGCAGGGATAAGAGAAGTTGGGTGCTCAGCTCTAAATGGGACTTGTGCATCCTACCATCTCCCTGAAAGACTCAGGGATCTGGGAGGAAGAGTGAGCGTAGGATTGTAAAAGCCAGAGCAAATGAATGTGTGGAGAAAAACAGTATTTCCTGGGCATGACAGGGCAGTTACATACATGAACTCAGTGGCTGGAACCGAATAAGCAAGACTTGCACAAATCAAGCCAACTGAGATTCCAGCATGGATGGGGGAGGGGCTCATGAAGTCACACCCTATCTGAGGAGCCATTGGCTCTTGATGGCTGCAGTGCCATGGCAGGGGAGAGGGGGCAAAAGCACATGAATTTGGAGGGGAACAGTAGTGGCAGGGTGGGGGGGGATTTGTTTGAATAGGAAAGGCCCTCATAGGCTCGTAAATTAGAATGCTCCGTGGCAGGGATTAGGAGCTGTAGTTTTGTTAGAGCTGATATGGCCCTGTTGAAGAAAATATGTCACTAGGGTTTTAAATGCTCAGGTCAGGCCCAGTGTTAGTCTCTCTCCCTGCTGCCTGCCAATCCAAATGTAGAACTCCAGCATCGTGTCTGGTGTCTGCTGCTGTGCTTCCTGCCATGATGATAATGGGCTGAACCTCTGAACTATAAGCCAGGCCCAGTTAAATGTTTTCCTTTGTAAGAGCTGTCTGGTCATGGTTTTGACTAAGACAGGGTGTAGAGGATGAATTGGAGAGAGGTAAACTGGGGTGGATTGCTCAAATTACATTATATTCATATTTAAAAATAATTTTTTTTCTTTTTGTTTTTTGAGACAGGGTTTCTCTGTAGCTTTGGAGCCTGTCCTGGAACTAGCTCAGGTAGACCAGGCTGGCCTCGAACTCACAGAGATCCACCTGCCTCTGCCTCCTGAGTGCTGGCATTAAAGGCGTGTGCCACCACCGCCCAGCCAAAAAAAAATTATTTAATTAAAAAAGGGGCATTAATTCTAAGGAGAGGTGACTCAGTGGTTAAGAGCACATACTGCTCTTCCAGAGGACTTGAGTTTGGGTCCCACACCCATATCACGTGCCTGTAACTCCAGCTCCAGGGCAAGGAGTTTGACCCCATTTATTTGATCTCCATCGGTACTTGCACTCATGTGTACATACCCACACACAGACACAAACACATAATTTGAAATAAAAAATTAAGTTAAATTAAAAAGCCAGGCATAATGCCGGGCAGTGGTGGTGCACGCCTTTAATCCCAGCACTTGGGAGGCAGAGGCAGGCAGATCTCTGTGAGTTCAGGCCAGACTGGTCTACAGAGTGAGTTCCAGGACAGCTAGGGTTGTTGCACAGAAAAACCCTGTCTCGAAAATCCAAAAAAAAAAAAAAAAAGCCACCTGGGAGCTCCAGCTTCAGTGAGTGACCCTATCTTAACAAAGAAAACCCAAAGAGGTGGAGAGCAACTGAGGAAGACATCCCAAGTGTCTGTCTTCACACACACAAACACACATGCACGCACACACATACTCACACGTGCACGCACATACAGTGTGTGTGCCTGTGGGTACCGCTGTCCCACATACAAACAACAAAAGCTCACAGCTCACAACTAAGCCAAACACCTATGCTTCTTTTTTTTTTTTTTTTTTTTTTTCCGAGACAGGGTTTCTCTGTGGCTTTGGAGCCTGTCCTGGAACTAGCTCTGTAGACCAGGCTGGCCTCGGATTCACAGAGATCCGCCTGCCTCTGCCTCCTGAGTGCTGGGATTAAGTGCGTCACCACCGCCCAGCTACCTATGCTTCTATAGACCCTTCACGGAGCTGAATGAGCTCTGGATCACGAGTGTGGCCCAGATCCAAGGAAGGGAACCGCAGCGAACAGGTTTGACCTTCTCTAATCACAGGGCACATCTCCACTGAAGTCGGGACAGAACTCAGGCCCTCTTCATGACTGAAAAGGAGGCAGGCTAGGGAGGAATCTTTAAAATGTGTATCTAAGGGCTGGAGATCAGTGGTTAAGAGCACTGCCTGCTCTTCCAGAGGTTCAATTCCCAGCAACCATGTGGTGGCTCGCAACCATCTGTAATGAGATCTGGTGCCCTCTTCTGGCCTGTAGGCATACACGCAGACAGAACATTGTATACATATTGAATAAATAAATCTTTAAAAAAAAATAAATATGTCTCTAAAACCTGAGTGTGGTGGTGGTACACGCCAGTGGCCCTAACATTGGGGAGGTGGAGGCAGGAGGACCTGGAGGTCAAGGTCATCCTCGACTATAGAATGAGAGTGAGGCCTGCCTGAGACAAAAACAAAACCAAAATCACAAATCAAACAGCTGCAAAAACCAAAGAAGCAAAAAAAAAAAAAAAAAAAAAATCCCAAACCCAAGCCAAAAAACTAAAACCAGCCCCACAAAAAACCATTTAGACAAATGACCCAGCGTCCTGAGCACACAGCCCTTCCAGTTGTCACCCACTTTATTATGGGGGTGGATGTGGCTGTTTGCAGAGTTCCCTCTT
This sequence comes from Ondatra zibethicus, assembly GCA_004026605.1. Classification (NCBI taxonomy): domain Eukaryota; kingdom Metazoa; phylum Chordata; class Mammalia; order Rodentia; family Cricetidae; genus Ondatra; species Ondatra zibethicus. Next base: position 54,819 of record PVIU01000968.1, read on the forward strand.
GTCCTGACTGGTCTTTCCCAGGGGCTGGCTGCTGGGATGGGGCACTGGCTGTTGGGACAGGGAGGGGCTGGCTACTGGGATGGGGGTCTGACTGCTGGGATAGGGAGCTGGCTGCTGGGACTGGGGTGGGGATAGCTGGGTGCTGTGTTCAGATCAGTTTGATCCTTCTGTTCTAACAGGAAGCCCACCATGGTGGTCAGAAGTCATTACTCCTTACTGACAGCTGCCACTTCCCATGGTGACCTTAAGGTTTATGTCACTCCATGAACCGGATGGGCAGGGGTGGTTATTGCCACCTTCTGTGAGAGGGGCCAAGGTGGAAGGAGGGGGAGCAGAGTGGTCACACTGAGGCCCTTGCTGTGACACAGCACCTGACGAAGTGACTTAGGGAAGGAAAGGCTGATTGTGGCTCACAGTCTGAAGGGACAGTCCATCATGGGGTGGGGAGGATGTGGATGAAGGAACATGGGACAGCTGTTCACACTCCATCTGTAGTTCCTGCTGATATGCAGTTCGCTGTCTCCTTTTCTTTCAGTCTGGGCCCACAGTCCATAACACGGTGCTGCCCACATTCAGAATGAGTCTTCCCACTGCAATTAAAGCTGTCTGGAATTGCCCTCTCCCACACTTGCCCAGAGGTGTGTTTCCAAACTCAGTCATGATGACAATGAAGAGTGAGGCAGGGTTCCAAGCCAAGTAAGTCCTGTTCACACCCTGCATCCTGCTGCTTCAGGTGGACTGAGCTTCTTCTAGGCCCCTCTAGAACCACCTTAGGCTTCCCTCGCCTACAGGCTCTTTTCTGGCTGCATCAAATAGACAGGGCAATGCTCTGATGGCTGAGCCCTGGTTCTGCCCCTTGCATGCCATGACAAGATCTCCACTCAAGGGTGTGAGTGCAGCCCTTCCCTCAAAGGGAATCACACACTAGAGTCTCCTGCTGGTAAATATGGAACTCTTGCTCTGAGCATGGGCTCACACTTTCTGCTGAATGAGGTAGGATTACTGGTTTTGCATAAAGACCCTGCATCTAGGTTAGAGCACCCGGGGAGTACAAGAGTTTGGCTAACAGGAGGCCCCACACCCCACCGTGGAGAAGAGCGTGTCCTCTCCTGGCCCAGGAGCATTCATCCCTCTCAGGCTGCTGATGGTGGTCATACTACTTGGTTTCACTTGGGTTTCAGCGGGGTTAAACCATGTGCACACTACAGCAGTGAGATACAGTTTGGCTTCTAAGGAGCCAGTGTAGAGCAGTCAGTGCACAGCATGCTTCAAGCATGTTTCTACACTTAATGCATGTGCATCTGTTTGTATAGTTATGTGTGCATTTCAGGTTGTTTCCATATATGCGCTTATAGATGAGTCTATGTTATAGGTGCATGTGTGTACCAGTTTTGATCCACCAACATCCACCTCATGGCCACAGCACTAACTCAGGCCTGCACACAGCCTGGTGTCCACACCTATTGTCTAAAGGCCCACCTCGGCTTCCTGTGCTCAGGGTTATCCTGCTTGGGGTTTAATATCAAAATCGCCAGCAAAGAGAACACACACACATAAAGAATGTGGCCAAGTGGGGCTCACACACTTGTCCAATGACCACACAAGTCAGGCATGGTGGCACATACCTTTAGTCCCAGCAGTTGGGAGGCAGAGGCAGGTAGAGGCCAGTTCCAGAACAACCAAAGTTACATAAGCAGTCTCAATACCCCCTCCCTCCCAAATAGGAATTTAAGAAGGCCACACAATACTGTCTTGGCTGCACTCAGCGAGGATGGTGCAGAATAGTACCATCGACTTTGGTCCATGAATGACTGCAAAGGTATTGGTTTGGGGTTTCAAATACATCTTAGTGATGTGAATGGCAAATGACTGATGTGCCTTTGGACCTGCCCATGGCTGCTGCTCAGCTCCTACTCTTAAGACATCGTCTCCTCCTCAGCTACCTCATTGGGCAACTGTCCAGAGACTACCAGCTCTATGAGGGGCAGTCTTGGTCCTACTGCAGAAGACCTGGCTGACAGCAGACTACACTGCACCTGCTCCTCTACCTCGCAGGCCTGGGCCCAGTTTAGAAAGGGTGAGCACCCCCTTAGAGAAGTTGGAGAAAGGTTCAAGACAAAAAAGCCCAAGATAACCACTGCTTGAAGCCATCCAGGATGTCTTCGCTTCCTCTTGCAGGCACCCTGGCCCAGCAGCCCCCCGCGGAATTGTCAGGCCACTTTCGGGCCATTAATCCAGGTCCTTCAAGAGCAGTTACATTAGCCCACCCTAAACCCCAGCTGGGCCCTGGAGGGCCAGGGAAACAGCAGTGCCGGAGCCAGCTGGAGCTGGGGCTCCAGGGTGTGCAGTACCCCTTGGTCTGGGCACTGTAGTATACCATCTGTGCTCCTGTGGGGCTGTAGGATAGATACAAGCATGGTCCCCACATGAGGGCCCATTAATGGATAAGACTGCCTCCTATTCGAGAGGTCAGGGCAGGGAAGGATCCCATGGAGGACGGAGAAATCCTTACTCCAGTACCAATTTGGGTGGGGCTAGGTCACTTCAGCAGGGGTCCAGCTGAATCCAGTCTGTGGGCAGAGCCAGTGTGGGTGTGGGGCGAGTCCTCTGAAGACAGAACAGGCTCTGCCCTCCGTGATGACCATGCAGCTTTCTTAATGGAACACAACCGCTGAACTTGGTACATTTCAAGCACTTTAGCCTTCCAGGACAGCAGACTGCTGATGGAACCCATCTTCAAAGGGCGGGCGCCATGTTAATGAGAGGCCAAATTTCATATGCTTGCAAACTTTCCCCCCTGCGGCCTGCTGCTCCGCATACCCCAACCCCCAACAGAAGACTGCATCAGAGGGAAAGAGAGATTTCCATAATTTATAGTACGGCATTTCACTGGGGACAAACGCTAATCTGTACTTACCGATACATTTAAGAAAATGCATCCTCCCGCAAGCCTGCGCCATTTACGACTCTTGGCACAAACCACAATGCTCAGTCTTCAATTAAGGGACACCTTAGGGTTCATTATCACACAATTGCTCCCTGTGAACCATGCCAAATGCTGTTTTGGCACTGAGCTTGGAAGATGAATTAGAAGGAAGTCTTCCCTGTAATGCCCTCTCCAACTCCCATTACCGTCATCAGCGTTGATGCCCCCTTGGCCGGCCCTCCCCCTCCCCAAGTGGCTTTCACTATTCAATTTCTCAACGTCAAAGTCGATTCTCTAGAGGTGTAGTTAAAGATGCCACATCTCCTTTTTGTCTTCCGGCTCTCAACAGGCCTCAGTGTGGCCCAGATGGGACACTCTCCCCACCCCCTTTTGGGCTAAAGGACCCACAGATGTGGCTTTCACTCCTGTGTGGTGTGCACGCTTGTGCGCACGCACCCCCCACATACACACCAAGAGGGTTTGAGCAAGGACTAATGGGGCTGTTGTCTACACTGAGTCAATCCCACAGCACAGAGGTACAAGGTGAAGGTTGAACCATGCAGATTCTCCGGCAAGAAACTGAATTTCAAGCCAGTTGCCTCCAAAAGGTGACAGAAAACAGCCAGCGCAGCGGCCTTTGCCCCATTGGGTCTTGTGGTCAGGCCTGTGGGGGAGTGGGGGGTATAGGCCCCTTAGATTTTCTTGAACAAATGGCTGCATCTGTTGCTGTCCCAGGTCCTAACAAACCAGAGTCCCACCTGAGCCTGGGACTCAGCTCAGACCACCACCCAGCAGGGAACAGCTGAGCGGGTCACACGTACACGTGTGCACGTGAGCAGGGTCCGTGTGTATTCAGGTGAGTGCATGACCAGGATCTCAGGCTTAGGATGGGGTACAGACCCACTGGCTTTTCTTGACACCACACCTTCCCAGGCCCAGGCAGGACACTCACTCAGTTTGCAATGACAGGGAAGACTTGTCCTTACTGTGGTCCTTAAGTCAAAAGGCCTCATGTAAAGTTACACCTAAAACCAGTTTTGTTTCAGAAGTCACCAGGGGCTGTGCACTAACAGGTCGGGCTGATGCAGGGCAAGGTGACCTCAGCTAGGAAGTTCAAGAGCCAGGGGCCAGCAAACAAAACAGACTGAGAACACTTTGCCCACAAGATATCTTGTGGAAATTTTATTATATAGAGTGTAAAATGAATTGTCAGTCAAATAAAATGAACACCTTAAAAAACAAACAAACATGCATAACATTTCCAACTGCTTTTAATAGTTAGACATTTCAAGCATTGTAAGGAAAACGAAGAGAACTGGAAACTGTAACTTGAGCACATTTCAAACGGAATGTTCCTCGGGGTCAATTCAAAAATGCAAGAAAAAAATAGCTTCAATTCAGTTTTTTTCTTTTAAAAATACATGTTATCTGTACAAGATACACTACAGTAAACATTGGAAATCATATCCCTTTTATTAAATCAAAATTATTTAACTCATACTGTGGTTAATACTAGATTTATTTATTTATCTAGTTAATTTGACAAATATTAAGAAAATATCTAAAAGAAAAAAGCAAAAAACACCTTGGAATTAAAAAATAGTTACTACATTTTTATATGGTTTAATGTCCACAGTGTTTGTTAAAAGTTATATTGAATTTCTTTTTAATATTAAAAATAACAGTATTTATATTTCTGAGAATAGAGAAAGGCTTTTTGTTTTTAAAACCAGCTTGGAGATCTTAGACACACAACTGCACCGGGTAATAGAGATGGGCAGCTTACACGAAGGTGGACTGTGTCTTTGCATTACCCTCAGAACGCTAGAAACGACACAACCCACAAACACCCCTCCCGCAACAAGGACCCGTCTCAGTTCAGAATTCACATCATTAATTACAATACACAATAGTTCAGTTTAAAAAAAAAAACGCAATAAAACTGGACAGCCAAGATACAAGAAATTGGAGGTGAAACACTTAATGAATTTACATTTACGAATATTTAAATACTGCTTAAAATTTTTTTTAAAGAATTTGTTACATTACCACCTAAGACTTCCAAGCCATTTTTCTGTTGCAACAGAAAACAGAAACAAACAAACAAAAAAACCTGTAAATAAAAAGACACAACAATAAAACAAACTCATTATCTGATGAAACGTCAGGACTCTGAGGAGATCCGGGCACCCGAGCTTGCAGGTTTTGCTCCAGAAGAACCCCAGAGCTTACACATTGAAGTAACAAAGAAATCATGACACAGAAATTACCAGCAATGTTTAGTAACTAATTTTCCCGATTTTTAGAAAATCTCTGTTAATCTAAATATAGTGTTTCACAGAACAAACAAAGGTTCTTCATTGAAAGGTCTGCAAATCTAAAAATCTCTGTAACAAACAGGTTTCTCTCACACTGATTTCGGGGAAGAGCCGCTGCAGACGCCCATCTACTGCTCCTGTGGGGGGGAGGGAGAGGGTCAGCCCCGTGCCCAGCACCCAGCCACCTGATGCTGGAGTCTGAGCACCCCAGGGTCTAGGATCAGGACATTGGGGAGGGCTTCTCCTGGGTTACCAGCCCCATCACCAACTTCCTACAAGGCCTGACTGGCATCAGGTCCCCAGAAAGGAGCCCCGAGGGAGCACTAGGTGGTGGACTGGAGAGTCCTCCAAGCTTGTGCACATAAAGAAATCAAGTCGGTCCTATACCCACTTGGCCCCAGGATGGTGTGGACCTACTACCACTGCCGTACAAACAAAGGCCAAAGCCTGGTCACAGACCTTCAGGAACAACTACTGGAGTGGCCCTGGAGTTCACTGCAGACCCAGGGAAAGTCCGACACTTATTTAGTTGGGCTACTAAGGCCCAGGGCTAGAGAAGGGGCAGCACTTGAGCAAGCTCAAGGCTGGGACAGAGGGAGACAGAGGAGATCCCCACAGGCCTGTGTGCTCACCCTGGGACTAGGCAAGCACAAAGGCTGGGTGGCATCATGGCGCTGGGGACTGGCTACAGACCTGGCTGTGGGCCTGAGCCTGCCCTAAAGTCTGCCCGTAGAAGGCGGCCTGCTGCCTGTAGTACTCCGCCCAGGCCATCGTGTAGTCTGGTGGGGAGCTGGCCTGAGGGGCAGCACTGGTGGTATGACCTGGATGACAAAGAAGAGACAGAGTTAAAGAAGGGGAGGAAATGGGAGGCCCTTTTCCTCAGGCTGTGAGGCATCTGTTTCCCCCTGGACCGCTGCTGCCATTTGGTGCTGCAGAGGTGCTTGCCATATAAAGTGCTGTGGGCCTTCTGCTGCTAGGCTCTGCCATAGCTCCCCTAGAAGCTACACGTCTACAGGATTCCCATACACCAACTGCCTGCCCAGCAACTCTGGGTGCCACAGAATAAACACAGCCACAGTGGGGAGAGACAGTGCAGGGTGGTTCTCAGATGGGGTGGGGTGGGGTTGGTGTTAAGCAGGCCCTGGGTAATCGGAAATGCAGGTTAATAAGTTGTGGAGGCACCTGAACTCCTCCAGGCCCCCAGTGAGGAGACCACCCGACACCTGTCTGTTAAGTCACCAGAGGAGCTAGTGGCCCAGAGAGGACTGCCCTCAAGGCCAAGCAGCTTTTGACAGCCTTTCCTGGACCTTCCCACTGGCGAGAGACTGCTCTAGGTGCAAGATGCTGCCATGGGAGCCCTTTGGCAGACCCAGAACTGGTTTAGACTAGACTAAGCCCAGACCCTTTGCTACTGACAATTACTCAGGGGACATTTTGGTGTTGGTATCCCTCAAGCCTGAATTGGTTCCTAGTATTGTAAAGAGAATGGACTTTCACAGGAAAGACAAGCCATCAGCATCCAGTCAAGTGGCAGCTCCCTTCCCTGTGTCCTCTTGCTTGCCCTGACATCCCCCCCACCCCCAACTGTGAGGACAATACAACCAGCAGCCCCTGGCCATATCTCGCTTCCTCTGACAGGGTGTGGGAGAGAGACAAGGTGTGCGTGCAGACCAGGTGACAGGACAGCAAAGCCCACACCTGGCAGTGTGGTAGCTGACTCACTCTTTTTGTAATAGTCCTCCCAGGCCTTGCTGTAGTCGGGCTGGCTGCTCTGTGGCTGACTCTGCTGGCCTGTGCAGAGAAGAAAAGAGTCAGGCCTTGCTCATGGATTCCCTTCCTGGCTTACTTGGGCCCCAGTTGTGAAGGCACAGTAATCACTGAGCAAGGCTGCAACCAAGGTCATTAGGAGGCAGAGCTGGAAGTCACAGTCTTCTTAGACTTTCTGGACCTAGTAACTAATGGACAGTGTCCAAATGGTGCTGAAACCTCATCAGGCCCCTCATGCTCCACCACTATCCCTCTGGACAAGAAAGGTGAGAGCGGGTGGGAATCCCCTGTGACATGAAGGCACAGGTCTGGGGTTTGAAGCCAGAAACACACTGTGCATGTGTTAGTGGCAGAAGTAACAGCACCCAGCTGGGATCTTGTCTAGCCTTGTGGAAACAGCACAGAGCCCTAGGCACCTCCTTCTCCACTGCTGGCAGGGGAGGCAGGAATGAGGAGACACCCAGCGTCAAGGCAAGGCAGCATTAGGCTTACGGGCAGGTAAGCAGAGGGACAAGGCAGTGAGGCCAGGAATAGCACCTTTGGTGATGAAGGGCAGTCTAAGGAACGTGAGGAATGTGCCGCTCACACAGCTCAGCAGTGTCTGTTATTTTTTGCCAAGCCAATTAACTGAAGAGTAGTGGCAGGGAAAAGGACAGTTGCTGAACTGCAGGGGGAACAGCTTCTGTCTTCTTTCCTGAAACATAGGGGTGTGCACAGGATTGCTTCCAACCTGTTTCTACAGGCCCTGAACTGTACACAGGCAGAGTTCAGCCAGACAGGTGGAAGCTGCCAGCCTTTCTTTCTTCCTCCTGTTCGCCACCCACACCAAGGCCAATCAACTGGGCTTCATGTTCTGCTGAGCCCTCACCCTAGTGCTCCTTTTGGAGGCACAGGGAAAAGCAGCTTTCCTCTCAGGGCTTCCTCTGGGAACAAACGGGGCAAATGGGACCACAATTCTGTCATTCTCTTGGCTCGAGGGAATGCACAGAGCAGAACAGTATCTGACAGGCCAGGCCCACGAGAACCAGCTCCACGAGGCAAGCAGACAGCAGAGTGATGGAGAAGGTGACAACTAGGAACCCAGTGCTACCAGCTCAGCAGAGGAAGCCTGGTCACCACAACAGAGGGTGGACGGCATCAGGGGCACTTGCTGACAGGGAAGCACCTGTCATAATTGGACACTTGTGCCCTCATGTTTGGAAAAGTCAGAGCAGAGCTGGATGTGGAGATGAGGGGGCTGAAGACTGTACAGCCCCTCTCTTTTCAGTAGTGTCCTGGCCAGGTAGCCCTTAGCAGAGACAATTCTGTTAGTCTCCTCAGAAGTCCAACAACAGAAAAAGCCCTTCTCTAAGTTACCGATGAGAAATGAGGTCACCGTGACACAAAAAGACTGAGTGAGAGGGTGCTCAGCAGGGGAGGAGGCTGTGGAGGAGAGCAGAGCCCAGGGAAGCTCTAGCTGCAGCTCAGCCCTCAGAAGGAAAAGGAGACTCTTATTAAACCTAACCACACTCACTGTCACTTCCAGCCCCACCCCACGTTCTGAGGGGTCACGTGAGCCAGCGAAAGAAGTCTCAGCTTCCTGGGTATTCCCACATGCTGGGCCTCCTGGGCCCCAACTCTGGGGAGGAGCTAAACCAAGATGAAGCAGAACACCTCCTGCCCCTCAGTTCCCTGGATCTGTGAGCCTCAGGCAGGCCACCTGGCGCACACCCTCACCCTCTTGAGTCACTTACTTGGGACTTGAGTGGGCTGCTGCCAAGCCTGGTAAGTGCTGCCCCAGCCCTGGGTCAGAAAAGCTGGAGGGCCGCTGTGGATGACAGAAGAGTCCTTTGTGACAGCACGGGTCACATGCCCTCCCCCTGCTTTCCAATCATCCTTCTCTTTGTCTGATGCCCTCCCCCTCCTACTGGCAGAAGGACAGGTAATCACCTACCTTACAGGGGTGCTGTGGGGGTTCCCGTTAACTTTAGCAGCCATGTTGGGGAAGCCCCTGGGAGGAAAGGCGCTGTAGGGAAGGAGGAGAACGGTTGATGTGCAGGGAGGGCTGCCCTTTCACCCCCCCTCCCGTCCACACACCCCAAGCTCTGAGGCTCTACCCTGACTGCTCAGTTATCCACAGGAAGGAGAGGAAAACACAGTGCTGCCGTCCCTGCCCAGGACTTAAACAAGCACTCCTGAGAAGCAGGGCAGAGGAGGTTGGGCGGTAATAACCCTTCCACCAGACGGAGGCAGAGGACTCACTTTTGATGTGGCGCAGCTGGCGGCTGGCTGAAGGGGCTCTGTCCAAAGGCTGCAGGGGCTCCGAGGCCGGCACCCTGTGTGGGCACAGAGGAGCTCTCACCTGTCACCGCATTACCGTGCCCTCCGCCCAGGCCCGCCCAGAGAAGCCCACTATGGGAGGCAAGTCAAGTGAAGGAGACAGTTCTGCGCTCATACTAGCTTCCTTCCCCCAGCAGACAGTGTCTGCAGTGGTGGCTCTGCCCCTCAAGTGACCAAGACCACCACACAGCCAGTCGCCACCACGATTGCCCTGGCATGTCACCCTGGGGGAGGACCAACCTGCTTGACTCTCCCGTCAATTTAGGCTGGCCCAGGGCTCTTTCTGCCATTCTACGTCCCCATTGAGGTGAGCAGTGGCCCATCTGTCCTCCATCAACACTCCCTTTCTTTATCTGCTTTGAGGTGCCTGAAACTAAAGCCAGAGTCAATGAAATCTGCCTGCAGGGCTGGTGGCCAGGGTGACGCCTGAGGGAGCCTGGGGGCAGTGGTGGGGGAAGGCTGCTGTCCGGCTGCTCTATGCCTGCAGGGACACACTCGGAGGTCTGACTGCTGGAGCCGTGGCCAGTCATGCCACAGGCTTCTTTCACTGCATCTGGGCCTGGCATTCCCTGAGCCTTGGACTTTCCCTTAGGCAGAGGAGGAGAGGCTGCCCCCATGTGATGCGAGGATGGAAAGGCGCAGGAAGCACAAGGTTCTGGGGGAAAACAGGTACCTTGGACATCCAAAAGCAAATCCAGCTAGTATAAGCCAGGTGGGGAAAGGCCCGTGTACGTACGCCAACTTTCTCATCTATGAGATGCCTGGCCACCTCGATCTGCTGAGGAGCACCCCTGATGGTAAATATCCGCAGGTTGGGGTCGGTGTTAGGAGGGGGGTTCCGCTGAAGCTCCACGTGCGCACCTGATTGCTGGTTGATGCTTTTGATGTTCTCGCCCCCTGCAGGCAGGAGATACAGTTGATTGGACCAGAGGTGGCCCTGAGTCTGTGTGGCCTCCTATGTTTAGGGGAGGCTGGAAGGTACATGTTAACTCTTACCCACAGATAGCCACTTTTTTCTGCTTACTGCACACAAGGACCCTGACAAAATCTAAGGCTTCTTGTTTGCAACACTAGTTATCTGGAGTGAAGATGACCATTTGGAACTGGACTGAGGCCTGCGGTCATAGGAAGGTCTGGGCCCAAGGCCCTTGAATCTGCTGGTCACTGAACTCATTCCTGCCTTGAAGTCCACCCAGAGAAGGCTGATCCTTCTCACTGTGAGATCGGAGACCTGATGGCCCTACCATACACAATGGAGCCTTCAGCCTGGGCAGGGGCTGCCCTCCCTCTACAGGTCAAATGGGCGGCTAGAGGCCCCAACAATGCCTGGAGCCCACTCTGGCCTTTAATATCACACCCTGTTCCCTCTCAGGTCCCTCTGCCTTGGTGGGGGGATGGGTCCAGACAGAAGCAGTACAGAGAGGGAGGAGGCAGGGCACATCCTGGATGGAGTAGGGTGATGGAAATATAGTTGCTCTCTCTGAAAATCAGCAAGACTCAGTCTTTTAATGAAATGTGCGTAACAAAAACTCCACCAGCCAGTGAACAATGACCCAATTCTTCTGAAATTTCACAGAACTTACAGATCTACTCCACCAACTTTGCAGGAGCAGAGTACAGACAGAATACACGGAAAACCTGAAGCGTTAAGTTTTACAAAACTGAAGAAGATAAAATGTTGAAGGTGTGGTGTAGAGAAGAGCAGGGAGACCATGTGCCAGTGCTGGGCTGCCCCTACCCATTTCCAACCAGACTCAGCGTGAAATGACATGTGGAACACGCTGCAGCATATCCCAGAGCCTGCTGCACACACGGCAACCTTTCCTCAGCACATACAGGTTCCGCTACACACGCCACCAAAGTGAGGCAGATGGAGAACAGCGGGGACAAATTTGTCTTATTCCATCTGGAAGGGTCATGAAACAAAAATAGTGAGCCTTCCTGAAGCAGGGCAGTCAGGCTCACTGAGCAGACTGGAGGACGATAGCTGGTGTTCGCTGCGTGCCCAGTGCAGCTCCGGGACCCTTTCCTCAGAGGCCATAGCCTTCATCATCTCTGCCCCATGAAGAGTGAGCAGCTTGCTCCCAATCAAGTTTTGTAGATTTAACGAGGAACAAAGAACAGAGACCGTGACCACAGGCACCCGCATCAGTCCAATCTCAGATGGCCTCCGGCCAGCAGGCAAGAACAAGTGTGCCTGAGACTGAGGACTGGCAGGCCGCAGACAGCAGAGCCCCCAGCAGCCCACCTTAGCCGGGCCAGCAGCCCAAGATGCTCTTCTGGGACCTCAGGAACATGCTAATTAGGTACGGAGGCACTGCAAAACTGCATGGGGCCAGAAGGAGTTAATTTAAGTTCATCTTCCTTCAAAATGAGGTCACTAGTTTGGCACATGGTGGCTGTCTTGGACTCATTCAGCAGCCTGCTCCATTCTTCCACCTGATGGGGGGCAGAAGTGACCCACCAGCGCCCGGCTGGATGTGAAATCGTAAAGCAATTAATCAAAGCTGCTAAAAGGCCTGGCTGACAAGAGCAGGGCTGGCCAGACTATCTGTCAATGTTGCTGTGTTTATCATGGAAATCCAGCAGGGGCCCGGGAGGCTGCCCAAGGGCAGAAGCTGGGAGAGCTCTCTCCCCTTTAGCCACATGCTTTTCCCAAGAAAAGGAAACTGCTCATGTGAGAGATCCTTGCCACGGTCACCCTAGTTTGTGGGTCCCAGACTGTGGGTGAATACAGGAGCAGGTGTCAGCCACCACTTCACTGTTATCACTGTCCTCTAGGAACTACTTGGGTGGCTCTGTGGAAGATGGACAATGACACCACACACATGCACACAGATGGGTATTCCTGCCAGGGTTTGCTCAGATACTCAAATGAGAGTTAATCACTCACAAGATGGTTTCAAAAGGCCCAGACACACATAACTGATCCCTTATCTATAAGTATCAGGTGATTTGGATCTCGTAGTATTGCCAACGGGTTCAATGGGCTGTGGGAATGTCTACCATTCTAAGTAGCTAGCAGGATCAATGACACACTTGGCAGCATGCACCAGGAAACAAAACCAAACTGCTCCATTAGTCACCATGCTACAATTCCAGCATCTAGAGCAGATCCTCAACCTGTTGGTCACGACCCCCACAGGGGTGACAGCAAATATTCTCCATACCAGATACTCACATTACGACTCATAACAGGAACTATGGCATAGCAATGAAATAATTTTATGATTGGGGTCACCATAACATGAGGAAATTAAAGGGTCACAGTGCTAGGAAGACTAAGAACCACTGACCTGGAGGCTGGGACAGAAGGGTCACAATGTAGAGGCAGCCTGGTCTCAAACCAAAATCCTTCTTCACTATTCCTACCACCCAATAATCTGAAAGACATGGCTATAGGAGAGTAATACCATGAACGAGCACAAACACTTCCCCAAGGAGTGGTAACTACAGATCCTGGGGCTCTGTGGTGGTTAATACCCACTTCAGCTCCCAAGGTCACATGGAGGGGGCTAAGATCTGCGGGTGGGGACAGCCCAAGTCACATTCCCTATAACAAGAAATCTTAGGGACTCTGTGGAGAAGTCATTTTCTCCCTATGTTGTCAAATGAATAGTGAAGGAAAACAAAAGCCAATGTCAAACAGAAGCCCTGTTAGTAGCAAAGTTCAGCTCAGCGATCCCAGGGATGCCAGCCAAGTCACGGTGGCCCATGGCCTATGCTGCCTGTTCCCTCCTAGCTGTCAGGAAGGAGGGTACTGTGCAGCCAGGAACGAGGTGTTCCACCCAATGTTACAAATTGTCCCCAAATGTCTAGGAGCAACTAGCAAGTCAATCTCTACTCTCCTCACAGGGTGTTGGCATTACTGAAAGGCTCCTACGCTGTCCACGAAGACCAAGTGGCCAAATCCAGTGAGGGAAAGTTTAACGTTCATGTCAGAAAGCACTCTGCAGAAGGCATGAGTGATGACTTCATATGGCTAAGTTCATTCCGGAAAGTCTACAGACAAGAGCCTGAGGCCCACACCTCCCAGTCTCTAACAGCCAAACAGATCTAGGTGGTAGGTTTAATTTCCTGCCTGCCCACACCCCAGAGGATGCCATAAATATAGGCCTGAGAGTTGGCTTCCCCTCCCTTGAGCAGCTGTAGGGGACAGAAACCTCAACAGTTGCCTCTTACCTTTGCCTATTACAAGGCCACACTTATCAGCTGGCACTGTGTATGTAATCTCCTGGACACTACCAGGAGTGCCCACACTCCAGTCCCCACGGCCACGACCTCTTCCTCTAGCTACCGCCAGGCCTCCAAGGCCATCTCTTTCCTGGTAAGAAAAAAGGTAACAGTGAGGACATCTGCCACTGCCATCAGCACGTCTCCCCCTCTGGTGAGACGGTTAAATGACAGAACACACCAACACCACACACTGAACCCTCAACATTTTACACTTGGAAGCTCAAATTCAGAACAGAATTAATCAACATTTTGTTATAAGAAGATATCTGTGGACACACACAACATCCAAACACCTGCTTAAAACCAGAAGCCAGAAACTCTGGGCAGAAGCCTGGGACCATCTACTTTTCATTACAAGGCCCTCAAGATTAGGCTTTACTTGAAGTTGAGGCTAACTCACGTTGGGTCTGTCAGCAGATAATGGATGTGAAAGAGCTACCACAAGTAGCATTTGAGAGTGGCAGGAGGGGCAGTGCATGATTCTACTTCCCCACAAGGGCCAGCAGAAAGGACAAAAGGACTTAAGGAAAAAGTTCTCAGTATGGTGAGATGGTCCTGAGCTTGATCCTGAGACTCACCTGGTGGAAGGGGAGACCCAAATCCTGCCAGTTGTCTTTCGACTTCCACACATAGGTTATGGCATGTGAACATGCACATATAATGAGTAAATATAAATATAATTTTTAAAAAAGGTGGTCTTGCTACCAAGAATGTGTAGAAAGATCCTCAAGAGCGATTTCTTAGGAAGAATGGTGGCAGATGTCCAAAACCCCAGAGAATTAGGGGGAGAGGGCTGGGGCAGGAGGAGTATGAGTTGGAAAGCCAGCCTGTCTTTAAGATTGAGGGACAGAAAGCTGGGTAGTGGTGGTGCACGCCTTTAATCCCAGCACTCGGGAGGCAGAGGTAGGCAGATCTCTGAGTTCGAGGCCAGCTTGGTCTACAGAGCAAATCCCAGGACAGGGTCCAAAGCAACAAAGAAACCCTGTTTTGAAAAAACAAAAAACAAAAAACAAAAAAAAAAAAGATTGAGGGACAGAGGGACCTAGAAAGGCTGGCCCGAGATTGGGCGTGTCCAGGAAGCGTTAAGAGTGACACCAATAATGGGAGGAGTCCTTCCACTGCACTCAAAGGGAGCAGGCTGGCATAGTGAAGAAGGCCTGCTGACTATGGAGAACTAATTGCACACTCACCTAGAAGCCTAACAAGTAAACAGTTCTCTGAGGGTTTCCGGTGAGACGCTGGCATGGGCAGCCAGCTTTTCCAAGGTGGATATGAGAACAAGGTTGCTCTGTAGCTTTCAAACTTATACAGAAAAGGTGTTAACTAAGTTCAACCCCAACAAACCACCTGGGCTCTGATTAAAACCCAAGCCTCACTCACACAGGTGAATCAGGGACTGAACAGGAGGTACACATTTACAACTGAGAAGCAGCCCTTCATTCTAAGACTGCTGGCGAGAGCTACACCTAGCACATCTCCTGGTGAAAATCCTTGGTCTGGTGCTGCCAAGATAGGCAGAATCCCTGAAGGCACCTCAGAACTTGTCAGAGGTCAAACGAGCTAACGAAGAAGTAGATAAGATGATTCCCAACAGGCTGCTCAGACCTCTGACTCGAGTTACTGGTAGCTTTCACTCCTGCTAACACTATTTATAAGTGTAAATATCACAAGCCCTCAGATTAACAGTTGCTAACACACACACACACAAACTCACCTACATTCTAAAGGCAAGCTTGGAACCAAGTATAAGAGTAGGACTAGGGGAACACACCTCCAATCCCAATACTTGAGAGGCTGAGACAGGAGGATCACCATAAAATCGAGGCCCATCTGCGCTACAGGGTCAGGGCCTACATCAAAATGCCTACCAAAATATCAACAACAAAACCCAGGTGTATGAAGACATGGGCCATCAGGGACAGAATAGGTTCTGCTGTGTTTCCTGGATTCATTCCATGTTGATTTTATAACAAATATACCTGACTGTTGGAAACAGGCACTCTGCTGTGACGCCATCATCTGTCTACAAAGCTCACACTTCAGAAGCACATAGCTAGGGATGGAAAAATGCTCAGTGGTGAAGAGCACTTGCAGAGGACCCAGGTTCGGTTCTCAGCACCCATGTCAAATGGCTTACCCGTAACTCCAGTTACAGAAGGTCCGATATCCTCTTCCAGCCTCCATGGGTACTATACACACGTGGCACACACACACACACGCAAGCAAACACTCATACACATGAAGTAAATATGGTTACCCAAACAAAACAAAAAGTTAAATAAAAAGAATCTCAAAAGCTTTACATAAGTTTGCAATTTTGTATTGGGCTATAATTATAGCTAGGGTGCATATGACCTATGGGACACAGACAGGACATAGCTGCTTGTATAAAGAAAACCTAGGGTATGTGAAATGGTTTGCCCTAACAACCAAATCCAACAACTAATTCGATACTTAGGACATACATGATGGAGTCTCCAGAGAATCGACTGTCACATGCATGCTATACCATGCGTTAGTGTGTGCATGTGTGCGCGTGCGCACACATACACTTGAGTTAATAAATGTGTAGTAAAAACCTAGATTCTGGGCAATTGAGGCAGGGGGTAACAAACAAGTAAGGAAAAGCACATAGGCAGGAAGAGGCAGATGTGGAAAAATGTCTCTGAGCTCCAATTAGGGGCCTGAGTGGTCAGAGCACCATGGTGCACTATGTGTTTCTGGGTCGGCTCTGAGACCCAGAGTGCTGAACCCACCTGCGCTGTTAGAATGAGTTCATTGATGATATGCGCTGCATGCTGACACCGATCTGGAGGGCCCATGACCTGTGCTGCTCTTTCTGGACTAATCCCGTCGTCTGTGGAATCAGATCAGAGAGGGTAAGGAAAAGCCTGAGATCAAACAACAAATAGTCTTGTCTCACAGTCTAAACCCTCAGAGCAGTGTGATGAGGACTGTATAAGAGTGTGCCTTTTTATATGTGTCAGAATAACACTATTACTGTGCAAGTACAGATGACCCAGCACTTGGGAGGTTAAGGCAGGACAGTAACGAGCTCAAGGCCAGCCTAAGCAACACAGTAAGATCTTCGCCCCTTCCATGAAAGGTGTTTGTCCTTCATTGTGGTATTAAATTATGCCTGATTATATAAGATCAAAACAGTGTATTTTGTAAAGAAATCTTCACTTAGCAAAATTATGAACTGGAAAAGCCATGCTGAATGTGTGTGGAGGTGGGGTGGCTAGAAACCATAGGCCAGAAAGAAGATCAAACCAGTACACAACTAAAAAGACACAATGACTAACTAGGGAGGAAACGGAGATTGTCAAAGAGAAAGAAAAAAAAAAATACACATGGCTAACACAGCCCACTGGTAGATCTAACACCAAACCAACCTGGTTTGAACTGGATCCTCACGCCAGCATCATTCTGGATCTTTTTGATCATTTCTCCATTTCTTCCTATGACAATTCCAACAGCAAACCTAGGCACAGACACCTAGACAGACAGACAGACCATCAGAGCTTCTTCACATGCGGCTCTGTAAAGATTTAATTATTCTTATCTATGCACACTGATTTTTTTGTTTTCAAGACAGGGTGTCTGTTGCTTGGAGCTTGTCCTGGATCTAGCTCTTGTAGACCAGGTTGGCCTCGAACTCACAGAGGATCCACCTGCCTCTGCCTCCCGAGTGCTGGGATTAAAGGCGTGAGCCACCACCGCTCGGCATGCTTTGATGCTTTGCCTGAATGTTTATCTGTGTGAAAGTGTCAGATCTTGGAGTCAGAGTCAGCTATTAGCTGAAAATTTTACTGGGTCCTCTGGAAGAGCAGTTAGCCCATCTCTCCTGCCCAATTAAACAATTTTTAATTGTGTGTGTGTGTCTTGTATGCACATGAGTACAGGTGCTTACAGAGGCAGTGTAGAGCTAGAGTTATAGGTGGCTCTGAGCTGCTGTGTGGGTGTTGGGATCTGAATTCATGTCCTCTGCAAAGAACAGCCAGAGCTTTTAATGCTGAACCACCTCTGCAGCACCTGGCCTTTCCTTTTAAAGCAAAAAATTTAAAATAATAAAGCATTTTTTCCTTTTAGAACAATTTCTGTGAGATTATATTACTCACAACTATATGGGAAAAGTACACAATCTGACCACAAAAGTTATAAAATAAAGCTCCTACAGAGAAAAGACTTAATTAACATTTATCTCCTAAATTCTATGGAACTGCATACAAATATATCACACTGGCTATACCTGCGGCCTTTTACAGTCTTTTGTTCTTCATCTGTAAAACTATAGTAAAATCATAGGCTGCAGCATGTGCCGCTCAGTCACTCAGAAGTGTGGTGCCCAATGGCCTCAGACACAGTCATAATGTTGTGGAGTGACCATCAGCTGCACCACCTAGACCCAGTGCCTATCGGTCACCACAGAAACTCTTTACCCCTGAACAACGCCATTTGCTTCTGACTCCACCTTGTCCAGCATGGCCATGTGAATCTGGCTCACCCGCACTAGGCATGATGTTTGCACGTAGTAACATAAATGCAAATTGTAGATCAGATTTTGACACTATTTCATCTCATCAATAAAACAAGATTCCAAGTTTTTGTTTATTTGTTTTGGTTTCTCGAGACAGGGTTTCTCTGTGTCGCAGCTCTAGCTGTCCTGGAACTAGTTCTTGTAGACCAGGCTGGCCTCAAACTCACAGCCTCCCGAGTGCTGGGATTAAAGGCATGTGCCACCACTACCTCGCAAGATTCCAAGTTTGATATAATCATGATCTATCACTGTGAAAACTTGGATTTTGGCCCCTATCTGGACATCAAGTTAACCTTTAAAGCAAAATTGTGAAAAATAGAGGAGGGACCTGCTGCTCGGTAAGGCAGCTGGTTTTTCATGCTTGTTTTCTCTTCATGCCCTTAAGCAGTGTGTATACTCTTAAGTTTTGAAGATGAAAAAAAAAACAACATAACCAGTTTGAGGCTAAGGAGCTGAGAAAAGTGTGACCAGAGATTTTTAGCAGCACTCTTTTTTGAGACAGGGTCCTATCATTATGTAGCCCTGGCTGCCCTGGGCTTGTTATGTAAACCAGGCTGGCTTTAAACTCAACCTTGTTTGCCCACTGACCTGTGGGTCCAGCTCACCTCTATACTACCTCCTCCTGCTCGGGAGGTGAAATCGCCACGCACACCCCGGAAGTCAGCCTGGTCTTTCTCTCGGATGATCTCTAGGACCATTTCTCTTGCTTGCTGCACAAACAAAAACAAAAAGCACCAATGGGGAAAAATCCTGGAAAAGGACAGCACCAGGTGGAAAGGCAGGGTCAGGATCAATGAGATCCAAGACTGTGAAGGCGTTCAGCTGCTGACAAGGATGAGAGTCTTAGGGCACGTTGCCCATCTACTCTAAGGTTCAAATTGTAAGAGTCACCCACTTACTTGCAGGTGGGTAGAAAACTTTCCAGTGGCCCCAAATGTTTTTAGCAGAGGCTCCCTTGAGCCAGAGAACAGGCAGCACAGGCCACAGAGACAGCTCCTGCCCTCAGAACTCTTAGATCTTGGCTTTTACACGTGAAGTGCTAGGGGTGGAACCTAGGACCATGCACAATCCTAAGTATGTGGTATATGACTGAGCCAAACCCAGGCCAGCTGAACTGCAGCAGTTACCAAGCTCTGAATAAGATGGCCTCGCAGACCTGAAAGCACGAGGCAGATCTCACTGTCCTGTTTTTCACAACAAATGAACTTAGTGCTTGCTTACCCTGCCTAGGACTTCAGGTTCAATGCCTTGGACTATAGCCAAACAAAAGGAAAAGAAGTGAAGACCTTAAGATCACAATTATTTCCCTGCAAACTTATGAATAAAAGTCAATAAAATATGGGCATTTTCCTGAAGACACTTTCCAAGAAGCTGGGATGTACGTGCTTGTGGAGTGGTTCTACCACACACAAAGATCCAAGCTCAACCCCAGCACTGGGTAAACTGTGACACAGTGGCTGGATACAGCAGCTCACATTTGGAAACTTGACTGGTGCAAAGACAAGAAGCAATCTGATTGTGTACCTATGTTTGCGTTGGCAGGAGGCGGCCAGAGGACCATCTCAGGCATTGCATCTCTGGAGATGTACACCTTGATTTTTAAGAGAGGGTCTTTCACTGGGCCCAAGGTCTCCAAGGAGGCTAGGCTGACCAGAGAGTTCCCAGGATCTACTGCTCTCTATTTCCTTCCCTAAGCTGAGATTATCAAGTGCCACCCATACCTAGCTGCTTCTTTAGGGACTGAATTCAGGTTCTCATGCTTGCTTGCAAGGCAATCACTTTATCCATTACATCATTTCCCCAACCCAGTAATCTTATTTTAAAGAACGGGCGCTGAAGCAGCTGGCCTGAAGGGAGGGAGGAGCTATAGTTCTGACATCCCTCCACCTAGCTCTCACCAGTACCACCCTTGTGCAGTGAGAACAGCTGAAGGGAGAGGGAAGAGGGCAGTGAAACTGAGGGGCTGGCCAACCTCACTGGGTCAAAGTCCACACCCCCTCTCCCTCCCCTCCAGTCAGGGTTTCTTTGCGTAGCCCTGGCTGCTCTGGAGGCTCAGAGATCTGCTTGCCTCTGCCTCTTGAGTGCTTTAATGGCATGCACCACCCAGTACCAATGCTCTTAAATAAGCATGACAGGTTAGATGCAGTAAGAAGACAGGCTGCAGATGACAGAACACTAGAGTTTCACTGACAATATACACCTATAGACACTTAACATTTCTGTACCAGCAAGATGGAGTATGCAGTCGCAGGCTGAACTCTGCTTTCTCAGCATAGGAAGCTGTGTTGAGGGAAATATGCCTGGCACTTGTTTTCATCTGCACCTCCAGCTGGTCTGGATTTAAGCTGACCACAGCACAGCAACGCTAACAATATACTTAATCTGGGCTGTCCAGTATCATCTGCAATGTAAAAAACTAGTGTATGTACTGTCCTAGGCAGGGGCCTGTTCTTATGTGGCCACACATCTGGCCAGTGGCTTTGTCACTGGGCACAGCTGGAGATTACATCTCCATCACATTTCCCCAAAGAGGTACCACCAGCAGTCAAAAACTACTTGGGTGGTGGTGGTATTAAACGACCCTTTCACAAGGTTCACCTAAGACCACCAGAAAACAGTTACTTACATTATGATTCATAACAGCAGCAAAATTACAGTTATAAAGTAACAATGAGAATAATTTTATGGTTGGGGGTCACCACAACATGAGGAACTGTATTAAAGGATCACAGCATTAGGAAGGTTGAGAAGCACTGGGCCAGACAAATCTAACTCACAAGTTCCTTCCTACCTGTACTTTAAATGGATCTCCAGTGATGCGGAGAGGCTTGTCTGCTCCTGTGGGCAGTGGGCCATCCTGGATCATGACCATTTTCACACCTGTCCGCTCCTGTTGGGGAACATGCAACCACACAGCCCTCAATGTCATGAGAGAAAATGCACAATGCCTCAGAAAGCAGGATCGGGTCAGTTTATCCTAAGTCTGTGTCTCATCTCCCAAAAGTAAAGCCTTCTCACCTGGACCTGGGCTGGCTTCTGGGAATGTTGACAAATATCACATAAGACAAAATGCCAATGTGCCCACCCTCTTTACTCATGTATCTGAACTCTAGGGAGCTGTTCCCATTGAGTGCTACACATTAAGCTATGTGTTCGTTCTGCTTATCATTACTTGATAACAACCTGTGCCCACCATGCAATTAAGTGCTGCTGCCTCCTGGGCACAGGTGAGATGGGTTCTCAAACCACTCAAAGCTAACTGGCTGAAATGTGGGTTCTGTGATAACAAATCCTAAGCTTTTACAATTTACCCTATGTTGTAGGAGGTCTTCTACAAATCTGAGGCTTGGGGCATGACAAACAGGCCATCACTAGCAGCTGACACATCCCAGAGTTCTGAAGTCTGCTTAAAACTCAGTATAATGTGCATTCAAGTGAGTATCAAACCATTCTTGGCTCAGTGTGGCTGCCTTAGCTGGAGATGTTCAATTTCAAACATTCTTGACTGTTGAGAGTTGTCTCTTCATGGCGACTCATGGAAGTCAAGGAATAGTATCTCCCAGCTCTGACTACAGTAATGTGGTCACTCTCCTTTCTAAAGACAAGAACCCTGAGCACTTGAAAGCAAATGAGCATTTTGGGGCTTTTATTGCTGTTGTTTTTAGGTCCCTCCATGTAGCTCTGAGAGGCTGGAACTCAGAGATCTACCTGCTCTGGTTTCCTGAAGTGCTGCTGGGATGCTGGGGAAAGGCGTGTGCCATGGCTGGACTTTTGTAGTTGTTTGCTCAATATTTGAAATAGGGTCTTACTTATAGCCCAAGACAGTTTCTGACATACATTCTTCCCACTCTAGCCTCCAGGCCTGTGTCACCACACCTAGTTCTAAACGGACCCCCCCACCCCAAGCCAGGGTCTCATGGAGCCAAGGAACCCCCAGACTCATTATGTAACCTAGGCTGGTCTTGAACTCCTGATCTTCCTACCCTAGGCCCCTCAGGTGCTGAAATTCCAGGTATGTGCCCCCTAGTCCATCTAAACGAGGATATTTAAGAGCACAGAATCAATGTTAACAAGGAGCAGACTTTAGAAGCCCTGACTCCAGGCTCTCCTATGTGAGGAGAGGTTTGGAAGGGAGCCATGGCTCTACGATATACAAGGTCAGTTCAGCTCAGCACCACATGGTGCTCACGCACCTGCAATTGCTTGATAGTTTCCCCTCCTTTGCCGATGACCAGACCCACTTTAGATGCAGGGATGAGAAGCTCTTGGATTGTGCTGTTGCCATCTATGTCATTGTGAAAGCCAGGTCCATTCCGACAGCGGTCCACAATCTGCCCCAGGAGTCGTTTGGCTTGTCTTTGGGAAGGAGAAAAATCACAAGAGACCCAGCATTAAATGGATGTTTAAGGTCTTCTGGGAAGGGAAATGGTGCCGGGGAAAATGCGAAGGAGTCAAGGCAGCCCTCCATCCAGCTCCAGCTCCTGCCTCACAACCTGGGAGGTCTGAACCATTCGCCATGCTACAGAACTGTAATTCAAAAGCAACACACACCACACCACATCACTACAGTTTCCAGGTGGAGTCTCAAAGAGCAGACCACTGACAGACCCCATCCCCTACATGTCTGCCCTCTGCACCTGCTTGCGTCGTCACAATGTCATGCTCCTACTTTGAATATCAGCAGCTTTGGTGGCAGAACCCTCCTCTTTATTTCTTTGCCCATCTCTCTGTTCCCTAATCCACCATAATCCTCACAGAAAAACACTCAGCACGCTTGTTAACGAGGGTGGGGAAGAGAAGGAGTGATGAGAAAGACGGAAGAAAGCAAGGGTTAGTAACCACTCTTGTGCTCCTCAATTCCAATGTCTCCCTGTGGTCAGCAACACTGCTTTAGGACTTCCAGTTACGCCCACAACATCTTCAGTAGTTTCAGGGCACAAGGGGCAGTGTCCTGCTGCAGCTGTATTCCAGGGAACACCTGACTGGTCCATCCCAGTAGGAGCTTTGTGCTTCACCCCACTATCTGTCTTCATTTCTGCAATGTGCCAACAGTACAACCCAATCTACCCATGTCATATGTTGGGCCAATTTCCTTTTCTGCACCAGAATCTTCCCTGGCTGTTATTTGCAGAATTTATTCTCTAAATCATGCATCATCTATTTTTTGGTTCCTCTGACAGATTCACCAACCAGACAGACTGGTTGTGTTGGAAAAGAGATTCCTCCTGAAGCGTAATTCTCAAGCCTCAACTCTTCTGGTAGATACAAAGTAGGACTGCTTAGAAGAGTAGGAAGGACATGCAGTCTTTTGCAGTCTTGAGCCTTTGTGTGAAGAATCGTCTTGTGGGCCCTCAGCTGCAGCAGCTTTTTAGTATTTTGCTAGTGTACTAGATTAACCTGTGCTGGAAAAAAAATCTGCGACTCCAGCGAAACCATCCAGCTTGCCCTATAATGCACACCTGCCAGTGATATTTATTCTGGTTCACTGCTTGCAATGTTACAGCAGAACAAGAGAATTTAAACTCATCTAGGCTCCCTGAGAAATGGAAACAATAAAACAACCCTACCTATTGAGCCAGACATAATCTCAGCTCCCCCATCCCCTAGTGAAACACTACTGTACAGACTGAAAGAGGAATGAGAAACACTCCAGCCCGCACAGTCTTCCTCCCCAGGAGGTGCTTGGGTTTATGAGCCTGTGTTTGGTACAGGGCCCTGAGCAAGCATGTACGAGGACAAGAAATCAAGGCAAATTATGAGGGCTCTTGCCAAGGGGCCTTCAAAGCCAAGGCACCTGCTGGTTGGTTCACAAGGCTCTGTGAGTGGAGCAAAGGCCACAAAGAGTGGATTCACTTGGTTTACAAATATCAGAAGGGTAAGCGGATCAATCAGTCCAGGAAAAAGGCCTGGTGCCCAGTTCTCTGTTGCTCACAGTGATCCAGTCCCTTGACCCAGGTCTGTTCCGGTATGGGAAGGTGTTAACAAGGAGATGGTTGGCCAGGGTGAGTGTCCACTGCCGAGTCCCTGGTTCATGGCGGAGCCACGACAGCTGGGAGGCTCTAAGTTTGTGTGTCTGAGGTAAGAGAAGAGCTCTCCTGGCGTGGCAACCTCCCAGGTCTTTCCCCTACTGGAGGTGTGCTGTGGATTCAGCACAGACCAACAGTCTGCAGCAACAGTTTGCCCTTCCATTTCTCCTCACTTGGGGAAGGAGGAAGAAGAGTAAAAGGAAAAAGTAAATAAAACAAACTTACTCAATACTTTCTGGGGTTCCGGTAAGTACACAGGGCCTCTCTGGAATCCCAGAACTCTCTATAAGAAGAATCAAGAAGATGAGATGTGTTGGTGGGCATCAGGCAACCATGTGCCTTTGCCTCTGTGTGTAGACTGTCTCTCTGGGGCTGGTTCCTACACCACCCCCACAGAAGCACAGTCTCCCAAAAAGACCAGTTTACTTTGCTGGGGGACAGAACTTTAGTTCTCAACATAGAGACTGAGTCCCCTGGGGGAGCCAGAAGGACACAGCAGAGCTCTGAGAGTTGGTCCTAAATGCCAACCTCCACTCACTCTGACCTGCCCAGAGGCTCCGTAGCACCTGAGTCACTTCATGCTTTCCTCGCTCTGTCTGCAGAGCAGTCTCATGGCCACAGGTCTGTAGATTGCTCTGAGTACTAGTAAGGACTTCATAAACACATCAGGTTATACCAGTTATTGTATCCATATCCCAAGAGATTGGCAGTAGAAATAAAGCATGGGTCCTGGACCATTTGACACGAGAGGAAAACCTTTGTTTCCAACACCCACATGAAGTTTTAGACTAACCCTAAAAACTCCTTTAAAAAAATCCTTCCTAAAAAAGCTGAAAGAGAGAACTGGGGATGCAGCGTTTTCTAGCCTATGTGAGGCTCTGTTTTCAGTCGCCAGCACTGTAAAAACAAGCAAACAAAATTCTCAAGACAAATAGCTAACAGCAATTACAGCCTTCAGACATGGCAGTGAGTATCTTATAAACAACAAACATCTTCTACTGGAATGTCTCCAGACTCTTCCTCTCAAATGGAAAGAAGACATACTCAGATGACATAAAGAAAAAAACTACAAATAAAAACTGTTCTTCAATCTGTGTCTTTCAACATCACATGATCAACAGTGACTGTGTTGGGAGAGGTCCTGAAAGGTGTCTGACATATACTCCATCAGCCTGGACCCCTACTGTCCTCTCTCCATAAAGTGGAAGGGTGGTTGTACAGGGAAGCTGGGTGCAGGCCCCACTCACTATGCCTGGCATCACATTCTGGTGCAGAAAACATAGGTGCTAGCCCAGCCGGCAGGTGTCAGAAGAGGCCATGATGGCCAGAGTTGACTGTTGTCCTAGAAGGCAGGCATGAACCTCATCTCCAGGCTGGCTTCTGTTCTGGTGCTCCAGTGCATAAGTGCAAAACAGACAGCAACCACACATACTTACCCTAGCTTCTACCAAAAAAGTAAAGACACTGAATCTGGAAAATCTGTAACACGGATTTCTACTAAACAAATCTATGAGAAAAAGCAGTCCTTACCTGAGGCAATCTGAATTTTGCAACCAGATTCTGCTTGAATTCGTGAAATCTGCTCACCTCCCCTGCCAATAACTGCAACAAAATGAGCAGGGTCAGAATGTAACCCCCTTTCCACACTTAATCATGCATGGACAGCTTAATTAACCCAGCAAACATTTATGCTCTGCTCATAGTTCACTACAAGCTGACCTGTGGAGCCCATCTCAACTCCTGGGCATCAAAGCAACAGAAGCTGCATGTGACACCAGCAGGTACCAGTACTTCAGCTGAGGTAAGCATAGCTAGGGGTGGCCAGGCACAAATGCTCTGACTCTATTGACCCCAATGCCTGCCACACCCCCAAGAGCATTCTTCCACAGGCGACATGCTCCTAAGAGATTGTAACAGACCAAGTCTAAGGGAAAAGACAATGCAAATACTTACTAAATCCAACCATTTTATCAGGTACTTTGAATTCTTCTGTTATTACTGCCCTAAAAACAAACAATGTTTTTAAAGAATAAGTCAGAATTCAAAATTCTACAATCATCTTTGATCCCCAAGATTAAAAGCCTACAACAAATCATGCTGATTTGGCCCTTTCAGGCACAAGGAGAGTATCATTTCCAAGTCCCTTTGGTCAAGCATGCCTCGAGAACGCCAAAGTCTCTCCCTCTGGTCAGAGGAGAAACATCCATATTCTTAAACCAACTCCTTCCCTAGCTGCCTGTTCTACATACAGGCGTGATCTCGTGGCGGGGCTTACCAGATGGGCTGTCAACCCCAGGACAGTTAAAGATCTGCTAAGATTCAGAAAGAGGTTCAGACACCTATTAGGGTGTGCTCTCTAGATAAAAACAGGGCCAACTTTTTGGATCTCCTGATCTTTTTGTTTCCTGGCCTCCCCCCAATATACCTATGTCTTCTAAGGTAGTATGTGCCCAAGAAAACCAGCATCCCGCAGAGCCTAATCAGTGCTGGCCAGGCCAGTATAATCGCTTCCCTCACGCTGGGAGAGACTCTTGTTAAATATGATCCTGTCCATCGGGTGCCTTCAAAAAAAAAAAAAAAGACTCCATTGGCTCTTTGAAATCTAGCATGCAGTGTATTGCGGACAATATCCAATTGCCAGGCACCCTGGAAAGCAATTAAATCTAAACATTTACCTTAGGGGATGCTAAATACAAGTAGTTTTTAAAAAGCATAATTTTTAAGTATCTCCCACACAGCTAGATTTTCAGTTATCAGAGAAAGGATCAGGTACAGTGCATGTTTTTAGGAGAAACCCAACAGCATCAACAGCACTGCCACCACATCATTGGGACAGGAGCCATCCCCACCTGTGTACAAGGGGATCTTTCCCCATCTCTCTCCCCATCCTGAGCAATACAGGCATGCTTCACCCAATCCTAATGGGTCCAATTCCTTGCATTCAAAAGCCCTCAAGACCTAATGACCCCCAAAAGAGGCCAGGCCTGTCAGGATGTGCATCAGCGCAGCTGTCAGGGCCAGGGCATCTTGTACATAGGGCTGAGCACTCTGCCTGTTTATGGAGCACAAGCTGTCCACAGGAACTGACTAGAATGCCATCTACACAAGCACACTGGGCGATGTCAGGACTGGGTCAGCCCTGTATGGGGTGCTTGCCTAGCATGCTTGCTGGCAGTCTTACACACATCCCCAGCACTGAGAACAAAACCAATCCCAACAAGATCCCTTAAACACAGTGGAGAATACCACAGAGCTGGGCAATTCCTCAGTCCTCGTAAATAACTCTGGCAATCAGTCTCGACCTCTAACTCCCCTCTAATCGCCCTCTATGTACCTCTGGCTGGCCTGGAACTTCCTATGTAGACCAGACTAGTCTTGGAATCAAAGACATCCCATCTCTGCCTCACGAGTGCAGGGATAGTCATGTGACACCACACCCAGCTCAGAGGTTCTCTTCTGAAGGCAAGGCTGACATTGGTCTAAGGCACTAAGAATAGGCACTCTGGAAAAGTAACATGCTAATTACAGTTTAACATACTAACAACCTCACATAAGTTATTTTAACTCATTAATAAACAAAACAATGCAAACAAAAAAATGAGTTCCATTTAACTGACTCTTGGTAATGTTTAGAAATCCCAGCATTGATGTAGAATGGGGCAGAACTGTGTCACCGGCAGTGCAGATGAAGGACATAACTGACAGTTACAGTCTGCAGAGGAGAAGCAGCACAGTTTCCTGGGCACATTCCCCTTTCCTGCAGGCGATGCTACAACCAGATGGGCCCTTTTATAGCCAAGATCTTTTAATCTAAACCCTTAACTTCCTGGAAGGCTATGAGGGAAGAGAGGAAGAGAAGAAACTAGGCACTAAAGCCAAGATTTTCCAACATTTCCAATCCCAGGCACATCTTGCTTCTGAAGCCCCACACACTGTTCACCCAAGAACTGCATTCTTCTTCTGTAAAGAGGCTGAGATCCTGAGGCACTGGCAGATTCACAGAACCAGCAGGACAATACACTCCCTCCTTTCAAATTTAATCTACAGTGGAAGAGAGCAACTCCACCATTGTGAAAGTCTCTTGAGGCCCAACAGGGGCTGGCTTAGTGCCTCAGTCAGTCTGCTCCTCTGTTTTGGAGAGGGCTGGCAGAAACCATGGGTCTTAAGGAAATCTAGCCCCTGGCTTCCCACACTCCCAACCTCTGACTTGCTAACACTCCAGTGCAGATGGTGGATCAATAAACAATTAGAAATGATCAATAAATAATAAAACATAACCCACTGCTTACCTTTGATGTACCAAGGCCCCTAACTGGTTACCTACTGTGGCAAAGAGAAAGAGAAAAGAAAAATCAAAGCATTAGTACGGATAAACTAACTTCATCCTTACCCGCATTCTTACTGTTCAGGGGGTGGGAGGGAGGCAGAAAGAAAGCAAACAGTAATTTAGGCTCAGTGGCTGAAATGAATGCGTTATGTGATATGAAACAGGAGGGGACGTCTTGTTCAACAGTCTCTAACCCAGTGTCCAGCTGAACGAAGGATAAGAAATTGATCTGTGTGTCCACATGCTGAGAGGCCTAGGAAGGAAGCCTGTCTCTCTAAATCCTGTCCGCTCCCTACTGCTTGGCATCCAAACCCAACATAGATACACCAGGTCTTCCTGCTCTTTTAAAAGCAAATGAGAAGATTTATCTCCTTGGAAGCACTGCTGAAGTCTGCTCCATGGCAGCTGTAGTCACTAAGAACATGAACATATGTCCCTATTCTGTCATCTCCACCCCACCTAGAACAGCACCAGAAAGGACCAGGTTCCTCCCTCCTGCTGCAGCTTCTCTAGTCCATTTCACAAAGCTGAGTGCCAACAGGCTCTCACTGTTAGAACTGACTCTGCAAACCACATTCCCAGAGTGGCTCTGCCAAGCTCCCTGGTCTAGTTTCTGTCTCTCAGCTATTGATGCGCCCCTCCTTCACTGGCCATCAGCAGAAATGGTTCTGTGCTGTTTCTCTTCTGGAAAATGCAGTTCAAGAAATATAGTCAGCAGACAAAGGGAGACTATAAACCCAAGAACCGATGGACCTTTCGAGATGCTAAAAGAGCATTCAAAAATATGTCTCTGGGGAAAGCAGGAAAGCATCAATCACACCAACGTCTGGAAAAGTGAGAAGGCTTAAGAAGGCCAACTGCTGTTTCCTGCCCAGTTTCCCCTGCCATCCTCTGGACAGTTAGAGGCCCATAAAGACAGACAAAAGCAAACCAGATCGTGACATCCTAAAAGGAGAGAAAGCAGAGAAACAATATCGCAAAAGTAAACTACTGAGTTCATTGAAGCTATTGATCCAGAAAAAAAAAATACCATATTCCATCTGGATCAATAGCAAGATGACAGTCTGCAACCAAAGCACAGACACTGTACACTGTTAATCGCTTATCTCAGGGGAAGAGAGCTGTTTTTAATTGACTCCTAAAACTTTCTTTATCCTTACCCAGTGCTCGATTTTCATTCACATAAAAAATGGACACTTTCCAGCTTAGGAGAGGAATCCCCATCATCGGCTTTGCCCAAAAACTGTCTACCACCAAAATACCAAAGAGAAGGGCGAGGGTAGAGGCTTGTGGGGCTGCACAGCTGCTCTAGCCCTGTAACTCCAGCACTCAAGAGGCCGAGCCAGCCTTAGTTACACACACACACACAGATTTCAAGGACAGCCTGGGCTACAGTTTAGCTTCCTCGATTTCCATCAGAATCCCTCTACTAGAGGATGAAGAGTCCACTGAACACAGTGCAGTCCTCAGTGAAAGCTGCACGAGGACTGCAGGTCCCTGGCTCAGAGAAGCCACAGGAACACAGCAAAGGGCAACTTGGCCACAAAGAACCCTGTGAGACTCACGGAACACTCCAGGGCTTCTGTTCAAACACCATTCAATGACAGCCTGTGCTCACGGCAACAGAAATTCCTTTTTGTTGGCAAAGGTACATGTCACTAGCCATGCACATGGCATCATTCTGTTTCCCTGACACTTGGAGGAGCTCCCAAACACTGGAACCAAACCTGCACACACCATCACTCCTAAATACACAGCCTTCAAGGGCCACAGCAAAGGACAAGACCAGATTTCATCAAGTCAGTATTTGGCCTCAGGCAGGCTGAGAAGCCCAAATCCTCTTCCCTCTCCATGCAAGAACAACATGTGGCTACACATGTGTGGTTCCATGCATCTATCTTATTGGGTGCCTAAAAATGGAACCAACTGTAAGAAAGGACATTGGGTACTGTACATGCAATTAACATGTTCCTCTTGGGTCTCCTCTGTCCTCCTGAGAAGAGGGTCACACTAAGGAGGCATCTCACTTCCTGAGTCCCCTCAGCTCAATTCCAGCATACCTGCACACATAGGGTGGGTCTCACTGACCCCCACACCAATGGAAACTGCCTGGGATGTTGAGGGAGAATGAACTTCTCAACTATGAGGCGCCTGACAATAAGAAATTATTTCTGAAGAGTAATACTGCCAATTTCAGCAATAACCTTAAAAGGTACCTTGTTTTCATCCCTTGCAAGGAAATGCTATGAAAGTATCACTGGCCAACTAACCAACTTTATAGCAAGCAGCAACTTGAATAATCATCAGCTCCTGCCTCCAGTTACCAGGTACTTGGGTAGATACCAGAGAGAAAAATGGCAGGATTTTTATGCTCAGCAAAAACAAAACCAATTTCTTCTTCAGATTTTTGTTTTTAGTCTGCTGTATTTGTGTCCAAGAGCACCTTCCCATGTAGTGCAGGCTTCATGGAGGTTCAGGTCACTGGTGCACACTCCAGGTTAAAGGGCCTTCGAGCTCCCAAGGAGTGCTGGGATTGCAGACACTGAGCACTGAGCCCAGCTTTATAGGGATGCTAGGGACAAGACCTCAGGCTGTCATGCTCTCACACAGTGCTTTACCCACTGAGCCCTCTCCCCAGCCCTCCTCCTGGTTTCTCAACATTCCTTTCCATGCTCCACTCCCCCCTCCTTGGTTGTTTCTTCTAACCATAACTGGCCCTTTCCTCAGCTCAGTTAAGGTCAATGATACCCAGGTGGCTGAGGGGACACAAAGGCTTCCTGTGTCCTATATAGCAACTCCTGTCCCAAACCACAGAGCACTTCTTTGCTGAACCCAGCTGAAAGGCCTTGGGCAAGTAATTATTACTGATTTGCCAACTATTTTTTAGTTTGCTTGTTTGTCTTGTTTTTCTGAGACAGGGTTTATCCATATAGCCCTGGATATGGCCTACTCACAGAGATCCACCTGCCTCTGCCTCCTGAGTGCTGAGACAAAAGTTATGAGCCATGCCTAGCCTCCAATTACTTACTTTTGAGAACTGAGGGTTCTAGGCTAGCCTGGTGTACTTGGTAATACTCTCAACAAAGAAAGAACAGGCAGCTGTTTAACAGTTCCTCACTATTAAACCTGCCTTCTTTCCTGAGTCCTAACTCCAATCTCTTCTTTGGACACTGACCAAATCCTAAGCATGCCTGCCCTGGCCCTCAGCTTTCTCATTCTTTTTCTGAAGACACCCTCACACCCACATGCAACTGCCTGCCAACTTCCATGAACATGTCATTGTTTTCTGGACCCTAACTAAAAAGGCATGGTTCTTTGTTCTTCTTCCACATTTACTTCCTACTAGCAGCTTTGAGAGTTACAGTCTGTATATTCTGCAGTTTCTCTCAGACCGGAATAAACTGGCCTGCAATCTTCAAACAAAATACAAAGTGAGAATGAGGTAGGCACATGCCTGCTAGTCCATCACTTTGGAGGTAAAGAAAGAACCAGGAGTTTGAAGCTATCATCAAAAACTGCAAGTTCAAGTTTGTTTCAGCATCACTCTTGTTTGTTCATGAGTAGAAAAGGCCACCAGCATCAGCTATATGAGGCACTGCCCCTGCTGCACCTGCTTTCCCCACTACCAGGGAGTTGCTGTCATTAGCAGCCTTCCAGGGCCGAGCACAGGACACCTGCACACTCACTCCAGCTGCTGGATCTACATGGGCTCTGCATGTGTTCTACCATTCATCCTCGCACTTTCATATCATTGTTCAGAAGGTGCTGAGGATGGAACCCAGACTCTCCTGCATACTAGGCCAGTATATAACCACTGAGTTGCACCTCATCCTGTAATATTATTTGTAATTCCTCACCTACAACTATTAAACACATTCAGGTGCTTAAGAGTCCATTGTACACTAACTCAATTGGAGGGTCAAGATGAATAAGAACCTGTACCCCTCTGCCAGTAAACCCTTAAAGCCAAGGTCTGACCCACGAGGCAACAGAGTAACAGTGAGTGAACGATAGAGGTCTGAGGCTATCGACATAGCACTAGGCTTTCCTCCCATAGTAAATATGGGGGCCCAGCTTTCTTAAAAACCAATTTATCAATTTATCACACAGTGAAGGTTTACATTTCATAAGCCGTTATTTCAGTTATGTGTGCATGTTAATGTGTATACTGACTAGTTCTGATGGAAACAGGATTTAACTCACTCATGAGTGATAGTTTTAAAAGTAAAAGCATTTCCTTTCTTTTTTGTGGCAGTGCTGGAGATTATACTTAGGGCCTCAGCCTAGCTCTCCCATTGAGCTACAGTCTCAACCCTTAAAAACGTCTTGTTACAGTCCTCAGGGATAGTTTCATGACAGAGCTGTCACTGACTGCAACTCATCCAGCTCCTCAACAGTAGGGCTAAGCCTAGATGAAGACTGTTTCTAGAAGAAAGACACATCAACCTTGCAATCTAACACCAAGTAGGAAAGCACCAACGGAGGCTGGGGGACGAGATGAAGGCTCAGCAGAGAAGCAGCAGTTGAGCAGGCTGCTGCAGAAGCAGAGGCTGACAGCCAGGCAAGGGGTACACCTCAGCATGTGCAATCGTCTGACAGGAAAGCACTGCAACCGAGAGCAGGGATTGTCAAAGGTGTATCCCAAAGACGGGGAACATGTGGTAACAGCCTTCAGAGTGAAGGGTTTGAAAGTTTGGGATCATGGTTCATCAAGATGACTTGCCAATCATAAAGCCTGATGACTTGAATTTGATCCATGAACCCACATGTAAATGTAAATAGAGTCATCTGGCCTCTGTGCACACCACAAGTATACCACACATACGGTAAAAGAGTGACAAGTGGTGCTGGAGAGACGGCTCAGAAGTTAAATACATAGACCGCTGCTCTTCCAGAGGACTGAGTTCTATTCCCAGCAACCACAAGGTGGCTCACGGCCATCTATAGTGGGATCTGATGCCTTCTTTTGGCACAAAGGTGTACATGCAGATAGAGCACTCATATACATTAAATAAATAAATCTTAAAAAAAGAAAGTGATGAGTGTGTGACTGACTGACTGAGCTACATGATGAACCCAATTCCTGCTTCTGCCTCAAAAAGACTAAGAGGCCAGGGAAGAACACTGAGGCAGGCCTGGTGAGTTGAGCTGCTATCCTGCAGGACTAAGTGGGCTTAAGAGGCCATCTCAAGGGATGGAGATGGCTCAGAGGTTAAGAGCACTGGCTGCTCTTAAAAAGACCTCGGTTCAATCCCAGCACCCACTCACAACTGTCTGTAACTCAGTTCTAGGGGATCTAACACCGCCACACACTCACAAATATGCAGGTAAAACACCAATGATATAAAATTTTAAAAATCATTAAAAAACAAAGAAGTCATCTTGAGGGAGTGCTCACAACTGCCATTCCCTAGAATGTACTGACCTGTTCTTTCCCATACAGAACACTTCTGACTATATGGCCCTGTATATGCTTAATTCTACACAGGACACAGCTCCCCAGATCTGACCTAATGACCTTATTCCCAGTCACTGGGAAGTGAGAAGATGAGGTTGAGGCCAAAACTAGGCCCAATTTTCAGGGTTCTTGCTCAGCTCATCAGAAAACCCAAATTTCAAACTTGGAGAGCAACGGAGAAAAATAAACAATGTTCCTAAGCCATATAACAAAGAGGATTATTTGATCAAACTGTAATGCATAGTGCAGACCACCCGAGGGTAATGTCTTGTTCCTCAAGTACAGTCGGTTGTGAGGAGACAAGTGTGCTAGGTACGGGAGACCTAGCAGGATGCAGTTGCATTCTCCCTAATACTTCTGTACTAAGAAAGCAACCATGAAGAGGAAGGGCAAGAGAGCTAGCTACACTGGTGAGCTGTCTGTCCTCAAGGACCTACTCACAACAGCAGACACAGAAAGTGTATATTTCAGAAGGAGGTAAGAAGGCAGACGTGGTAGTGCATGTCTGTAGTCCCTGGGAAATAGAGACAGTGGGGTTAGGAAGAACTTCATCCACCTCCAAATTGCTATATAACCCAAGATGAAGTCCTTCTTAACCTTACAGATGGCAATTTGAAGGCCAGCCTATGCTATCCTCTAACAAACAAATGCCAAGTGGGCATGGTAGCACTTGCCTTTTGATCTCAGCACCCAGGAGGCAAAGATAGGTGGATCTCTCTGAGTTCTGGGCTAGTCTGTTCTTCAAAGTGAGTTCCAGGATAGCCAGGGATACACAGTGAGACTATCTCAAAAACAAACCAAACAATAAAAGAAGTAAAAATACATGCATTATAGTAAGGACTTAGGATTTTATGTGAGAGTCTGGTCTTCTCTTGAGATTCTGTCTCCGGCACCCATATCTGCTTGTTACGCTGTACTTTTTAATTGATAAATTCAGAATGTTTACTGATTTCTTTCAAACAGGAGAAAAATAACCTTAAAGAGCCAGAGGGTTTTACTAGCAAATATTTAGGAATCACCTATGCAAAAGACCACATGGCTCAACTTTTCACACTTCGATTCCACAGGCTGAATTGCTAGACAGGATTGGGTAAACTGTAAAGTGATTGATCATGATTTCTGGGAACACTGGGCTAGAGATATCATCCATTAAGAAGATCTGTGCTCAGAGTCAGACAACTCCATTTTATTTTTGTATTGATGTCCCACAGGAGCAAACAAAGCACAAAGCCCTGGAAAAGGAAGAGGTTTCTCTAAGTCACTCTCCTCACTTGGGCAAAACTGCCCTTAACACACTCAACCACACCAGGTCTAAGAAATCACTCTACAAAAACAGAGAAAACATAGGGCACACTTAGCAGCAGCAATTTAAAAAGTTACCTGCATCTGAAAACCCTGAGGTGAACTTCTGTGTGAGATCACAAACAGCTTGTCTTTTTTGTTTGTTTTGTTTTTTGAAACAGGGTTTCTCTGTATAACAGTCCTGGCTGTCCTGGATCTCAGCCTGTAGACCAGGCTGGCCTTGAACTCCCAGAGATCCTCCTTCCTCTGCCTCCCCGAGTACTGGGTTGAAAGGCATGAGCCACCACTGCCCATCTTTTGTTTTTGTTTCTTTTAATGTATTTTGTATGCATGCATGCACAGATGCATTGTGGAGTTCAGAGGACAAATTATGGCAATCAATTCTCTCCTTCCATGGACTGAACTCAGGTCATCAGGTGCTGAGCTATCTATCTCCATAGCCCATGAACAGTTTTTTTGTTTTGTTTTGAAATTGACAAGAAATTTCACTCTCAAAAGAGTCTGAAGTCAGAAGAGTCAGCCTCAAAAGACAAGCCGGAGCCAGCGTCCAACTCACAGAGATCCACCTGTCTCTGCCTCTCAAGTGCTGGGATTAAAGGTGTGTGCCACCACTGCTTGGTGAAACCGTGTCTTCAAACAAACAAACAAACAAACACTCAAGTCATGCATAGAGGCTTATGCATTTAATACCAACATTCAATATGCAGAGGCAAGTACATCTCTGAATTTAAGGCAAGTACATCTCTGAATTTAAGGTCAGCCTGGTCTGCATAGTGAGTTCCAGGCCAGCCAGAGTGATGTAGAAAGAACCTGTCTCAAAACAAACAAAAAACACACACTCTTTTGAAAAGGATATTACACAACACAATATTCTAAACTTTGATGGGCTTTTCCCTCTTAACAACACATCACAGAAGTATCTATACATAACTGGCTATGTATGCAGATCAACAGAAAGGCAAGCAGAACAGACAGTCCCACCAGCTATATGCAAACCCATGTGTAATTCTGTACACTTCACCACCCTCACAGTGTGCTCCACAGCAGAAAGGACAAAACAAGTGTGAACTCTGTGACCAACACAAGGTTGGAGCACTGGTGACAGACACTCTGAGTTGGAAATATAAACCAACAAACAAATGCTTCTAAAAAGAGTCTGTCACACAAGAAGGTATCTGGAGACTATTGGGGAAGATGATGGCTCGGAGATGTGTGAGGAAGATGGACGGGAATATGGTTAAAGTTTGTAAAATGCATATCTAAAAATATTACCATGGAACCCAGTAAGTACATGCTGATTTAAAAAAAAAAATTCAACAACAACCACATGCCAGAAACAAATGGAAATGGTAAAAGCTGGCAGAGACTGGAAAGGTCACCAATATGCCCTTTCTTAGAGGTCAACTCAACTACAGCTTCTCCAGGACTTGCACCAAATCTTAGTATTTCATAAAAGTAGTAACTTCAATTCCTATGCAAGTGCCAGAGGAACTGAGAACTAAATCAAACACAATTCTCAAATGGGTCAAATTACTTCCAAGTGGACGCTGAGGCCAAGTCTTTACTGTGGAGCCCAGCTGAAAAGATTCCTGTATTATCAAGGCAAATAGGAACTCAAATGCCAGCCAATTGCTAAGAAATCACCCTAACTACTTGCTCTTCACCATTCCTCTAAGAATGTGATGCTGGAGAACTGCTCAGAAACGGCTGACACAGACTCAAAATAACTGGCAGGTTCACTGCCATCAAAAAGGTGAGCCGTTTACAGCAACTTACCTCCATCATCCAGGGGCCGCTTCTGTACTCCATATCCATACACCGAGGGGTCCACCAGGGGTGTGGAATTATTCAAGTGAGGAATTGAATCAATTTTAGCAGCAATCTACAGAGAGAAATCAAATTTAAATACTTGGTGCTGGTTGTATTCTGGAAGGGAAGACGGTGTCTTCTTTCAGGGGATGTGACCCCATTTCTCCCATCTGGAGCATTTTCGCCAAACATTTTACCTGTTGAATTTTCTTTGGTTTTGTCACTTTAGAAATTAACTCCCCATACGTTGTCTTTTAAAAATTTAATTCAGGAGGAGAGGAGGTGTATGTGAAGAACAACCTATGGCAGTTGGTTTTCTTGTACTACCAGTTGAGGTCCACAGTTCAAACTCACATTGCCTTTACCTGCTAAGCCATCGCATCAACCCCTAAGAAAACCAGAATTTTTAGCCACTTAATATATATGTATGCCACATCTTTCAGAGTTCTCTTGTTTTAGACAAGATCCTACTCCATACCCTCAAACTAAGGGCAGTCCTCTGCCTCAGCCACCTGACTGCTGCTATTGTAAGCATGAATGTCACACCTGGCACTGGGCCATCTTAATTTTAAAAGCAGCCTCAAACACTCTTAGCACATAATAAAAATGACCCAAAGTGGATTAGCAAGATAGCTCAGAAGGTAAAGCGCTTGGCACCCAAGCCTGACAATGTAAATTTGATCCTAGAAGTCACAGGACCATGGAAAGAGAGAACATTTCATAAGCTGTCCTCTGACTTCCACATGTGCACACATACCACACACATACACAAAATTATTTTTATTTTATGTTTATGGGTGTTTTGCCTACACATGTATCTGTGTACCACGAGTGCCTGGTGCCCTCAGATGCCATAAGAGGGTGTCAGATCCCCTGGAACTGAAGTTACAGATGGTTGTGAGGAGCAATGTGGGTGCTGGGAATGAACCTGGATCACCTGGAAGAGCAGCCAATGCTCTTAACAGTCAAGCCATCTCTCTGCATAATAACTTTTTAAAATGACCCCAGGGGTTGGAGAGAGAACTCAGTCAAGAGCTTCCTATGCTTGCACAAAGTCTGGTTGCCCACTTTTGGGTATATATCCAAAGGATGCTCAATCATGCCACAAGGACATGTGCTCAACTATGTTCATAGCAGCATTGTTTATCATAGACAGAACCTGGAAACAACCTAAGTGCCCCTTGATCGAAGAATGGATAAAAAAAAGTGGTACATTTACACAATGGAGTAACACACAGCAGAAAAAAATAACGATAGCTTGAATTTTGCAGGAAAATGGATGGAACTAGAAAATATCTTTTTGAATGAGGTAACCCAGACCCAGAAAGACAATTATCAGATGTACTCACTCATAAGTGGTTTTTAAACATAAAGCAAAGAAAACCAGCCTACAAATCACAATCCCAGAGAACCTAGACAACAATGAGGACCCTAAGAGAGACTTACATAGATCTAATCTACATGGGAAATAGAAAAAGACAAGATCTTGGTGTAGGAGGTCCTTCTTTCTATGTGTTGCTTTCACTGGTGAATACAGAAAACTGCCTTGGCCTTTTGATAGGGCAGAGATCAGGTAGGCAGAGTAGACAGAACAGAATGCTGGGAAGAAGGCAGTGTGGCAGACGCCATGGTTCTCCTGCCCAAGACTGACACTGGTTAGAAGCTTTCCCAGTAAGCCACGACCTTGTGGTGAACACAGATTAATAGAAATGGGTTAGATCAAGAGTGAGAGTTGGCCAAGAGGCTAGGTATAATGGGCCAGGCAGTAATTTAATTAATACAATCTCCAAGTGGTTATTTCGGGTGTAAGCTAGCCGGGACCAAAAGCAGGCCCTCTCTTTAGTGGGACACAGCCAAGGGTAGCTGGGACGACAAGCAGCCCGCTCGCCTCGTACTACAAGATCTCCTGAGTAAATTGGAAGCATGGGGACCATGGGAGAGGGCTGAAGGGGAGGGGAGCAGAGAAAAATGTAGAGCTCAATAAAAGAAAGAAAGAAGGAAGGAAGGAAGGAAAGAAAGAAAGAAGGAAGGAAGGAAGTCTGGTTGCCAGCATTCATGGCAGGTGGCTTACAATGATCTGTAACTCTAACCCTCTTCTGGCTTTGGTGGACACACAAGAGGCACATATCACACAGATATATAATAAAAACAGATCTTTTAAAACATTTAAAAACGACTCCCAGTCATGTGGCAACGGTGCACACCTTTAATCCCAGCACTTGGGAGGTAGAGGCAAGTAGCTCTCTGAGTTCGAGGCCAGCCTGATCTATATAGTGAGATCCAGGACAGCCAGGGATACACAGAGAAACCCTGACTCAGAACCAAAATAAATAAATAAATAAATGAATGAATGAATAAAACAAATAAATAACCCCCAAAGAGGTAAAGGGATTCAAGCAGTACGCACCCTGAATACACACAGAATCCAACCATAAGCCTGGACCTTAGGCAGGTTATTTCCCTTCCCTTTGGAAGATGCCTCTGGTTTCCAGATTTTTGTTGGCTTGAGACAAAGTCTGCCTCTGTCTCCAAGTGCTGGGATTGCGGGTGT
Source organism: Ondatra zibethicus (assembly GCA_004026605.1). NCBI lineage: Eukaryota > Metazoa > Chordata > Mammalia > Rodentia > Cricetidae > Ondatra > Ondatra zibethicus. The sequence continues at coordinate 94,398 of PVIU01000968.1, forward strand.
TTACCACCACACCTGGCCATTGCTTTTTGAGTCAGGGTCTCATGTAATCTAGGCTGGCCTGGAACTCACAGCCCAGGCTAAACTCACATCTGATTCCCCTCCCTCCACCTCCTGAATGCTGGGACTGCAGGCGTGTACTACGATGCCCAGCTTCCTTCCTCATCTGTTGGTCTTACAAGTGGCTGGAACGAGCGTTACTAAGGTTTCCTATTGCTCATTTTATTGAATCAACAAGCATCCTTCTAAATTGTAATGGAGGGGGCTGGAGAGATGGCTCAGAGATTAAGAGTACTGATTGTTCTTCCAGAGGTCCTAAGTTCAATTCCCAGCAACCACATGGTGGCTCACAACCATCTGTAATGAAATCTGGTGCCCTCTTCTGGCCTGCAGGCATACATGCAGATAGAACACTGTAAACAAAATAAATAAATCTTTAAAAAAAATTGTAATGGAGATTTTTGCATTTGTTCTAAATTTATGACTGTTTTGGATTTCTATAATTTGGGAAATTACCACTGAGATGGAGTAGTATAGAATATATATGGTGATCTGAATGAGAATGGCCCCCAAAAGGCTCATATATCTGAATGCTTGGTCACCACAGAGTAGATGGCACTATTTGAAAGGATTAGAAGGATTGAGGGTGTGCCCTTATTTGAGTAGGTATGGCATTATTAAAGGAAATGTATCACTGGGGTGGGGTTTGAGTTTTCTTTTTTGTTGTTGTTTTTCGAGAAAGAATTTCTCTGTGTAGCCTTGGTTGTCCTGGAACTCACTTTGTAGACCAGTCTGGCCTTGAACTCACAGCTCTGTCTGCCTCTGCCTCCCAAGTGCTGGGATTAAAGTGTGGGCCACCACTGACAAACTGGCTTTGAGTTTTTAAAAGCCCATGCTATGCCCAATGTCTCTTTCTGTCTATGAATCAAGATATAGTTCTCCAGCACTTCTCCAGCATCACGCTGCCATGTTCCCCACCATGATAATAATGGAGTAAACCACTGAAATTACAAGCAAGCCACCACTTCTTTATGAGTTGCCTTGGTCAGGGTGTCTCTTCACAGCAACAAAAAAGTGACTAAGACAATATTATGTATATAGTATATAATAGTATGGGATAACAGTTAAATAGACTAGAGACAAGTATGGCAGTTCCTGTCTGTAACCCCAGCACTGGGAAGGCTGAAGTAGCCTGCCAGGAGTTCCAGGCTAGCCTGAGTTACATTGTAAGACAATGTCTCAAAACAAACAAGCAAGCAAGTAAACAAAAGCAGGTTGGAAAGATGGCACATCAGCTAAGAGCTCTTACAGAGGACCTAAGTTTGGTTCCCAGCACTTATGGTGGGTGGCTTACAATTACCTGGGGATCTGACACCTCTGGCCTCCGAGGACACCTGTATGCATGCACACAAACCCACACACAGATACAAATGCATATACATAATTAAAAATAGTTTTACAACAAAAATGTAAGAAAGCGAATGAACAATAACAAAAACCCCACCATAGGTCAAAGTAGTATTATTGCAAATATAAAGCCAACCTGGACTATATAAGGTAGACATTAACTCAGTCGAGCCCGGAGCTTTGCAAATGCTAGGCAAGTGCTCTACCACTGAGCCACACCCAACTCTAAAAAGAACTTGTCTCAAAAACACCCCCAAACAAATTTACAAAACAAGATCCATTGTTGCTATAGAATATCCTTCTGTATGCTGTGAATATGTGCTGCTGTTATTGGTTGGAAATAAAGTTATCTGGCTGGCTAATGGCGAGACAGAATAAGGGTAGGCTATACAATCAAACTGAAGATGGAGATGAAGAAGGGAAGAAGCAAAGAGTCTGGACAGATGCTGTGAGTCACCCAAGAAGCAAGATGTGAAAGACCCAGTAAGCCACGGGTCACACGATGAAGCATAAAATAATAGAAATGGGTTAATTTAAATGTAAGAGCTAGCTAGTAATAAGTCTGAGCCAAGAGCCAAGCATTTATAATTAATATAAGCCTCTGAGTGGTAATTTGGGAAGCCACTGCTGGGTGGGACAGAAATCTCTGCCACTGGCTACACGATGTAGTTCTAAAGCAGTCTAAATTTGAATCCTGGTGATACAAATGTTTGTTACAATATATAATTTATATTATACTGTACATTTTATTGTTACAGCATAAAGAAACAATGTTTTTCTTTATCATACAAATGCAACCTTATAGGCCCTGGGTGACACAAACCTTTAATCCCAGTACTTGGGAGGCAGAGGCAGGCAAGGCAAATTCTCTACAAATCTGAGGCCAGGCTGGTCTATAGAGCAAGTTCCAGAACAGCTAGCTACACAGAGAAACCCTGTCTTGAAAAACTAGAAAGAAAACAAAACCAAAAACCAATGCAACCCTGTTCCAAGAAATGGTTTTGGTATATAATAAAACAACAAGAAACAGTCTGAACATTTTTTATTTATTCCTTCCAACCATTCTCTAGGGCAGTGGTTCTCAATCTTCCTAATGCTGTGGCCCTTTAACAAAGTTCCTCATATTATGGTGACCCCCATCCATAAAATTATTTTCATTGTTACAAGTTACAGTTCGCAACTGTAATTGTGCTATTACTGTGAATCAGAATGTGCTTTTGGATGGTCAAAGATGACCCATGGGAAAGGGTTGTTCAACCCCAAGGGGGTTGCAACCCACAGGCTGAGAACCACTGCTCTAGGGGTTGGCATTATTTTTATATACTTACAGAAAAGCTGAGTGATCTGTCTAATGCCACCCACCTCAGAAGTAGCAGAAAACAGCATTTAAACTTCCCTGACTCTTCAGCAAGGTTCCTAGCTACTAGGCAACCTCCAGTACAGCAGTCAAGGTATGCATGCCATCCTAGCTGTCTATGCGGCAGCTGCTCAGAAATCTGCTCTAGGAAAGTGAAGTACAGGCAGCCCTCTATTCAGACTGTGCAGGCAACAGGATACTCCACAAAATGCAGTCCTCTAGTCCTTACCTCTGGCCCTGACCTAAAGGGGACTCTGCTGGTGAAATTCTATTACATTAAGTAATTTTTCTCTTTTGGAGGGACTAGGGCTATATTTTAAACAGTGATGAACAAGTAAAAAAGCAGCATCTTAAGATGTTTAGCCTCCACTGCCAAATTAGCAGAAACATGGAGAAAAGGAGCACAGTACCAGGAATCAGTCAGGAATCCTGGCTTTGTACTTGAAGATGCTTCAGCAGGTAAGAGTGTTCAGCTTTGCAAGCATGAGGACCAGGTTTTAAATCCCCAGCCATTATGTAAAAAGTTGGGTATAGCCACGAATGCCTGCAACTCTAATGTTGTAGGGAGAAGAGACAAAAGTTTTGCTATGCTTTACTAGCAGTGAGAGACAGGATTTGCAGTGACAGAGCAGACTCTCCCCTCTAGCTTCTGCAAGAACACAAATTCAAATACACAGTCTCACAGAGTCCACCCAGTATGCATGACTGTGAGTAAGGTGGCAAGATTCTTTTTCTTGAGGCTGTTCTGGGAAGTGCAGGATCCATGCTTTCAAGAACACACACACTGTTCTTAGTTCTCTCATATGCACAGCAAAGGGTTCCCTTTTATTATTTCAAGGCCAGGTTCAATGGGTACAGTGCTTGCCACGGAAACCTGAGGAGCTGAGTTTGGATCCCCCCCCATAACCACATAAAAAAGCCAGACAAGCATGGTGGCCCACCTGCAATCTCGTCCACTTTGGTGACAGAGGCAGGAGAGTCCCTGGGACAAGCTGCCTACACTAGCTCAGTGAGCAACTTTCTCAGTAAGTTAAATGGGAAGCAACTGAAAAAGAGGAAGACACAGATGTCAACCTCTGGCCTTAAAGCGTACTTGCAGAGTGCATCCACACATGCAAAAAGAATATGAATGCTGCTGGGTGGTAGTGGCGCACACCTTTAATCCCAGCACCTGGGAAGCAAAGGCAGGTGGATCTCTGAGTTCAAGGCCAGTCTGGTCTATAGAGTGAGTTCCAGGACATTTAGAACTATACAGAGAAACCCTGTCTTAAGAAACAAAACTAGGGGGCTGGAGAGATGGCTCAGCGGTTAAGAGCATTGCCTGCTCTTCCAAAGGTTCTGAGTTCAATTCCCAGCAACCACACAGTGGCTCACAACCATCTGTAATGAGGTCTGGTGCCCTCTTCTGGCCTGCAGGCATAGACACAGATAGAATACTGTATACATAATAAATAAATAAAAGGAAACAAAACTAGAATATGCATGCATGTATGCATGCATACAACACACAAGCAGAAAAAGAAAATATTTTAAACTGGAATCACACAAGGTAGCTCATGACTATAAAGCTCAGGCAACTGAAGCAGAAGCACTGCCACAAGTCCCAGGTCAGCCTGGAATGCAGCATGAGACATTGTCTCAAAACAAAAATATTTTAAATTGAATGTGGTTGTTATGAACCTATAACCTCAGCACCTGTGATACTGAGGCAGGAGGACTTCAAATTAGAGGCCAGCTTGGGTTAGTGTTCTGTCATTGGGGAGTTTAATGCAAAAGGATTATCCCACCTGGGATCCTTGACTGTTCACACCTCATTATGGAGGGCTGGAGAGCCATAAGACTCTCCTTAGTATCCATTCACTTTCCAACACCTCCCTCTGTATGTAACACTGCCGGAACTGCAGGAAGTCTTGGGGAAAGGCTAGACTATACAATGAGACAGGGACCCATCTATGGGGAGTGGGGGGCTCACTACTGCTGGATAGTTGCTTTTTTTTTTTTTAAAGATTTATTTATTTATTATGTATACAACATTCCTTCCATGTATGCTTGCATGACAGAAGAGGGCACCAGACCTCATTACAGATGGTTGTGAGCCACCATGTGGTTGCTGGGAATTGAACTCAGGACCTCTGGAAGAGCAGTCAGTGCTCTTAACCTCTGAGCCATCTCTCCAGCCCCCTGGATAGTTGCTTTTCAGGTGTGACCTGCTTAGGGGAAGAACCCTCACTTATGCTCTGTGAAGTCCGATAAATTCATTGGTTCCATGGTGGAATTATGCAGTTTTTTGTTGGGACCTTAGGAGAATGGGCAGACATTGCTCCCCTGCAAAGAATTCCAGCAACACACAGCGAGACCCTAAACCCCAAAATAAAACAAAATAAAAATAGTAAGCAATGTACTGAGACTTCACAAACACTGCAGAAGGAGTCACAGTAAATTACTGTCACTAGGACACTGGTACTTGCTATTCACAGTACACTCAAGATTGAGTGACAGGCTCAACACCATGAAGGCTCATCTTGCAGACCCAAACGGGAAGCTAGAGTCCACCAATTCACCCTTATAGACAGGCAGAACAGCTAAATGCTAGGCAGTGGCCCACACAATATGTGTTTCCCATGACCTGTGTGGTCTTCAACATGCCTGGGGGAATACGAGCCTGGACTGGCATATTCTGCTCCCTCTACCAGCAGGAGACTGTGGCCAGGACCACAGACCCAATGCCAGGATCTAGAGCCACAAACCACAGGGCCATGTCCTGGTCCTGCATTCCATGCCCAAGTACATCACAGAGAATAGTGACACATCAGATTCAGATTCCCTACACACTGATGCAGTACTTCATTCCTTTGTAAGATCTTCAGGGATCTTCTAAAGAACTTACTGCGAAGGGGTTACCTGGGGATAACAATGTAACAAATACAAAGTACTCAGAACAGCCTAGGACACAGTACTAGGAACCAGAAATGGCCACTTGAACCTTTTGTAGAAGTGTTAACAGCAACAAACAAGAGTCAGAGCCTACAGCACACAGATCCTAAATCAACACTGGGCTATGGGTTGTGGCTTGGAAGCAGCACCTGCACATAGCATTTACCAAGCCTAGATGGAGTTCAAGCCAGACCTAAAAGAAACAATGTTTTTATGCCTAGGGACCCCTATTCAGGAACATTTCCCATCTCTTCAGTATCAACTATTTTTTTTTAAAGATAGTTTATTATGTACACAGTGTTCTGTCTGCATGTATACCTACAGGGCAGAAGAGGGCACCAGATCTCATTATGGATGGTTGTGAGCCACCATGTGGTTGCTGGGAATTGAACTCAGATCCTCTGGAAGAACAACCAGTGCTCTTAACTGCTGAGCCATCCATCTCTCCAGCCCAGTATCAACTATTTTTAAGAAAATTAATGCCATCAAGAATTTCCACTTCACAGCTGAAAACCTGACGCTTAAATAGAGTTAAATAAGCCAGGCATGGTAGCACATGCTTGTAACCCAGGTATTGTGAAAGCTGAGACACTGGTTGACCAGTGAAATATCACCCAAGAGGAAACAAAAAGACCTTGTCAAAGTCTCCTTGTTGCTTAGTGGGATGGTCCACTTCCACAGCAAGATCAGAGTCATATCATATCACTACCACCCACTGGGGGACCTTAAGACCATCAAATGAGTTGGCATGTAAGAACTCTCGCCTGGCCCCTAAACAATATGGGTACTGTCAACAGAAGGTATTGCCACCAGAGATGTTACCCCTGGCCAATCCTACTCTATTTACAGGCATTAAGCAAAAGGAATTCTGACATGAGATGTCAGTTCCCAGCTTTTCCTAACCATTCACTGCATCCACAAGGGCAGACTGAAACCCTCCTACATCTGCAGCACTTCAGAAACTCAGTAGCACAAGCTCAGTGAGGTGGTTAAACTGCCTCCTAGGGGTGCTCTGGAGGAACAGGCCTGCCCCAGCCATTGTGGTCCCTGGAGCATCTGTTAACTGGGTGCTCTATAAAATATTTCTGGTGAGTTCTGCGGTTAGGAGTCTCAAAATGGACTACCAGAGTTAAGGCAGACCTTCCCTGATGCTGGGCACATGTTTAATAAACACCTGCGGAAGTCAAAGCAAGCATGGAGAAGTCCACTTGAGAGGATCATGTTGAGACACTGGGCTGACAGGTGAGGCTGAGGATGGCATGCCCCTTGGCATTCTTCCTCTGCATCCTGTTCCTCAAGCATCCTTCACTACTGGGTCAGAGAGCTGCAGTCACCTCACTGAGGGGAAAAATGATCCAAGGAACTAGACAGAAGAATCAAATCCTGCTTAAAATTCAAAAGCCAGCCCCAAGAGCCACACCATATAAAGTATTTATTACTTGTGTGCATGTGCCTGTGTGTGTGCATGTGTATACCTGTGAGAGGCCAGAGGCTGGCATTGGATGTCTTCCTCAGTCATCCACCCCATTTTTTTAAAGATAGGGTCTCTCACTGAACCTGGAATTCACCAATTCAGCTGGCTGGCTCTTTTAGAGAAAGTCTCATGCAGCGCAGACCAGTTAAGAGTCACTAAATGAATGTAGCCCTCAAACTCTTGATTTTTTTTTTTTTTTTGGTTTTTTGAGACAAGGTTTCTCTGTAGCTTTGGAGCCTGTCCTGGAACTAGCTCTTGTAGACCAGGCTGGCCTCGAACTCACAGAGATCCGCCTGCCTCTGCCTCCTGAGTGCTGGGATTAAAGGCGTGCGCCACCACCACCCAGCTCTCTTAATTCTTTGTCCAACTCACAAGTGATAGAGCTAAGGTGTGTACAAGACCAGTGAGTTTCTCCTGCCTCTACTGCCCCAGGTAGATTAGGGATTAGTCATGAACCACTGTACCTAGAGATCTGAACTCAGGTCCTCATGAGTGTGTGGCAAGGTATTTTACCATCTGGGCTATCTTCCAAGACCCCAATACTTTTTTTGAGAAAAAAATGTTCTATCTCCTTTGGTTATTTTCAAACATGAGATGAAAATTCTAGCGCCTGCCCTGTATGTAACACCACAGGAAAATAAAAGTAGCCACAGCATGTGTGATTTACCTTCCCACTGGCCCAGCCCCAGAAAGAGGCCTTGGACATGGCAACTCCTCAGCTCTTCATATAATGAATGGCAAGTGACATGCTACTACCTATTCTCACAGTACTACTGCAGTTTGTGCCTGCAGAAGCAGACTGGCTGTTCTTCCCAGTATCTTGTAAAACTCCAAATGGAGCTGACTGTGGTAATGCACACCTCAGCTCCATCACTTGTGAGGTGGACCAAGGATCAAGCGTTTGAGGAGGGCGGTGGTGGCATACGCCTTTAATCCCAGCACTCGGAAGGTAGAGGCAGGTGGATCTCTGAGTTCGAGGCCAGCCTGGTCTATAGAGGGAGTTCCAGGACAGGCTCCAAAGCTACAGCGAAACCCTGACTCAAAAAAAAAAAAAAAAAGTAGTCTTCCTCCAAAAAGGCTATATACTATATGAAGAGTTTGAGGGCTACATTTAGTGACTGTGAACTGGCCTGGGCTACATGAGACTCTACTTAAAAAGTGCAAAATTATTTTCAATTAGGATGATCCACAGGTGAAACAGAGTAAGAAGGCAGTGGGGTATGGTGTACACCTTTAATCCTAGCACTTGGGAGGTGGAGGCAGAAGGAGCTCTGATTACAAGGTGAGCCTGGTCTACACAGATTTCAAGACAGTCAGAGCTACATACAGAGACCCTGTCTCAAAAAAATAAAGAAAAGCAAGGCAGAAGAGTGCGAACAAACACCTATTATAATACGGTAGAAAGCAAAGAGACCACAATAAACATGGCCGTTTTTTCTAGCTGCAGCTGGATGGAGTTCTGCATGTTCATGGACGTGAAAGGGCCGCTGAGATTACCTAGAGCAACATTTTCTAGAGTTTGACCCACAGAATTGACTTGTTTCCATAAAGTAACATAGCCCTCTCTACCCTGGTTGGTAGGAATTACTGCACAGACTCAGAGGAAGTCCTGCAGCAAGGAGGTGGCATGTAATAAACGTACCTGCCCCACAAGTTCTTTTCCTAGTAACAGTGTGTAGCTCAAACACGACAGTCAAGGTCCGGCAGCTACTTATAAGATACCTAGGTTTCTTGATGGGCTCCCAGCTTGGAAAACGATGGGAGAAAAACTGTCAGTCAGGAACCTCTACAGGCAGTATAACACAGCGGCAAGACTGCTGTGCCAGACATTGAAAGCAGTCAGCTTTCCTGGACAAGCCAGATGCCTAGATCTGTATGTGAAACCGCACTAGCTTCTAGGGTTACAGCATGGGTGAGACAAGACACAGCTGCGAGTTTCTAGGGGTCTTCTCCAGCCCACGAGGCACTAGCTGGAGAGCTGTGGTCATGGTATTTACTACATAGCTGGGCCTTCCAAAAACAGCAAAATTTGGTAACATTAAGTGGGCTGTGAAACCTAAAGATAATGATAAATTTCAAACACTCTGGAGGCCAATCCTTGTTATTTGTGTAAATTCCACTGGAAGTGAGAAAAATCTATAAAGTGTACTACGGAACGCAGTTAACTTACTATCTACTTTTCAATACCAAGTAAGTTTCCAACTTCTACGAGCACAGTGGTTCTCAACCTTCCTAATGAGTTTGCCACACAACCTTCAATCATAAAATTATTTTGTTGCTACTTCATAACTGTAACCTTGCTACTATTATGAACCGTAATGGTAGATACTACCTGATATGCGACCCTCAAAGGGGTCAAGACTCACAGGTTAGAACTGCTGCACTAACACAGGGCAGGCACCAACTGAAACTCTTATTGGCTCAGCAAGAGTTCAGCACTGCCCCACCAAAGCAAAGTCTCAGGAGCAGGTCAGGGATTTCCCCAAGCGTATGGGAAAGATGAAAGGAGTATACAGACACAAGGCACTGATTTCAGCAAAACACAATTTCATTTTATTCAGCACTCAGCAGCTCAAGTGAGCCATGAACCAGACCCACATATTAAACGAGCAAAGGCATGAGCTGTCAAGGTGCATCCAATAGCCAGGGAATGGAGCTTTTGCTAATAGCAGACACACTCTGTTCTTTTAAAGGAAATCTGCTGCTTATGCCAATATTGTTTTAGTGAAGCTCCATATTAGCCCAGGGAAAAGGACACTTAGCCCAAGCAGTCTACTACTCTCAGTCTCAAAAGTAGGAAATGGCAGCACCACAAGGAGGCTGAACTTCTGAGGCCACACACTAATCAATATTTCCCCCACAAAGATGCCAGTAATGATTAGATTTCCAGGCCTACAAACTTCCTAAAAGGTTATCTTCTATTGACTTAAAATAACATTTGTGTGGTTGCACATGTGCCATGGTACCCATGTGAAGATCATAGGTTTTATGGAAGTTACTTCTCTCTTTGTGCCACATGGGTCCTGAAATTGAACCCAAGTCCTCAGGTTTGGTGGCAAATTCTTTAATCCATTAAGCTATTTTGCTAGCCTTCTCAATTTTATAATGGTTTGGTCACTTTTATTTGGGCGCAAGGCATGGTGCCCATCTTCTTGAAGAACTATCTATATTGCACTTTGTTTGAGTACATACACTAACTATGGAGCTGGGTAATGCATAGGCCCTTGATGGTGTCTAATTCCATAATTCCAGCTCTTTAGGAAACGAAGCATGAGGATATTCTGAACGCCTCAACAAAATCACCTCCACAACAAACAGGAACTTCAAAGTCCTAAAGAACACTGACTTTGGCAAATGAACCTATCTTCAGGAAAGCTAGTGGGACGCTGTTGGCAATTTGTCACATGGTGATGGCATATGACCCTTAACAGGTTACCATCTTCACTGGATAACTGATGCTAATAGACTTCCTGGAAACTTTTTTCTTTTTAGACAGATTCTCATGTAGCCCAAGCTGGACTCAAACTCGCTGTACTCCCTATATAGCTGATGACAACCTTGAGCTTCCTAATCTTCCTGCCTTCATCTGTCAAGTTGCTGGGATAGTGATGTGTGCCACCATGCTTAGTTTATATGGCACCGGGGACTGAACCCAGTATATATAACACGCCTACTAGGCAACCATTCTACCAACTAAGCTATATCCCCAGTCAGGGAACAACATTTTTAATCATCCCCAGAAAAACTTTTAAAAGCAAAACAGACCAGTATCCACTGGTCCCTCTTGTAACCAATGCCAGGGCACAGGTGCAGGATGTGACTCTGGAAGAAGATGGCCTTCGGCTCTGAGTCCAAACCCTTAGCATCTCTAAACTAGCTGAAGAAACGTTTGAATTTGCTAAGCAGTCAATGACTTAAAGAACTAGTCATGACGCTCTATGAATATCTAGCTGTCTTAGACTTTATCAGTAGTTCACATCAGATTCTTTCCCACTACCCTTCAGAACACACAATAATCCACTGGACCCCCCCACTCTGAAAATATTCATAAATTCTATATGTATCTCTAGAGAGACCCTTTGAATTTAAGCACACCAACAGCAACAGGTGTTATGAACATGGAGACACCCATATAAAGATACTTCAAGATACCAGGATAGTAGCTCAGGGGCTTAAATGACAGAGCTATGCAATGAGCTTAACAGACTGAATTCCAGCAGGGTCACTTCATATTACTAGGGCTTGTTACGTTAATTGAACACAAGACAACTCATTACTCTTACTGTTATTGATACTTATGAGATCAGTCAAGAAGGGAGAAAGCTCTATGCTTATTAAAATGAAGAAATATGGGGCTGGAAAGATGGCTCAGCGGTTATGAGCATTGACTGCTCTCCCAGAGGACCTGGGTTCAAAGCCTAGCACCCACATGGCAGCTCACAACTGTCTGTAACTCCAGTTCCAGGGAACCCAACACCCATGACAAAACACCAATGAACATAAAAAAAAAAATAAGCTAAACAAAACAAAGAAAAAAAAATGAAGAAATATAGTTTAGGAGGCTACACCTGTGATCCCAGCTATGTGGGTGGCTGAGGCAGAAGCCTGAGTGCAAAGCCAACCTGGGCATCTTAATGAGACCTCAACATTTTTTCATTGTATGTTGAAAGGCTTGCTTGTCATGTACAAGGTCCCTGGTTCAATTCCCAGTACAAACAGGACAAAACAAAATCTTATTCCCGCTTACTGGGCTGAGGAAGGCATCTCATCTTGGCAGCAGTCTCTGCATGTAATGGAGACACGGAACCCTGACTATCCAGATACTCAAACAGAATCTCCCTTGCTAAGCTTTATCATATGCATATAATGCAGATGTTTTAAAAGATAATTTTACTTTATGTGTGTAGGTGTTTTACCTGCATGCATGCATGTCTGTGCACAACCTGTGTGCAGTACCAGAAGAGGGCGTCAGATCCCTTGGATCTGGAGCTACCAATTTTTTAGCCACTGTATGGGTGCTGGAAATACAATCCAGGTCCTCTCCAAGAGTAGAATTCTACAATGCAGATTTCTAATGTTCCAGTTTTATCCAATGTAATCTACTAAAATAACCCCCAAATTACCACCAACCCCTATTTATTTTGGGTGTGTGTGGGGGAAGACAGGGTCTCATATAGCTTTGGCAGTCCTAAACTAGCTCTGTGTACCAGGCTGGCCTCAAACTCACAGAGAGCCACCTGCCTCTGCCTCCAAGTGCTGGCATTAAAGGCGTGCACTACTATGCCAGGCTCTCTCTCTTTTTAAAAATCCTTTTCAAATCTTCAAAGGTTGCATGGCCTTCCAGCTGTTGTCACGCACTGCAACGGGCTGACTACTGCTCCAGACATTGGTGTACTTCAGAAATAAGAACAGCACTCCACACTAAGGCAGCATTTACCAGAAGGCACCCCTTTGAGCAAGTTAAGGGATGCAGAGTCTTAGCAATGCTTAAAAATTCATTTTACCACTCTGGAGGAGAGACAGGAAGATCTCTGAGTTCGAGGCCAGCCTGTCTAAAGAGCAAGTTCCAGGACAGCCAGGGCTAAACAGAGAAACCATCTCAAAAAAAAAAAAATCATTTTATGTTCAACTACAGGGCTACAGACAAAAGACCTGAACTTTCTAAAGCAGTGACTGTAACTGTTAGGGGGCATAGAGGGAAATCCAGTAGATATTACCAACTAGTACAAAACAGGGTTTAGGACCCTGTCTGGCAGAAGAAAACACTAGAAAGTGCCAATGAGCAGAGTGGTGGCTGGAGAGCTGGGTGGAATGTTCTCCATTATAACTGGTGAGTAACTCTAAAGAAGACAGACAGACGCTCGCTATTGTACTGGTTGGCCTAGAGAAAATTTTGGGTGAGCCCAACATTTGGGAAGTGTTAGGTTCCAAGATAATGTCTACGGAACCATGAGTACTAAATGCAAACTATATGGGAGACTGGTAGGGTTTCCTCGCAGGACTACTAGGAGGTGATAAAAAGGCCCCATTTTTACGTGCACAGGTGAGGACTTCCTAAGAATGAGCCCTGTGGCATTCTGCTAGGAATCAACCCGTCATTAGTTACAGCCCAGCTTTCAAAGAACCAGAGAGCTACAAAGTCAGAGAAGATAAACATCACTGGACAGAGGGAAGTTTGAGCGTCAGGGTAACTTGTCACTAAGTTTCAGGCAAGATACAAGGACAATTCTGTTCTAGGCACTATGCCAGGAGCTAGAGAGGGCCCACATTCATTCTCCAGGGAAGCTCAAGTCCTCTAAATGACCAGTTTCACTGACAAAACGCACGATATTGCCAGATGGTAAAGTTTCACGGTCGGAGCGAGTCCATCCCACACTTTTCCCAGCAAAGGAGGACTAATTGGCAGAAGGAACTCTTGGGGACCACCCACTTAACACCTCCCCTCTCCTTTCTGCAAAAAAATAACCCTCTTAAGCATAAAATGTTCTCGAATTTCCTCCAATCAGCTTGAAATGCAGCAGCAAGTGGAAGATGAAGTTTTCCACGGCTGCAGGAGCCACGTCTAGGGCGTGAGATGGATGCCCGGAGTCTAAAGCCGAGTGCCCACCAGGAGCTGCTGGGATTTGAACCCCGGCTGGCAGGCCTGTGGGTGCAACCGGGCGTGCAAGCGCCAGGAGCTCTCGACTAAGGTTTCCTCCGGGCCTGCGGCGCCCGAGGGAACCGCCCGGGCCTCACGCGTCGCAGGCGCCCACCCGAGGCGTCGGCGAGGCGGTCTCCCGCCCCCAGCCCGGGCCTCCCGCTCCCGTACCTGCCGGACCCGGTGCAGGGCATCCACGAAGCCCTCAGCCTTCATGCCCACCGGAGCGCTCTGCCCCTGCACCAGCTCCGCCATGGCCGACCCCACCGCCGCCGCCGTCGCTCCGCTTCCCCGGTCCGGCCTCCCGCTCCGCTCCGGGACCCGTAGCCGGAAAGGGAAAGTCGCCCCACTTCCGGCGGAAGGGAAGCGAAGGGAAGGCACTGCCCGCTCAGTGAGAGATAGATTGGGGAAAAGCCGCGTCTGTGAGGCGGGGTCTCAAGGCACATGACCGCTGTCCGGCCGGAAGTGGGGGCGTGGTCGTTGCGCGAGGGGGCCTGCCCAGCGCACGAGGCGGCTGTCCGTCAAGAAGGCCGGGTCGCGACCCCGCCCTCCAAAGGGGTCCTGGGCCCCCGGCTTTGAGTGACTGTGTGACGGCCGCTGGGACGCAGGTGTGGCCGCCACGTTCCCGCTGTCAGATTTTGGCACCTGATGGAAGAGAGACGTGGCTCTTCCAACACCTCACCCAACCGTCGAGGTGCACTGGCGCACCCCCCCCCCCCGCCCAGTAGCCGTGGTGTGCTGCATTGACTAGGACCGAGCACCTTTACGTGGCACTAGGAAGCTCAATAATCCAGAATGGCAGTGTTCTGCCTTTGCCCCAGGACTGGCCATCAGTTTGCCAGGAACGGGTTTGATGACACCGCTCAAGAAGGCCACCTTGGCTGTAAAGCCAGCTTGGTGTCCTCTTTCACATTCTTTCACTGGGGGAACAGGAAATACTATAGGACCATCATTGCCTCGGGGCCTGCTGAGGCAAGAGGCCTTCACAGAACGTCTGAAGGCTTGGGGAAAAAGAAGTAACAGTGATTTCTCAAGGCATGGAGTCTTACTTTGGAATACTGTTCTTCTGCCTTCTATCCTAGTGGAACAAAAAATCGCGTCTCACTTGCCAACACATTTGGGAGGCGGATTAGCACGGGAGGATCAGGAGTTCAAGGTCATCTTGAGTTAGATAGTGAGGTTTAGGCCGCCCTGGGCTAGATACTTGAGACCCTGTTTCCCTCCCTCCCTTTTTTCCTTCATTTCTGCGTGTGCATGTATGAATGTGTTGCCACATGCATGTGGAGGTCAGGGGACAACTTGCTAGAGTTGGATCTCTCCTTCTACCATGTGGGCCCAGGAATCAAACTCAAGCCATTAGGCTTGGCTGCAAGCCCTTATACCCACTGAGCCATCTCATCACCCTAGAGGCTCCTGTGTTGACCTGGATTCCTAGAGTTTGGCTCATAGTAGGTGCTTAAGAAACTAATTTTGAATTGAACAATGTTGAAACTGAATAATTCCTAAATTATGGCAAAATAAAAGAATAACCAAGTTGCAAAATTGAAATTGATCACTTTTAGACAGATGGTTTCAAAACCTGGAGGGAAGCATGCGTGAGCACTGGGGCCATGACTGAGCACTCACCACCTGGAAGCAGGAGCCAGCGCTCTGGATGGTTGAGGGTTTTCCCTGTTTTGGTTGTAAAAATCAACCGCAGCAGAGTTTCAGCCTCACAGGCAGGCATGGTCCTGTTTACTGTTTATACCTTTGAGAAAAGAATGTCCACTCTTCCACACTCCCGCTGGCTCTCTGTGTAAGTGGAAATGGGGTAAAGAGACTAACTGCCAGAAGGATTACATTGCAGAGGTCACAGAACACTTAACTAGGTTCTGGTTTACCCTCTGGTTCACTCTAGTTGAGTAACTCTCTAGTCTTGTCAATTATCTCTGGAGGATAGAAGGGGAAAATGACTCTAACCTGATCAGGCCACTGTGGAATGCTCTACTATCCTGGACTTCACTATCTAACACTTATTATAAACTCCCTGTTGCATTTGCTTGGCTCTTATTATTTGTTCAATGAATACATGAAAAGAATTTTGTCCAAAGAGGACAGGGAAAGAGTCTTCAACATTAACTGCAAAAACCGAGCGGCTGCTGTGGTAGAATCCCAGCACTTTAGAGGCAGAGGCAGGAGGATGAGTTCAGGTCACTCTCAGCTATACAATGAGGTCCAGCTTGTGCTAGATCCTGTCTCAAAAGAACAAACAGAACCCATACACACTGTGGTTGTAGATGACTTTGTCTCTAAGACTGCCATTAACTCTTCCTTTGGCTGGAGAGTCGGCTCAGCCAGGAAAGTAAATGCTTGCTGCACAAATATGCGGTCCCAAGCAGGTCTCCAGAAACTACATGGTTCTGGACATGGAGCTTGAGAGATGGCTTATCCATTAAGAGCTCTTGCTCTTGCTAAGGACCCAAGTTTGGTTCCTAGCACCTACATTGCGTGGCTCTTAACTTCCTGAAAGTCCAGCTCCAAATGATATGACACTCTCTTCTGTCCTACATGAGCACTACACAAATGTGACACATACACATACACACAAATAGAAAATCATTTTTTTAAAGTAAAAAGCTGGGCATGACAGTGCATGCCTGTAATTCGAGCGCTGGGAGGATGGAGAGTTAGAATGTGGAGTCTGAATGAGGAATGCCCCCATAGGCTCACATCTTTGAATGTTTGGTTCCCAGTTGGTGGACTGTTTAGGAAGGATTAGGGATATGGTCTTGTTGGAAGAAGTGCATCACTGGGGTTAAGCTCTGAGGTTTCAAAAGCTCATTACTGGCCCATTCTGCCAGCAGATCTGGATGTAGAACTCTCATCTACTGCTCCAGCACCATGCCTGCCTGCATGCTGCCATGCTCTGCACCATGATGATAATGGGCTAACTTTCTGAAACTATAAGCAAGCCCCCAATTAAATATTTTCTTTTATAAGAGTTGCTATGGTCATGAAGTCTCTTCACAGCAACAGAACAGTGACCAAGACATGGAGACAGGAGGATCTTCCTAGCCAAAGTGGGGAGCGTCAGTTCCAGTGAGATGTCCTATCAGAAACCTTTAATCCCAGCACTCAGGAGGGAGAGGCAGGCGGATCTCCATGAGTTCAAGGCCAGCCTGGTCTACAGAGTGAGTTCCAGGACAGCCACGGCGGTTACTCAGAGAAACCCTGTCTTGAGAAAAAAAAATTAGGTGTACAGCAAATGAAGACATCCAGCATCAACCTCTGGGTTTCACATGTGTTTCATGCACTCAGACAACACACACGTCCATATTTTAAGTAAATGAGCTATTTTTCTCTGTCTTACTGATGACACTGAAACGTTTCGTCCTTCTAGGTGTGATGGTGCACACCTCTAATCCCTGCAATCTGAAGGCAGAGGCAGGCAGATATATGTAAGTTCAGGCCAGCCTGCCCTACACAGTGTGTTCTAGGCTAGCCAGTGCTACAGAGTGAGATCCTGCGAGACGGCTCAGTAGGTGAAGACTCTTGCTGCCAGATTTGATGACCTGCATCTGATCTTCAGTATCCACATAGTAGAATGAGAACTGACCCCTGAAAGCTGCCCTCCGACCTCTACCTATGTACTGTGATATGTGCGTGTTCCCCTCACCCACAAACAATAATAATATGTAAATAAATCCAGCCCAGGAGCTCATACACTAGGTTTAATCTCCGGAACCCAAATGGTGGAAGTGAAAAAGTGAGCACCAACACCCATGCATGTGAAATGTGAGCATACACACACACACACACACACACACACACACACACACACATACACAGAGAGAGAGAGAGAGAGAGAGAGAGAGAGAGAGAGAGAGAGAGAGAGAGAGAAGAGAAAAGGAGAGGAGAGAGCATTGGGGAGATGGCTCAGAAAAGTGTTGTGTAAGCATTAGGACCAGAGTTGAAAACCCTAATGCCCACTAGGCATGGCAGCTCACCTGTGATCCCATGGGAAACAGAATATCTGGATAGCTAAACTTGTTAAATTAGTGCACTGCCTTGGCTTTGCTTGACAGAGAGGCAAATTGCTCTTCAGATTGGATAGTTTCTCCCAAGTGTGACGTGCATCCTATTAGCTTTGGGCAAGAGTTTTTTTTTTTTTTTTTGGTTTTTCGAGACAGGGTTTCTCTGTAGCTTTGGAGCCTGTCCTGGAACTAGCTCTGTAGACCAGGTTGGACTCGAAATCACAGAGATCCACCTGCCTCTGCCCTCTGCCTCCCAAGTGCTGGGATTAAAGGCGTGTGCCACCACCGCCTGGCTTATACTTTTTTTTGTGTGTGTGTGTGGGCAAGAGTTCTAACTACAAGCCAAAGAGATGTTTGGGTGGGACGGGGTGGGGGTGGTAAACACGCATACTGGATGGGGCTGGGGTGGTAAACAAGCATGCTGAGCAAGCTTGAAGACCTGAGGCCAGTCCCAGAAAGCCATGATAGGAAGAGAGAACTGACTCCCAAAAGTTGCCCTGAGACCTCCTCATTCACACGGTGGCAAGTGCATTTCCCTGCTCATACATACATACGACACACAGTTTAAGAATAAGGCTTCTAACTCTTTATCTTTGTGACATTTGGTATTATAGTCTTTTTTAACTTCTTTTTAATGTTTTTATATTTATTATATATTTTTTATATTTATTATTATTTTATTCTGTATGTATGAATTTTTGCTTGTATGTTTGTGTGTGCACCATGTGCATGCCTGGGGAGGTCAGAGGCAAGTATTGGATTCTCTGGAACTGAAGTTGAGGATGATGTGAGCCACCATGTGGTTGCTGAGAATTGAACCCAGATCCTCTGCAAAAGTATTGAGAGCTCCTATTAGATGAGCCATCTCTCCAGCCCCTTCCCAGCTCCATCTTTAAGAGACGAGTCTCTCATCTTGGAGACAGTTTCTAGTGGATACTCATGTCTCTGGTCTCAACTGTGTCCCCAACCAAGGCTCCTGGCAGGTATGTAGGGTGCTTTTGGGAAGCTCCAGGACTGGTGACCAGGGTTCACATTGGTCAGGTCATCTGACCATGCTGCAGAATGTGGAACATGTGATTAAGGCCCTGTGTATTGCCAGGTTCAAATTCCGTGGTCACCAGAAGATCTGTATCTCAAAGCAGAGAGGATTCACCTAGTTTAGTGCAGATGGATTTGAGAACATGGTGCCTGGGAAGCAGCTCATCCCTGGTGGCCATGGGGACAAATGTACCCCTAGCTGAGGTCTCCTTCACAGATAGCAAGCCCAGCAGTCCTGTGCTGAGCCTGTGCTTGACCTATCATGGTTCACTAATAACTTTCATATCCAGCCTTCTAAAAGGAAAACAGAGTCTCCTGTAGCCAAGGCTTTCCTTAAACTCTCTGTGTAGCCATGGGTAACCCTGAACGTCTGGCCCTCCTGCCTTTGCCTACCCAGTGTTAAGATCACAGGTGGTAATTACAGTTCTGGACATCTAATCTGGGCATTGTGTGTGCTAGACATGAACTTAACTGGCTGAGCTATGTCCCCAGCTCCAATACTTGCTATTATCAGAATTTAATTTTTTTAATTTAATGAAAATATGCTTAAAATTGAGTTTTGTGTTGTGTATAGTATGTATAACATATAATTTGCTGTTTTAATAATTTTTTTTTCACTCACAGTTCAGGAACATTAAGAACATTCATGGTGCTGGGCGGTGGTGGCACACGCCTTTAATCCCAGCAGAGATAGGAGGATCTCTGTGAGTTCCAGGCCAGCCTGGTCTATAAGAGCTAGTTCCAAGACATCCAGGGTTACATGAAGAAATCCTGTCTTAAAACTCCCCACCCCCAAAAAGAACATTCAAGGTGTTGTCAGCCACCACCTCCACCTACCTCTAGAATTCTGCATCTCAGAAAACAGACACTGTACCTAGCAATGACAGCTGCCTACTCTTCATCTGAAGCCACCACTCTACTGCTTACCTTATGAATTTCAGCACTTTGGACCATCAGACAAAGTCAAGGTCATAGTTGCTAGTACGGGCTTACTTCACATAGCATATTGCTTTCAAGGCTTGCTCATGTAACAACAGTGTGTGGTATAGGCTGGAATTCCATTCCTTTATTATTATTATTATTTGTGTGTGTATATGTACTTGAGTGTGAAAGTTAGAGGAAAACTTGAGGGAGTTCTCTCCTTCTACCACATGGATCCAAGGTCATTAGGCTTGGGGACAAGTGCCTTTACCTACTGAGCCATCTTTCTGGCCTGTGTGTGTGTGTGTGTGTGTGTGTGTGTGTGTGTGTGTGGTGTTGTGGATTGAAACCAGGACCTTGCACATGCCAGGCAACAACTCAACCAACCACTGAGCTACATCCCTCGTCCTTGTTTTGTTTTTTTGTTTGTTTTTGAGACAGAGCCTTGTTATGTAGCCTTGCCTGGCCTAAAACTCAAAACTCTGCCTACTCCTGCCTCCCAATTGCTAGGATTAAAGGTGACTCCTGAGACTGTAGAGATGGCTCAGTGGTTAAAGCATTTGTTGCTCTTGCAGAGGACCTAGATTAGACTCCCAGGACCAACTTGAAAAGCTGTGGTTCTAAGGGGTCTTGCGCCCTCTTCTGACCTC
The DNA here is from genome assembly GCA_004026605.1 of Ondatra zibethicus. Lineage (NCBI taxonomy): Eukaryota > Metazoa > Chordata > Mammalia > Rodentia > Cricetidae > Ondatra > Ondatra zibethicus. The sequence goes on from PVIU01000968.1 coordinate 114,826, forward strand.
CACAGGCATCAAGCACACACATGCTACACATACATAGGTGCAGGCAAAGCAATCAATATACAAAATAATGCCCTTTTTTGCATTTTTAAGGTGAAAGGAGACTGCCATCAAGCTAGCCCTTGGTTTTTCAAGACCTGGTATGACTATGTAGCTCAGACTGGCCTGAACTCACTATCTCCATGCCCCACTAAGTGCTGGAATTACAGATACATGCAAATATGACCAGCAAATTTATTTATTTCCTTTTGTAAATATGTGTATGTGTGTTTTGCTTGTGTATGTACACATTTGTAGGTGTGTGGGAACAGATGTATGCGTGTGCATGTGGAGGTTTTAAGCAAACTTCAAGTGTCATTTTATGGTTTTGAGAGAGAGTTTTTGAAAGAGTCTTTTTTTTTTTTCGAGACAGGGTTTCTCTGTGGCTTTGGAGCCTGTCCTGGAACTAGCTCTTGTAGACCAGGCTGGGCTCGAACTCACAGAGATCCGCCTGCCTCTGCCTCCTGAGTGCTGGGATTAAAGGCATGTGCCACCACCGCCCTGCGAAAGAGGGTTTTTCGAGACAGGGTTTCTCTGTGTAGTCCTGGCTGTCCTGGAACTCGCTCTGTAGACCAGGCTGGCCTTGAACTCACAGAGATCCACCTGCCTCTCCAGTGCTGGCATTAAAGGTGTGCGCCAGCAGCAGCAGCACCCCTTCTCCATTTTCTTAACTGAGGCAGAGTCGCTCGCTGAACTCAGAACTTTGCGATTCCTGTTAGTCTAGTTACCCGTTTCCCCAGGATCCCCCTGTGTGCCTTCTGAATACAGAGACAAGTGGGCTGCCAAGCCTGCCAGGTCTTTACCTGGATACTGGGCATAAAGGCTTTTCCAAACTTAGGTCTCAGGCTTTCCTAGCAAAGACTTTACTTACGGAACCATCTCCCCAGTCCCTTTATTTATTTATTTTTTGTTAAGACTGAATAGTAATCCATCTATTAACATCTGTTTCCATTCATTGGCTGATGGGCACTTGGGTGGCTTTCAGCTTGGGCTGTTGTGGATGTCACTGCAATGAACACAGATTGCAGACATATGCTGGAGGCGTTTTTTTTCTATAAAACTGGATTTTGATTCATGCTCTCTCTCAGATATACTAATCTCCAGAAAGATGAGCCATGCTTATAATCCCACCACTGGGGGAGCTGAAGCAGGAGGATTCCTGTGAGTTCCAGGTCATCCTGGGGCCATAGTGTGAGACCCTGTCTCAAGAAACCCCCTAAGCACTAGTTCTTTCTTTCTGCCCCAGCCAGGGCTCCTGGTGCATCTACATTCTTTTCTGACTCCACACTGACCTACTGGCCCAATCCCTATATGGGACCCCACAGAGGCTATACTTAGGCTGGGAGCTGAAAAGTTTCTGCACCCCATTAAGCCTCTCTGCCGATACAACAATCAAAATCAGACCAAATCAAACTGAATTAGGTTTTATAGATACAATGCTCCCAGATGATTTTCCAGCCCCCCAGAGAGGAGAGGGGAAAGGAAGACCAGAAAACTACATATCTGTTTTCTGGGGGGCAATTGAAGTACCCTGTGGGAGTGATCTTGAGCATCTCGGTGGGGGGGGTCATCATTTGGTGTGCTTTCTAAGATGCAGCAGGGTTTGAAGAGAGATGGGGGAGGGGGCTTAGGGTGGAGCTTCCACCAGAACATTCCAGACTCTGGGTATACGGATGCCAGGGGCTGGGGTGAAGCTTCCACCAGAACAGAAACTACATGACTACTTTGCTCAGCAAACATCAGAGAGGCTTCTTGCAATAGATGGGAACTAATACAGAGACAACGACTGGAAAATGTGCAGAGAGTGGGGGACTTTGCACTCAGCAGTAAATGGAGAGTCTTCGTCAAACCGCTTCCCCCAAGGCTTGGGACCTATGTGGGAGAGGACAGAAAGACGGAAGAGCTGAAGGTGGAGGGTGACCGCAAGGAAACAGAGTCATCTAGACACAGCAGGACCGATGCACACGTGACTCACAGAGACTGTGGCAAAATGCACAAGCCCTACACAGACGCAAACCAGACAGAAGCCAGCAGACACAAAGTCCCACCTTTAACGAAGAAGCTCTGCAATTAATAACTGCTAGGAAAGTGAAAATCAGTTTTCTCCCAGAGTGTCAGTGGGTATATCAGCCACATCCCAGGGCAGGCTCCACGCCCAGGAGTAATTGGCCAACACAAAACAGACTCAATTTGTGTGTGTGTGTGTGTGTGTGTGTGTGTGTGTAGCCCTGGCTGTCCTGGGATTTACTCTGTAGACCAAGCTGGCCTCAAACTCACAGAGATCTGCCTGCCTCTGCCTCCCAAGTGCTGGGATTAAAGGCATGAGGCACCACCACCCTGTAGATTCAATGTTTTTTTGTTTGTTTTGTTTTGTTTTATGATTTTGGTTGTCATTGTTATGGTTGGGTTTTTTTTTTTGTCTTGTTTTTGTTTCTTTTTTCTTTTGTGGTTATGTAGTTGGACTTTCTTGTTGAACTTTCTCGGGACTTCCTGGCCCAAATGATGACACTGAGACTTTTTTTTTTTTAACATCTTTGTGTAAACAAATATCCCACAACATGATTTGTTTTGTTTGAGAAAGAAAGAATGTGATGCTCGGTGGGTAGGGAGAGGGGGTGCGCCCAGCACACACATTAGAGCCAGGCATGATGATGAAAGGACATGCCTGCCACCCCAGTGCTGAGGAGGTGGAGACCGGAGAACGTCAAATGTAGCAAAAAACCTTACATCAAAAGACAAGGTGAGCCAGGCAGTGGTGGTACACACCTTTAATCTCAGCACTCAGCAGGTGGAGAGGCAGGTGACTCTCTATGAGTTCAAGGCCCGCCCAGTCTACAGAGAGAGTTCCAGGACAACCAGGGCAACAACAGTGAAACTCTGTCTCAAAAAAATAAACACAACCCCAGAAAAAACAACCAAAGGAAAGAAAGCAGGAGAAGGAAGACTGAAGGATGGGGAGCAAGGCCTTCATTCAGCCAGGAGTGGCTCTGGTCCTTTCCTCCTCCTTCCTGTGGTTGCAGAGTTAGGATTTTCTTTGGAAGCTTTGCGTTTTTCCTGTTTCATGGCACCCTTGTTCTGGTAAAGCGCTCATTGTTCTTCTCCCTGATAGCAGGGCTGGGAGTAAGCCAAGCACAGCAGTCAGCTTGAGGACAGAAAGCGGTGTCCCCAGGAGGCACTGACCAGGCAGGCCTAGAACCCTTGTGACCTGCCTCGCTCACTGCAGACAGACTCACAATATTGCACACACAGTGGGCCAGGGAGATGGATCAGTGAGGAAAAGCACTTACCATGTGAAGCCGATGCCCTGGTTTCAATCCCTAACACCCACAGTGGAAGGAGAGAACCGACTGCCGGACACTGTCCTCTGACCTCCACACACACTGTGACACAAGTGTGCCTGCGTTTACACTTGTGTGTGTCACTACACTAGGCCTTCTTGGGCTTTGAGCCTTGCCTCACTTCATATCTCTGCTGGCCTGGAACTCACTGTGTAGCTCAACCTCTGGCCCCTAGTGTGAACAAGGCCTCCCCCCAAAGTGTGAACACTATAGATGTGTCCCACAGTACCCCTGACTGCCATTTATTCATCTTCTGCACAAATCAGTGGCTCAGATGCCCCAGGGACTAGACCCCTTGAGGTCTAGGTGTATGCTGACCTGGTGGCTCCTAAAATATTGCCTGGCTGCAGGATATAATCATAGGTGACCTTTGCCATGCCTGGGTTGTTGTAACACGAGCCTTTCTGGTTTTTCTTGTTCATCACTTTTTCCAAAGGACTCAGGGCTCAAGGCCTGGGCTCAGAAGGTTTCCTGAGCCATCTTCCAAGGTCTAAAGGAAAATAGGTGGGCCTGTTAGAGAGGCCTCTCCGCAAGCCAGGCTGGATAGGTGGAGGAGAAGCGCAACTTCCTCTTTCAGACCCTGAGGCCTGGGGGTGTTCAGACCCAGGGACTAAGGCTTGTTTGCAAAGACAGAGTAAATAAGGACTAGGGGAGAAAGGGTTAACCTCCAGATGTCAAGAGTCCCAGCAGACCTACAAGAAGTTAGTTAGCTGCAAGTATTCAATCTCTGAAAAACAAAAAGATTTGTTTTTACTTTATGTGCATGAGTGTCTGCATGCATGTATATGGACCACGTGCATGCTTGGTGTTCAGGCAGGTCAGAAGAGGACATTCAGATCCCTAGGAGCTGAATGTGGGACACATATAGGTGCTGGGAACTGGGGACTTCAGGTCTCTGCAAGAACAGCAGGTGCTCTTAGCAGCCCCCACGACCCTACCTCTTCTTTTCTAGTCCAGGTCTTATGTAGCCTAGCTTTGCCTTGAACTCCGTATGTAGCCAAGGATGACCTCAAGCTCCTCATCCTCCTGCCTCAATTTATCAAGTGTTGCCATTACAGGTGTGTAATGTGTGCTGGGCACAAGGGATATTTTGTCTTGGCATGCATCTGCCAATCACTTGGCCTAGAGGACTGCCCCTCTCCTTCTTTTGACTCTGGTAAATATCAAACAAAAGATTTTTTTTAAAGCCAGAAGTAGTGGCACATGCCTTTAATCTCAGCACTTGGGAGGCAGAGGCAGGTGGATCCCTCAGTTTGAGGCCAGCCTGGTCTACAGAACAAGTTCCAGGACAGTCAGGGATACACAGAGAAACCCCGTTTACTTTTGTTTTGTTGAGAAAGGAACTTGCTATAAGCCCTGGCTTGTCTACCTGCTGCATAGACCATGCTGGTGTGGAGCTTGTGTTGACCCTCATGCCTTTGCCTCCTGAGGTCTGGAGTTATAGACTTGCATTGCTGTGTCTGGGAAAGGCTGTGTTATTGAGTAAAACAGCAGGCTGTAGAATATTTGCTGTTTAATGCCTTTAAATGCCACAAGCCAAGGGTGCACACACCAACCTCAGGGGTCATTTCACGGGGTAGCTGGATGGACATTAAAATGAGTAGGAAACCCCACAACCAGTTGAGCAAAATGCGAGCAGGGGAGCTGGCAGGATGGTTCAGTGGGTAAAGGCACTTGCCTCCAAGCCTGACAACCTGAGCTTGCCCTGGGGCTCACACCATGGAAGGAAGAACAGAACCCAGCAAGTTCTCTTCTAATCTTCCTACACAAGGTGTGATACATGTGTGCCCCTACACACACACACACACACACACACACACACACACACACACACAGAGAGAAAGAGAGAGAGAGAGAGAGAGAGAAAGAGAGAGAGAGAGAGAGGTAATTTTAAAAGTTGGATGTGGTGGTGCCCTGCAATCCTGGCGCTTCAGTGAGATGGGAGGTGGGGACGGATGCTGTTATGGAATGTTCCTTTACGCTGTGTGAAAATGTGTCACTGTGATTGACTTAATAAAAAGCAGAATGGCCAATAGCTAGGCAGAACTTTTGGAGCAGTGAGAATGCTGGGAAAAAGAAGGCAGTGTTGCCAGCTAGACGCGGGGGAAGCATGGCATGTAGGAGATGAGGTAACAAGCCATGAGCCACGTGCCAGCAGGTAAATGAACAGAAATGGGTTAATTTAAGTTATAAGAGCTAGTTAGAAACAAGCCTAAGGTATCAGTTGAGCTCTCATAATTAATAAGCAGTCTCCATGTCATTTATTTGGGAGACAGCAAGTGGGACTCACTACCAGAAGGATATCCTTGAAGCACCGAGGCCGGCTAGCTTAGAGTGAGCAGGGTGGCAGAAATGTAAGGGAAAGACTGCCTCAACAGGCAGAAAGAACTGACTCCAAAAAGTTGTCCTCTGACCTTCACTTGCGTGCCTTGGTACAAGCACGAAACCCCCCTCCCCCAGTAATAAAACTGAAATGATATAAAATAAAATAAAAAAGAAAACCAGGCCCAAGAGTGTATTGAAGATATCAAATTGAGAAAAGGATGTGACCCTGTTACCTGACCTCCTAAGGAGAAGGGCACTGGCCATCTAGTGCTGCGGTGACATTCTAGTTGGCTTTCCTGTTACACTTGAACCAAAAACAAAATGGGTAGAAAAGGGTTTATTTGACTTACACTTCTGGGACACAATCCATCATTGGAGGATGTCAGGGCAGGAACTGAAGCAGACACTGGGGAAGATTGTAGCATGAATAATAAAAAACCAGAGACATATTGAGGTTCAACCTGAAGATCAGACAAGCAAAGCAGTCAAACCACTAAAGAGCTTTTATCTCTATGAAATCTTCAAACTGAAAGAGAGTGAGTTCCTATCTCATCCTGCTTTATATTCCTCTTTGGTGCTGGGATTAGAGGTGTGCACCACCACCGCCTGGCCTCTACCGGCTAACTAGTGTGGCTGCTGATACTAAAGGTGTGTGCTACCACTGCCTGGCGTCTGTGGCTAACTGGTGTGGCTGTTTTGCATTCTGGTCTTCAGGCAAGCTTTATTTATTAAAATACAAATAAAATACCACTACATTTCCCCTTTTTTGTCTAAAATAAAAAATAAAGCTATAACTAATATAAGAAAAACTATTTACAATAGATATAACTATATATAATATTTAGAGGCAATAAATATATCAACAATGTCTAGTCCATTTGCATTTGACAAATTCAGAGAAAATACTCCATATCTCTCCTATCTTGGTGATTCCAAAGTTTTGTATCTAATTTGTTTTCTGTCACAACTTGCATTATCATCCAAAACTATCTTTTGATATCTCTCAATCTTTTTTTTGGTTTTTCAAGACAGGGTTTCTCTGTAGCTTTGGAGCCTGTCCTGGAACTAGCTCTTGTAGACCAGGCTGGCCTTGAACTCACAGAGATCCACCTGCCTCTGCCTCCCGAGTGCTGGGATTAAAGGTGTGTGCCACTATTGCCCGGCTTAAACCCATGTTATTAAAACATCTTAAATACTATATTCTGCAGATCTCTGAAGTGTTTGAAGATGACCTGGCTATCTAAAATATATCTTTGTTTAACCTTGAAAGCATTCTTAATGTGACTAGAAGTTCTATTATAATGGGTAATTATCTGCTAACCTGCATTTCTTTGTTATCCTAAGCAGTTGGTAATAATAATTTTCAAGGACTAGAAATTTGTATTACATTGTTTTTTTATTGGTGTATTTAATTGGTGTTAAAAAAAGGTAGGGAAATCATTTATGATTATATCTGATCACATTTTCTTGTCTGTGTGGGAAGGAGGCACATGCAGAGGTCAGGCGACAACCGTAGAGGACTTCCCTTCCCTGGGATCAAATTCTGGCTGTCAGGCTTGGTGGCAAGGGCCTTTACCAACCAGCATGATTATGATTATTTTAATAAAGAATAATAAAAGCCAAATTGCAGTCAATTGTTAGTTCTTCTTTAAGATTTTTTTTAAGGTCCAACAAATTCAGTTAGGGGCTTTTGTCTGAATAAATGATCCTGCAGCCTTTCCCACAAACGCTCATTAAAAGTCTAAATGTTGTATGAGACACTGAATAGGCCTCTCTTCCATGTCTGTGGTTTGTAATTTCTGAGCGCTCAACATCTAGCATTTTCACTTCTGGGTAAGAGAAAAGGCATTCTGGTCCATCAGCTCCCCTACTCGTTCCTGGAGGACATTAACCAGCTCAGCAATGACAAAGACATGTGTGTCATCAATGTCTTGAATGATGAACTTCTTCCCCAAGGCATTGGACTCATCCAAGTACAGCAAGAACTGCTTCATGGTGGGATCACATTCTATGAGCATTCCTTTCAAGACCTTGACCGTTTTTTTCCCAGGCAGACGGTGCAAATGACCTCAAGGATGTGCTCCCAGCGGCTCAGAGCCTGCAGCCTTCCTCCGCCCACGGGTACAGGAACCATTGTGGTGTCGCCCCCACTGCGCCTGCGCTGTGTGCACGTCTTCGTATCCGCCGCATTACATTGCTAGATGAGTTGTATAGGTATAATATCTTGAACAAGAGTAGAAAGTATGTATAGTATGTTCTAACAAAATTAATGTCAAATTTGTATCAATATACAAAATTTGTATGCATTATACAAAGTCCAATCCAATATAAAACATGTAAAACTAGTAGCTGTTTTTTAAAAGTAGACTCAATAATATAACCTTTTATCTCATTATATATATATGTTTATATATATATCCTCCATTTTTCTTTTCAGAGTAGATTCAATAATCTACCCTTTTATCCTATCATAGCTATATCCCCCTTTTTTCTTTTCAAAACAAGAACCTTGAATCGAATTTCCTTTAACTTTTTTCCTTATCATTACCAATAACAACTTGTAACCAATCCCCCTAAACAATGACAAATATTCATAACCCATTGAAGGACTAAAACCCACCTCTTGGGAATGTGGGTGTTCTTAAATTTACTTTCTGCTATCTGGGGGCAACAGCATCTTTAGGGGATCCTATAAAGAAACATTTGGGACAATTGTCAAGTCCTGGGAGAGGTAGCTGTATCATTTGTTGTCCAATCTCTGTGTAATGGGAAAGTGCAGGGCTTGTCTCAAGTTCTGTGAGGCTGGATCATCTCAGCCAGCCACCTTGAAATTATTCTGAGCAGTTTGTAGTCCAAAGCCAATCTGTGGGTGGTGTTTTTCATCTTGGTGTTAACGTAATCCTGGAGGAATCGTCGTTGTGGGCCCATCCTCCTTTTGGAGATTTCAAAGGTCACTTGTTAGACCTGCACATGGTTCACTGCAGAGAACTGATAGAGACTCAAACCCAAAATCATGTACAGGAAGGCAAGATTAATCCTTTTTCTAGAATTAGTTAGTACTCAGTATGACTATTAATATCATGACAAAAAGTTTAACAATATATATGTGGGCTGGAGAGATGGCTCAGAGGTTAAGAGCATTGCCTGCTCTTCCAAAGGTCCTGAGTTCAATTCCCAGCAACCACATGGTGGCTCACAACCATCTTTAATGGGGTCTGGTGCCCTCTTCTGGCCTGTAGGCACACACACAGACAGAATATTGTATCCATAATAAATAAATATTAAAAAAACAATATATATGTATTAATCTTATAAAATTTATACCTTAAGAAAAGCTGTTAAAGAGTTCATTTAAAACCAAAGGATTATGAGATTAGTGGCAATAAAATAGTCCTTAAATATTTGTTTTTCTTCTGTGCCATATCAGGTGGCTCTTCGGACATGGGAGAGAGATTTTGGATTTCACTTTAATAAGTATGCTTGGGTTTAGAGAAGGAGAGCTACACTTCAACTCCAAAACCAGCTTTAATTTTAAATTGGACTGGGACTACAAAAAGATCATTTACATTATATGTCTGTAGAGAACAGCATAAACAAACGTTTGAGAAGATTTATCCTGTTGGAAATGTGATATACCAATAGATCAATTTACTCTTTCTTTTTCGTTTCTTTTCTTTTCTTTTTTCTTTCTTTTTTTTTTTTTTGATTTTTTGTGACAGGGTTTCTCTGTAGCTTTGGAGCCTGTCCTGGAACTAGCTCTTGTAGACCAGGCTGGTCTCAAACTCACAGAGATCCACCTGCCTCTGCCTCCTGAATGCTGGGATTAAAGGTGTGCGCCATCACCGCCCCAATTTACTCTTTTTCTTGAGACTTTTTTTTCTGGATGATTTGTCCTTTTTCTTCAGATGTCTTATTTGTCCAGTGGTCTTCAGATTGCTTAGATGGATACCTTTATTCCCCTGAAAAGACAGAAGCAAAACCCTTCCCCAATCTTAATTTTGGGGAGATTCTCTTTTGGCAAGTTATATCTGATCAAATGAAAAACATTTGTTAGTTTTATATGTTAGTTAAGATTAAATGGCCATGCTGTTTGATGAATTATCATCTCTTCTAATTAAGAGGTGTTTCTTGTTCAAATAGATCTTTATCAGTTTTTTTTAATGGTATCTATAACTTTTCTTCTCTTGTGGAAACAAAAACAAAACCCCTTCCCCAATGTAACACATGTCCTGGTTTCCATTCTGAAGCCAGTACATCTTTAAAGTATTTAATTCTGTAGATTTTTTTCTACTGTCCAATATCTCTTCACAGCCATTGTTCCTTTCTCATTAGCATTTAGAAAATTCAAAGTTAATAAAGCATTATGCCATCTATTTCTGGGGATACTTATCATCCCTTTCTGTTTATTTACCATATTCTTTAGAGTTCGATGTGATTCTTTTTATTACATCCAGCCCTATAGGATTGTGTGGTATACCTGTAATATGCTCTATATTACAATAAGTAAAAATAAACTGTTTTATTTTCTTAGAAACACACTGGATCATTGTCTGTCTTTATTTGTATAGGTGTAACCATGATGGCCATAACTTCTAGGAAATGTGTGATTACTGAATCAGCCTTTTCCAAACTCAAAGCAGTTGCCCACTGAAAACCTGAATAGGTATCAATGGTGTGGTGTACATATTTTAGTTTTCCAAATTCTACAAAACTGAACATATAACATCTGTCAGATTTCATTCCTTTGAGTACCCTTTGGGTTTCTTCCTACAGGTAGTGGTATTTGGTTATATAAAGAACAAGTAGGACATCTCCTTATAATTTCCTTGCCTTGTTGCCACCTGATGGAAAAGTCTTTTTTTAAAAATTATTTATTTATTTATTTCCCCACAATGCTCCCCTCCCTGCCACTCCCCTCCCTCCTTCAACCCTCCCCCAAGGTCCCTATGCTCTCAATTTACTCAGGAGATCTTGTCTTTTTATACTTTCTACTTCCCATGTAGATTAGATCTATGTAAGTCTCTCTTACTGTCCTCATTGTTGTCTAAGTTCCCTGGGATTGTGGTTTGTAGGCTGGTTTTCTTTGCTTTATGTTTAAAAACCACCTATGAGTGAGTACATGTGATAATTGTCTTTCTGTGTCTGGGTTACCTCTCTCAAAATAATGCTTTCTAGTTCCATCCATTTTCCTGCAAAATTCAAGCTGTCTTTATTTTTTTCTGCTGTGTAGTACTCCATTGTGTAAATGTACCACATTTTTTTATCCATTCTTTGACCAAAGGGCATTTAGGTTGTTTCCAGGTTCTGGCTATGACAAACAAAGCTGCTATGAACATAGTTGAGCACATGTCCTTGTGGCACGATTGAGCATCCTTTGGATAGATACCCAAAAGTGGTATTACTGGGTCTTGAGGAAGGTTGTTTCCTAGTTTTCTGAGAAATCACCACACTGACATCCATAAGGGTTGTACCAGCTTGCATTCCCACCAGCAATGCAGAAGTGTTCCCTTTTCCCCACAACCTCTCCAGCATAAGTTGTCATCAGTGTTTTTGATCTTGGCCATTCTTACAGGTGTAAGATGGAATCTCAGAGTTGTTTTGATTTGCATTTCTCTGATGACTAAGAATGTTGAACATTTCTTTAAGTGTCTTCATCCAGGAAAAGTCTTTTGTAAAAATTCAATGCAATTCAATGCAATGCCCATCAAAATCCCAGCAAAATTCTTCAAAGACCTCGGAAGAATGGTACTCAACTTCATATGAAAAAGCAAAAAACCAAGATAGCCAAAACAATCCTGTACAATAAGAGAACTTCTGGAGGAATCACAATCCCTGATTTCAAACTCTATTACAAAGCTACAGTACTAAAAACAGCCTGGTATTGGCATAAGAACAGACAGGAGAACCAATGGAACCAAATAGAAGACCTGGATATCAATCCACACATCTTCAAACACCTAATTTTTGACAAAGAAGCAAAAAAATCAAATGGAAAAAAGAAAGCCTATTTAACAAGTGGTGCTGGCATAACTGGATATCAACATGTAGAAGAATGAAAATAGACCCATATCTATCACCATGTACAAGACCTCAACATAAAGCCAGCCACACTGAACCTTATAGAAGAGGAAGTGGGAAATACACTTGAACTCATTGGCACTGGAGACCACTTCCTAATTAGAACCCCAGCAGCATAGACATTGAAAGAAACAATTAATAAACGGGATCTCCTGAAACTGAAAAGCTTCTGTAAAGCAAAGGACACGGTCAACAAGACAAAACGACAGCCTACAGAATGGGAAAAGATCTTCACTAACCCCACATCAGACAGAGGTCTGATCTCCAAAATATACAAAGAACTCAAGAAATTGGACACCAAAAGATCATATAATCCAGTAAAAAAAAAAATGGAGTACAGACCTAAACAGAGAACTCTCAACAGAGGAATATAAAATGGCTGAAAGACACTTAAGGAAACATTCAGCATCCTTAGTCATCAGAGAAATGCAAATCAAAACAACTCTGAGATTCCATCTTACACCTGTAAGAATGGCCAAGATCAAAAACACTGATGACAACTTATGCTGGAGAGGTTGTGGGGAAAGGGAACACTTCTGCATTGCTGGTGGGAATGCAAGCTGGTACAACCCTTATGGATGTCAGTGTGGCGATTTCTCAGAAAACTAGGAAACAACCTTCCTCAAGACCCAGTAATACCACTTTTGGGTATCTATCCAAAGGATGCTCAATCGTGCCACAAGGACATGTGCTCAACTATGTTCATAGCAGCTTTGTTTGTCATAGCCAGAACCTGGAAACAACCTAAATGCCCTTCGGTCAAAGAATGGATAACAAAAATGTGGTACATTTACACAATGGAGTACTACACAGCAGAAAAAAATAAAGACAGCTTGAATTTTGCAGGAAAATGGATGGAACTAGAAAGCATTATTTTGAGTGAGGTAACCCAGACACAGAAAGACAGTTATCACATGCACTCACTCATTGGTGGTTTTAAACATAAAGCAAAGAAAACCAGCCTACAAACCACAATCCCAGGGAACTTAGACAACAATGAGGACAGTAAGAGAGACTTACATAGATCTAATCTACATGGGAAGTAGAAAGTATAAAAAGACAAGATCTCCTGAGTAAATTGGGAGCATGGGAACCTTAGGGGAGGGCTGAAGGGGGAGGGGAGAGGCAGGGAGGGGAGCAGAAAAAAATGTAAAGCTCAATAAAAATCAATAAAAAAATCTTGCTATTGCTTCTTCTCCCTCTTGAAGAGGTATCTTCCATCTCTCCCTTCTCTCTCTCTCTCTCTCTCTGCCTCTCTGCTCTTTTCCCCTTTTCCCTTTCCCCTCCATAACCCACTAAATAAATATCCCACATCACTCTGAAAAAAAATCTTGGCTATTTACATGAAGTTTTTATGAAATTCTGAAGCTGTCAGCACATTTCCAATCAATAATTGATCTATCTCTGCATCACCTTGTGCTAGAGGACCTGGCAGACCTATTTGGGATTGGATGTGTGTTATGTATATGAGACAATGCTTGTTTCTGATTATTTCTTGTAACTGAATAAATAATAAAATCAATTCTGTGTCATCTGGTACAAATTCAGTGGTTTCAATATGCAAAACAACTCTTTCTGCATATTGCAAATCAGTAACTATATTGAGAGGTTCTTTAAAATTCTTTAGTACCATGAGAATAGCACATAATTCTGACTTTTGGCCAGAATCATAAGGGCTTTGATCCACTTTACTTAAATCTTCTGTTTGTAATCTGCCTTTCCTGATTTATTTGCATCAGTATAGAATGCAGGGACTCCAGTTATTGATGTGTCCCATACAATGCAAGGAAGGATCCAGTTATTTCTCTTTATAACTTGAATTCTTTTGCTTTTGGGATAGTTTTGTTAATTTCTCCCCCCCCCCAAAATTACTACAAACTCTTTGCCAGATTTCATTTTCTTCCTATAATTTGTTAATTTCATCATTATTAAAAGGTACTATAATTTCTGCTGGATCTATTCCTACAAATTCAGCAAGTCTCAATTTTCCTTTTAGAATTAACTCAGAGACATTTTCCACAAAGTTTTTAACTTTTTACTCTGTTTATATGGTAAAAAGACCCAGTCTATGATAATATCTTCCTTCTGCATTAAAATTCCTGTAGGGGAATGTTTGGAGGGTAATATGACCAGAATGCAGTAAAGATTTGGATCCATATGATCCACATGTGACTTCTGTAATTGCTCTTCAGTCAAAGCCAGTTCTCTCTCATCTTGAGCTGATAATTCCCTGGGATTATTTAAGTCCTTATCACCATCTAAGGTTTTGTTTAAATTAATCAGCCCATCAGGACCAATCCCAATAGTGAGCCTTAGATGGGAAATGTCTCCTAACAATCTTTAGAAGTGATTAAGAGTCTGCAATTGATATCTCCTAATTTGCACCCGTTGGGGTCTAATTTTTTGTAAACTTTTTTTTTTTTTTTTTTTGGTTTTTTGAGACAGGGTTTCTCTGTAGCTTTGGAGCCTGTCCTGGAACTAGCTCTTGTAGACCAGGCTGGCCTCGAAGTCATAGAGATCCATCTTCCTCTGCCTCCTGAGTGCTGGGATTAAAGGCATGCGCCACCACTGCCCGGCTGTAAACTTTTTTTATAACCTAAATAATTAATAGAATCTCCTCTTAGCATTTTTCAGAAGCAATTTGTAATCCCCAACAAGGCAAAATTTTCTTTACTTCTTCATACATTCTTTCTAAAGTATCTACATTTGAATCAGATAGTAAAATGTCATCCATGCAATGGTAGACTATAGATTAAGGAAATTGTTTACATATCATTTCCAATGGCTGACTTACAAAATATTGACACAGGGTGGAGCTATTTAACATTTCCTGTTGGAGAATCTTCCATTGATATCTCTTAGGCTGAGAGTTATTATAAGTAGGCACAATGGAAGTAAATTTTTCTCTGTCTTTTTCTTGTAAAGGCATAGTGAAGAAACATTCTTTGCTGGGTGGTGTTGCACGCCTTTAATCCCAGCACTCGGGAGGCAGAGGCAGGCAGATCTCTGTGAGTTTGAGCCCAGCCTGGTCTACAAGAGCTAGTTCCAGGACAGGCTCCAAAGCGACAGAGAAACCCTGTCTCAAAAAAACAAAAAGAAGAAAAAAAAAGAAACAGTCTTTTAAATCAGTAACTGTAAGAGGTCATCTTTTAGGCAATAGAGAAGGCAAAGAAATTCCAGACTCTAGAGAGCCCATTAGTGAATCACCTTATTAACAGCTCTTAGATCTGTTTCCATTCTCCATTTTCCACATATCTTTTTAATACCAAATACAGGAGAATTCCAAGGGCTGGTTGATTTTTCAATATGCTGAGCATCTAGTTTTTCCTGTACCAGCTGTTCTAAAGCCTGCAGTTTCTCTATTGTTAAAGGCCATTGCTCAACCCATACAGGTTTGTCTGTCAACTATTTTAAAGTTAGGGCTGTTGGTGCCTTTGAAATATCAGCAACTGTTGTGCCCTGTTCTTGTATAACATGAATATTCCCTGACTGTTCTTCATAATATCTTGCAATATTTTTCCCAGAAAAAATGTTAATTTGTGGCTTGTTTCTAAGATTGGGGGAATGTTAATCTGAGTATTCAATTGCTGTAACAAATCACATCCCCATAAATTCATTGCTTTATTAGCCACATATGGTTTTAATTTTCTCTGTTCTTCTGGCCCTATACATTTGACCCATCTTGTATTCTGCTTTACAAAAGATAAAATTCCAATCCTTGCTGGGGTGGTGGTGGTGCATGCCTTTAATCCCAGCACTTGGGAGGCAGATATCATCTGGGAAAAAAAAGAAGAAGAAACCCTGTCTCGAAAAACCAAAAAATAATATATATATAATGTTTTTTAAGACAGGATTTCTCTGTGTAATAGCCCTAGCTGTCCTGGAAATCTCTTTGTGGGCCGGGCGGTGGTGGCGCATGCCTTTAATCTCAGCACTCAGGAGCCGAGGCAGGCGGATCTCTGTGAGTTCAAGCCCAGCCTGGTCTACAAGAGCTAGTTCCAGGACAGGCTCCAAAGCCACAGAGAAACCCTGTCTCGAAAAAAACCAAAAAAAAAAAAAGAAAAAAAGAAAAGAAAAAACAAAATAAAAGAAAAAAGAAATCGCTTTGTGGACCAGGTTGGCCTGGAACTCACAGAGATGTGCCTGCTTCTGCCTCCTGAGTGCTGGTATTAAAGGTGCGCGCCACAACTGCCCAGCTGCCCCTATTATATTTTAACATAAGCTTAATTAATACATTTCAAACATGACACTGAACACGGGAGGGAGGGTGGTGCCCTGGCAGCCTGTTAGCATGGGCATCACTAGCAGGGGCAAAGGCTGGGCTCCAAACTGAGTGTGTCTACTCATTGACACAGGACAGCAGGTCTGACTACCATTCTCATGTGGCCTCAGTCTGACCCCAAAAGGCTTCAGGGAGGTGCTCCCACAGAGGACGGCAATCTGTCTGTCCTGGCTGAGCTTCTTCTGAAGCCTGAGAGCTGGGAGTGAGAGTGCATCTGCCCATAGAGGATCTACTGGGACTGGGGTTCAGGCAGGTAACAGCCTGCTAGAGCGGAAAGGAAGCCCTGCGGTGGTGGCGCACACCTTCGATGCAGAGGCAGAGGCAGGAGGAGCTCTGTGAGTTTGAGGCCAGCCTGGTCTATAGGGCGAGTTAAAAAGAACAGGAGGCCAAGAGAGAACACTCTTGTAAAGCTGTTTAGGAGGCTGATACAGGATCACAAGTTCAAAGACGGCCTGGACTGCAGAGTAAGTCAGGGCCAGCCTAAATGACTTAGTGAGACTCCCTCTCAAAACAAAGTTTAAAAAAAGAAATTTGGGTTGGGGTTACATTTCAACGGTAGAGTATTATCTAGTGTATGTGAGGTGCAGAGTTCAATGTCCAACACTGGGAAATGTGTATAAACTGAAGTTTCCAGAAAAAAGGCCACCTGTGGTAAAGATTCGGCAAGTCTGATTGGCTGATTAGAATGTCATGATTGTGAAGAGTTGGAATATTGCAGGTCCAACGTCACATTTTTGGGAGCTATCGAAAGACCCTTAGTAGCGTTTCATTGGCCATCCCTATGCATGACCCAACCAAGGGTTTATGGTTGTAAACCCTTTTAGAATGTCTTAACTAAGAGCCCACTCTCTCCACCAGCCCCAAAGCTGGTGAATGTGCCTGAATCCTTCACCAGGGACTGGCCCGCTTTGCCATAACCCACCTACTGGTGTCTTCGCTGACATCCTGGTTGCTTATATTTGACTCTCTCTCTCTCTCTCTTTTTTTTTTTTTTGGTTTTTCAAGACAGGGTTTCTCTGTGGCTTTGGAGCCTGTCCTGGAACTAGCTCTGTAGACCAGGCTGGTCTCGAACTCACAGAGATCTGCCTGCCTCTGCCTCCCGAGTGCTGGGATTAAAGGCGTGTGCCACCACCGCCCGGCGTATTTCACTGTCTCTTATTCTCTTCTGTGAGAGTTGTGCTTTTTTGAGGAGGTGGTGGTGTGGGTGGGTGCACAAAAGCCCTGGGAAGAGGATCATATATGCCAGCACTTTACTGGGGAGAAAAGGAAGGCTTGGGAGACATTAGGCAATTTACATGGTTAGGGATTGGCTAAGAGTCCCTCAAGGCTCCCTCAGAAAGACATATGAGATCCACTGGAGGACATAGCTCCATGGCAGAGCACTTGACCAGAATGCATAAGGTCCTGGGTTCAATTCCCAATATTGGCAAAAAATAATAAAAGAAGCCGCGTGAGAAAAGCATCTGGGTACCATGTGAGGGAAAACAGAGGATCCAGGAAGACAGTGAACTGTTGTTATGACATCCTCTGAGTTAGACACATTCAGAGCACGTCCACAAATTCCCACGAGGAGGTGGGTCCCGTTCCCTTCAGTTTGGGTGGCTTGTGACTGCTTCTGCCAATACAGCAGGGAGGATGTGACATTTGTCCAAAATGAGGATGTAAGGACTTCCAGGGAACCTTCCACAGCCCTTGTCCTTGGTGCCACATAAAGATGTCACAGAGGAATTTTAGTGAGCTACCCAGCTGAAATGACCCTTAGCCTCATCTCTGCTAAGTACAGGACATGCCATTCCAGAAGCCTCCATGTGACTCCTGTCCCTAGGTACTGGAGTTGTCCCTGACCTTTGGCATATTGTCAGGTGGAGATGTAGACACCGAGGGTTAGTAGACAAGCCTTTCCCTGTGGACTCCATCAGAATTTCTTTTCCAAAATAATTTTTATTTAATAAATGGGCAGTGGTGGCACACACATTTAACTCTGGCTCAGAGGTAAAAATTTATTTGTTTTGTTTTTTTCAAGACAGGGTTTCTCTGTGTAGCCCTGGCTAGCCTGGAACTCACTTTGTAGACCAGGTTGGCCTCAAACTCGTTGAGATCCACCTTCCTCTGCCTCCAGAGTGTTGGGATTAAGGCATGCTCCACCACTGCCCAGCTATAAAAATATTTTTTAGAAAGCTAGACATGGGGCCGGGCGGTGGTGGCGCATGCCTTTAATCCCAGCACTCGGGAAGCAGAGGCAGGCGGATCTCTGTGAGTTCGAGGCCAGCCTGGTCTACAAGAGCTAATTTCAGGACAGGCTCCAAAGCTACAGAGACACCCTGTCTCGAAAAACCAAAAAAAAATTTTTTTTATTCATTTATTTTTCTGTGTGTGCATCCACGTCCCTGTCTGTATATCCACCCATGTATACAGTGACTAAGGAGTTCAGAAGAGGGCATCAGATCTCCTGGAACTGGAGTTACAGGTGATCATGAGCCACCATGTGGGTGCTGGGAATTGAACCCACATCTCTGGAAGAGCAGCCAGTCCTCTTCACCTCTGAGCTGGCTCTCCAGCCCCATACATGAAATTCAAAAACTTTAAAAAGGGGGCTGGAGAAATGGCTCAGAGGTTAAGAGCACTGCCTACTCTTCCAAAGGTCCTGAGTTCAATTCCCAGCAACCACATGGTGGCTCACAACCATCTGTAATGCGATCTGGTGCCCTCTTCTGACATGCAGGCAGAGTACTGAGAATACTGTATGCATAATAAATAAATAAATATTTAAAACCCCCAAAAAAACAAAAAACAAAAAACTTTAAAATCTTAGAGTCAGAAATAAAAGAGTGGGATTACTTGTCTTCCGATGAAGAAGGCCTTTTTGTGGATGTTCTGCGAGCGGTGCTGTGTGAACTTAGGGTGAGGACTCACTCAATTAAGCTGGGGCCACCAAGCCTTCTGGCCCTGAGCACTGCTGGCTGTGAGCACCCTTGACAATGATGCCTTTAGGGGAATAAGCATTCGCTATGTAGCAAATTTTGGCTCTTCCTGATGTGTAGAAAGCTCTTTTTGACTATCAGCCCCCTTAGACACTCACCCACATCCATCAGCTCCGGCCATTCAGCACCCCTTAAACATCTTTACCTTGATGTATTCTGTGTATGAGCATGTGTGTGCGCGCACATGTGCATGTGTGCGTGTGTGTGTGTGCGTGTGTGTGTGTGTGTGTGTGTGTATTTAAGAGAGAGAGAGGGGACAACTTGCAGGAGCTGGTTCTCTCCTACCTTATGTGGACCCAGATTGAACTCAGGTCATCAATCTTTGTGGCAAGATCTGACTCAGGTATCTATTTTCTTCCAGACTATTCTAGGGATCTCCTGGTCGGGGACTACCTACACCATGTCTGTCTGTCTACCTACACATATACACACATATACAACACACAACACACACATCATATATATATACACACAGACATACACACACACATACACACCCCACATACACACCATACATACACTATATACACACCACACACACACCATGTAAACACACACACACACAGACATATACACACACATACACACCCCACATACACACCATACATACACTATATACACACCACACACACACCATATAAACACACACACACAGACATACACACACATACACACCCCACATACACACCATACATACACTATATACAAACACCACACACACACCATATACACACCACACAGACACCATATATACATACATACACACACATACACATCATACATACACTATATACACACCACACACACACCATGTAAACACACACACACACAGACATACAGACACATACACACTCCCCCCACACACATACACACCTCACACCCACCCATACCCACATACACACCACATACCCCCCTCCCTCACACACAGAACCTTGAAGCACCTGACCTCCACCAACACACATATGCCCTCCATGCCCCCTGTAATCTTACTGTGTAGCCTAGGGTAGCCAACCTGTGGTTCTCCTGTCTCAGCCTCTCAAGTGCTGGGATTTCAGGCGTGAGTCCTGATACCCAACTCCACGCTTGAGCTTTCTTGTTTCACTTGCCAACAAGTGTTCATGATCCGGCTGTTGTTAGAACACCCCCTTTTTTGTAATGAGTTATCATTTGCATTTTATGTGTATGAGAGTGTTCTGGCAGGAATGCCTGTGCACTATGTCCATGCAGGACTCACAGAGGCCAGATGAGGGCATCAGACACCCCCTGCCCAACAGGCAGTTGTGAGCCACCCTGTGGGTGCTGGCCACCCAGTCTGGAACTTTGGGACGAGAAGGCAGTGTTCTCAGCCACAGAGCCATCGCTCCACCCCCGTCCTTCCCCCTGTAGGGCTGAGTAACCCGTTGTCATCGAGGAGCGGGTGTTTCTTTCCTGCGATCCCAGCAGGCAGGAGGCTGAGGAACAGGGATCATCATGGGTTCTAGGACAGCCTGGACTATACAGCGAGAGCCTATCTAAAAACACAAAACAGTCCAACCCAGCACTGATTGCCAGGGTTTTATCTATGCCAGCCGCTTCCACATTTGGTTGCTGTGACCTATGCCGTGTGGACATGGGTGTGTGAACTTACAGAAGCTGACTTTGGAAGTCATTGTTATGGAGGGACAAACTAAGAACTTCCTCCAACTGCCCCCACTGGCTTCCTTCTCCCTGCCTTTCTTTTCTCTCTTCTTCCCTTCTCTCTTTCCTTCCTCTTTAAAAAATGTACATGTTTGCCTGCATGTATGTATGCACATCACTTGTGTGCAGTGCCCACTTAGGCCAGAAAAGGGCATCAGAGTCCCTGGAACTGGACTTACAAATGACTGTGAGTCATGTGGGTGCTGGGAACGGAACCAGGTCCTCTGCAAGAGCAGCCAGTGCTCTTACCCGTGAAGCCATCTCTCTAGCTCCTCTTTCTTGTTTTGAGACAGGGTCTCGTGTCGGGCAGGCTGGTCTGGAACTCTCAGTCCTTCTCTTGCCTCAGCTTCTTGTGTGCTGAGATTGCAAATGTGAGCTACCAGACCTGGCTGTCACTGGCTTCTTGATGGGGGGAAATAGCTTTGGAGAATCTCTGATTGGTAAAAATCTTATCACGTCCTCTATAGATAAAGAAGTAAAGCTCAGAGAAGCTGAGCAGTGTACCTGAAGTCACACAGCCTGGGAACGGAGCAGTTAAGATTGGAACCCAGGACTGCTTCACAAAGCTCTGGGGTTCAGCCAGCCCAAGTCCCCTTCTCAAGTACACAGTATACCACTGCAGCCCTCATTGCGGCTCGGTCAAGGACTGGCCTGTCAGTGACCACAGCCATCCTGGAGACTTCAGTTCCTCAGTGTTGTGTGGCTGACTGGGGGAGTCCTGGGACTACTTCAGTCTCTGCAAATGAGCAGCAGAGATGGGATTTGCAATGTTGGGCTTTGGCTACCAGCGTTGGGTGGAGCAGGGCCACAGCGAGTGGTCACACCAAATATAACATATTATTTAGGAGTGATTGGAGGCAGACAGGCTGAAACATTGTGCAGGGAAGGGCTCACGCAATCTGCCCAAGAGCGGCGAAATCACTTTCCCCAGCTCGGCTGCGGATTCACATTTAGGGCAATTTCCCTCACGGTAGCTCGCCTCCGAGACTAGACTTGCTTTGTGCGTTGGCTGTTTCCCAGATGAACCAATTCCGGATGCAGACCAGAGCTCAGAGTTCTGTGGGGGACTGGCTTCCTCTGCCTCTGTGCTGGCCACTGTGATGTTTTCCCAAAAGTGGCTCCCGGGGGTTGGGGACTCACGAGAAAGGTGGGCCCAGCGCCCATTGTGTGAGCAGGACACAGGCTCAGAGAGGTTCTGTGTGTACTCAGAGTCACACAGCTTTCACACTGTCAGGGAGCACAGAGGTGTCAGGAAGGTATGGCTGTCCAGGGGGTGCAGTGCTGTGTGCCATGAGGACCTGCAGAGAGGTCTATAGGAAGGAGGTAGTGGGGTAATTCAGAGGGTCCCTGTGGCCAGTGTCTCATGTCCTTTTGCATTATGACTGGAGGCCAGACTAGGTCTGCAACTACAGAAGGAAGAAGGTCCCAGATGGTGAGTGTCCCCAACAGGAGACTGACAAGAAACCCAGCTCGCAGAGTCTGGCGACTGGGATGGGAACTCTGAACAAAGAAGCCAGACACAGCTGTGCAGGGCTCCACCTGTGATTTTTCTTTTTTCTTTATGTATGTGTGTGTGCATGTCTGTGCATTGTGTACATGTGCATGCATGTATGTGGAGGCCAGAGGACAACCTTAGATATAATTCTTCAGGTCCCAGCCATCCTTTTTTTTTTTTGTCGGGGGGGGGAGGACGACAAACAGCATTTCCCATTGGCCTGGAACTCAATAAGTAGGCTAGGTCAGGCTGACCAGCAGGACTCAAGGATCCCCCTGTTTCCATCTTCCAGTGTTGGAATTTGCTACCATACCCAGCTTTTAAAAAAATTTTTTTGGGGTGTGTTGTATCCTGATACTCGCTCTGTAGACCAGGCTGGCCTCAAACTCAGAGACCCACCTGCCTCTGTCTCCTGAGTGATGGGATTAAAGATGTGCGCCACCACTGCCCCTGTAATTGTCTTTTAATGTGCGTTCTAGGGATCAAACTAAGATTTGTAAGCGTGAAAGACAAGCTTAGCTCTCTTTCCACTTCCCAGCCAGACACTTCTTGAGCAACCCATAGGTGCGAGGTGTGAGGATGAATATTTCTTGTCCACTCGACAGGTTTGAGAATCACCCAGAAGGCAAGCCTCTGGGTATGTCCCTGAGAGATTACGTAGATTAGGTCAACCAACCTCTGAAGACCCACCCTCGCTGCTGCAGGCTGCAAGATTCCGGGGCTTTGGTCTCAGACCACAAGAGAAAGGTCAACCAAACACCAATACTCTTCTCTCTCTGCTTCCTGACTGTGGGTTCAGTGTGAGCAGCCACTGTGCCTCCCCCACCACGGTGGACGGTGTCTGAAAACATGAACCAGAATGAACCCGGCCTTCTTCAGGTTGCTTTCGGCAGGGATTTTTGTTGCAGCCATAAGGAAAAGCGGGAATGTGAAGCGGGGCTGCTGCTGTGTAAATCTGACAGTGTAGTTTGAAGGTTTTCGAAGCTGATCGGCAGATAAAATATGAAAGACTGGGGCCCGAGCATGCTGCCAGCAGGGCTTCCTGGACCATCCTGGTGGGAGTTTGGAAGACAGGAACGCTGAGAGCAATGTGTATGGTGATGTGCCCGCACAGGGGACTTCAGAGCCTCAGAGGGAAAGGAAGACTCGATCGCAGACCAGGCTAGAGGGCACTCCTATGATGGTGGCAAAGAGCCTGGCTGCATTCTACCCACGTCCTCTGAACCTGAGTGAGGCTGAATTGAAAAGCAATGGCAATTTGTTTGGTAGAGGAGAGTTCAAGATGAGAGTGCATTCAGGCCAAGGACGGCCACTGCTCACTGCATTTTGTCAGGATAAGGGAAAATCAGCAAAAAGTTGAAGAGAAAGATGTTTTAAATTGTGCAGTTTGGGCCAGGTGGTGGTGGCCCATGCCTTTAATTCCAGCACTTGGGGGGGCAGAGGCAGGTGGATCTCTGAGTCTGAGGCCAGCATGGTCTACAGAGTGAGTTTCAGGACAGCTAGGGCTGTACAGAGAAACCCTATCTTGAAAAACACAAAATAAAAGGCCGGGGTGGGGGTGGACTGGAGAGATGGCTCAGGGGTTAAGAGCTTCCAGGGGACCCAAGTTTGATGCACCTGCATGGCAGCTCACAACTGTCTGTAACTCCAGTTCCAGGGGACCTGACACCTTCACACAGACATACACGCTGGCAAAACATCAATGTGCTTTAAAATGAATAAATATTTTTTTAAAAAATGTGAAGTTTGGCAGAAAATGAGTAGTTGGTGCTGAAGGAAACAGGAGTTTTGTTTTTGGGACAGGGTCTTTTTTTTTTTTTTCGGTTTTTCGAGACAGGGTTTCTCTGTAGCTTTGGAGCCTGTCCAGGAACTAGCTCTTAAAGGCCAGGCTGGCCTCGAACTCACAGAGATCCGCCTGCCTCTGCCTCCCGAGTGCTGGGATTAAAGGCGTGCGCCACCACCGCCCAGCTTGAGACAGGGTCTTACTCTGTGGCCCTGTCTGTCCTGGAACTCACTACGTAGACCAGGCTGGCCTCAAACTCACAGAGATCCACTTGCCTCTGATTCCTGAGTGCCAGGATTAAAGACACGCTCCACCACACCTGGTGAGGCAGTTGTTTGTTTTTAAATAGACTTTTATTTGGTCATGTGAAAGAAAATGGCTCCCGTAGGTGTGGCCTTGCTGGAGGAAGGGTGCCGCCGTGAGCTTTGCGGTCTCACATGCTCAAGCTACACTCAGCGTCACAGACTCCTGCTGCTTGCAGATGAAGATGTAGAACTCTCAGCTACCTCCCCAGCACATCTGCCTGCACGCTGCCATGTGTCACGATAATGGACTAAACCTCTGAAACTTTAAGCCAGCACCAATTAAATGCTTTCCTTTATAAGAATCGCCATTGCCAGGCAGTAGCGGTGCACACCTTTAATCCCTGCACTCAGGAGGCAGGGACAGACTGATCTCTGTGAGTTTGAAACCAACCTGGTCTACATAGTGAGTTCCAATACAGGCTCCAAGAGTTGCTCTTCACAGCAATAGAAACCATAACTAAGACACTTTAATTTTTAAAATCTTATTTATTCTTATTCTATGTACATTGGTGTTTTACTTGCGTGTTTGTCTATGTGAGGGTGTTGGATCCCCTGGAGCTGGAGTTACAGACAATTGTGAGCTGTCATGTGGGTGCTGGTAACAGAACCCAGGATCTGTGATGGATTAAGTAAAATTGCTGCGGATCCCCGGCAGGCACAGCGGGCAGTGGGCCATGAGACCATGCCACAGGTCCCCAAAGTGCAGGCAGGCAGTGGGCAGGGGGTCCCAAGAGCAGCAAGTCCCAGGCAGGGATGGAGCACGAGACCACTGAAGGTCTCTGAAGGGGGCTGGTCCCAGGCAGGGAGCCACCCAGCGGGCAAGAGACAGCTGGATAGGCACACCATGCAGAGTGAGGTTGACTATTTATTTAGTGGGTTATAGAAGGGAAGGGGAAAAGGGGCGAAGAGCAGAGAGGCAGAGAATGAAAGAGAGAGAGGGAGGGAGGGACGGCGGGAGAGAGAGAGGGAGGGAGGGAGGGAAGGAAAAGACAGAAGGGGGGAGGTGAGAAGTGGGGAGAGGGAGATGGAAAAGGAAGGGACTCAGGCTGGAAGCTGAAGATCTGCTTGCCTCTGCAGAGGGGGGAGTGGGTGTGGCTTGTCTTAAAGGGACAGGCCAGATCATTACAGGATCTTTGTAAGAGCAGCCAGCCAGTGCTCTTAACTACTGAGCCATCTCAGCCATCTCTCCAGATAGAGACAGTAGACTTTTTTGTTGTTTGTTTTATTTTTTAGAAACAGGGTTTCTCTGTGTAGCTCTAGATGTCCTGGAACTCACTCTGTAGACCAGTGTGGCCTCAAACTCACAGAGATCTGCCTGCCTCTGCCTCCTGAGTGCTGGATTAAAGGCATTCACCACCACCACTGGGCTGAATTTTTAATTTTTTTTAAGTAGTTTTTTAAAGCAGTTTGTGTGTTATTAAAGGGAAAATCTCACACAATATCTGGAGTCCTTGATGTCCTGGAGATGAAGCTCTTGAAAAAGATGTCCTCATATTCCTTGCCTCAGCAACCCATTAGGCATCAAGAACCTTGACCTCCAGATGGAACATCTACAAAAGGCACAGTGATGAGTGTGACGTCGTAAGTCTGAAGAGGACCTGTGAGTGTCATCTCCTCCAGGAACACTGGCCTGAGCTATGTCTATTTTGTTTGTTTGTTTGTTTTTGTTTTTCAAGACAGGGTTTCCTCATATAGCCCTGGCTGTCCTGGAACTTGCTTTGTAGACCAGGCTGCCCTCAAACTCAGAGATCCGCCTGCCTCTGCCTCATGAGTGTTGGGATTAAAGGCCTGTGCCGCTCTGTCTTTAATTGCCTCCAATTTAGGAGGCAGTCGCTGGCTAGATCTTAGCTGCATCCAAATAAAATAAAGCTTTCTTCAACTTTGGCTTAAAGATTGTGGTAGTGGTCTTATTCTTCTTGCCTGGTAGAATTAACACTGTCTTTCCATAGGCTTAAAAGTAATGTCTCTAGCTGACCCTGGACCTTCTTCTCTTAGACTTATTCATCAGGTATCTTGTCAGAGTTAAGAAAAGCTAATGAACACACACAGTACAGCACACCCGCTGTTCAGCCCACAGTCTGTGGGAGCAATCATCCAGGTGAGGGATCTAATCCAGAGTCTACAGACTGAGGGGGCAGGGCAGGAAGTTTTAGGAGGCAAGCCTAGACTTGGTGACACCACTTCCTCTTTGCACCCTACTGGTCAATACAAATTACATGACCACACATGTAGAGCTATCTGGGAAATGTAGTTCCTTGGTGTTTGGGACTACAAGAAGAACGTTGCCTAAGGAACATTAGCCTTCCAGTGTCTCGGGTGAGGAACAGGTGTGAGGCAATCAAGTTGAGAGCAGGGAAAGCTGGGGCTCAGGCCAGCAGTTGCTCCCTGAAGCACCAGGCCCTGTGCCTCTCAGGAAGCTGAGTGTCACATTGGACGTGGAGGGGCAGAATTAGAATGGAGAGTAAACATTCTGAGTCTGCCTCTTTCTAGCAGTGTGACTTAGGGCAGATCAGGTGATCGCTCTGTGCCTCAGTTTCCCTTCTGTCAAATAGGGACAGTCAGTGTCTGTCACCTAGAACGTTATGAGAGTCTTGAGTTAATTCATGTAGAACAGTAGGGTAGGGGCTAGCAGATGGCAAGGGAGTCATTCCCTAGATGATGTCATGCAGGAAGCTGGGAGGACCCCAGCCTGGGAGGCTCTGAGAGTCCAATTCTCCAGTTTGCCACACTGGAACATCACATACAGATTCCATGAAGATAGCTCATAGACTGACTTTTCTAAGCTCTTCCCTGTCCCCTACACGGACCTTTAGAAAGGAAGATAGGACAATCCAGACAACCAAGCCACTCCCTGAGAACTAGCCTGGGCTCTGGAAGAAGAGGGACCCAGCCCTGGCTCGTCCATGACAGTTTTTGTTTAGTGATGGCTCTTCTCCTGTAACCTCTGTCCCAGTGCAATCTCATTAGCATCTAAAACCCCATCTCTCAGCACTTTCCTGAGGCAGGGGCATGCCTGACTCCTCCAGCCAGCCCTGAGCAGGTATTCTGTATGCTAGAGTGCTCCAAGAGGGTAGTTACCAGGGGCATGCAAGGGAGAAGGGAGGAGCCAGGGGCAAGTCTGTTAGGGGATCACATGTGTGCGTGCGTGCGTGCGTGCGTGTGTGTGTGTGTGTGTGTGTGTGTGTGTGTGTGTACTGTATAGTTTTAGGTCAACTTGATACTAGTTAGAATTGTGTTGGGAGAGGGAACCCCCGCTGAGAAAATGCCTCCAACAGGTTGGCCTGTGAGCAAGCCTGTGGTACATTTTCTTGATTGATGACTGATGTAGGAGGGCCCATCTCACTGTGGATGGTGCTATCCCTGGGCAGGTGGTCCTGGGTGCCATAAGAAACCAGGCTGAGCAAGCCATAATGAACAGGCCAGTAATCAGCGTTCATCTATGGCCTCTGCATCCATCCCTGCCTTGAGCTCCTGCTCTGATGTTCCTGGATGATGAAGTACAAGCTATAAGATGAAATAAACCTTTTCCTCCCCCAGCTTTTGGTCACAGTGTTTTACTGCAGCAGAGACACCAAGTAAGACAGTGTATGATGTGTGTGCAGGTGGGGTGGGTGCTCGTGCCATGGCATGTGGAGCTCACAGGAGTTGGTTCTCTCCTTCCATCACGCGGATCCTCAGGGTTAACCTGGAGTCATCGGGCTTGGTGGCAGACACTTTCACCCACTGAGCTGCTTCACTGCCCGTCACCCATTTCCTACTCAGACAAAGCAGCAGAGAGCAGGTACTAACCTAATTTAATTTGTCTCTTAATTATCGGTGTCGGTGCTGGGGATTAAATCAAGGATCTTGGGTGTGCAGCGCACTAGGTGAGCACTCCAGCACTGATATCACCCCCAAATCATTTTTTTTCGAGTCAGGGTTTCTCTGTGTAACAATTCTGGCTGTCCCGAAACCTGCTCTGTAGACCAGACTGGTCTCGAATTTACAGATTTGCCTGTCTCTGCCTCCCGAGTGCTGGGATTAAAGGTGTGTGCCACCACCACCCAGTTCCAACTCATTTTTAAAAAATCTTTGTTTTGAGACAGGGTCTGATTGAATTGCCCAGTCAGTTCTTAAACTTGTGATCTTTCTGCCTCAACCTCCCTCGCAGCTGGGATTACAAATCTGTGTCACTAGTCCCACTAGGTAATTTACAAAGAACGGTTTAGGAATGACGAAGTGGCTCGACTGGTAAAGTGCTTGCCTAACACACACAGATCCCTAGGCTCTATCCTCAGCACCACAGAAGACCAGATGTGGTGGTGCACATCTGTAATCCCAACACTTCGGAGGCAGAGACAGGGTTCATAGTTCAGTTTTGGAAATTGGAAGCTAACTTTGAATTTGGGGATCAAGTTTCTATGACTGGATTTCAGAGAAATTCTGTCTGGAAAAACAAAAACAAACAAATAAGAAAGACAAGATTTTGGGGAGCTAAAGATGGAAATGATATCAGATTGGAAAGGTGGTGACTGCAGAGTAAGGAAGGGTAGCTTATCCCCTCTGGCCCTCTTCACACATGGACCAGGTTTCTGAGGAGCCTCAGACTCCATGTTTGGTCTAACTGTGAATTTTTCCCTGTGGGTGGTCAGTGGAGGGGGATGGTGGGGATCGGAGACTGGGGGGTGGTGGTGGAGGGGAAGGCACATACTGTGGGAGAAGAGAGGAGACACATAAGGATCTGGCCCCCCAGCCTTCCGCAGAAGCCAGGCCAGTCCTTAAACACTCCCACCAATAGATTGATTATGTAAATTTGGTTTTGAAATAATAGCAGTAATGAGAAATAAAAAGAGGGAGTGGGTGCGAGCGGGAAGGGAAGGGAAGGGGTTCAGCCAGGTCCCTTCTCAGTAGACCAAGGAGGGACGCGCAGGGGGAAATTGAAATTAGTTGTGACAGCTGAAATCCTCCACAGAGGACATTTGACAGGGTACTTAAAAAAATAATAAGAAAAGGGAAAGTGGTTTGGGTCGCGCAGAGAAGGGGGGGACGGGGGATTTCAAGTGACACAAGACGCATAATTCAAGCTTCTTAGCCTGCAAGCTCTTCTTACCTAAGGGGCCCGCTGCCTTTATTTTTATCCAAATGGCTCAATTACCGCAAAGCCCCACAGAGAAAATTACGGATGTTTGCCTCTATTTTTCTTCTCTTGTCTCGACAACTGTAGATATTTTGTTTTCCTTCTTTCTCTCTCGCCCTCACTCGATCTCCTTTTTTTTTTTGATGGGGGTGGGGTGAAGACAGAAAGGGGTGTTCAGATGGATTGAGGGGCTTGAGGCCTTGGAATTGTTCCTCAAAACTCATATCACGCAAACCCACATGGACAGCAAAAACACACACAGATACACACAGGCTTACACAGTCATACATGAACATACATAGACACAAACATACACAAACACATAGACATATAGAAACACATACAAGTATACACAGACACACACAAACACCCACAGACTTACACAGTCATATATAGACACACATACACACACAGAGACACAACAAACACATAGATACAGATACACACATGGATATAGACAGACATACAGACACACGGACATAAATATATGTAGACACAGACACACAGAGACACACATAAACACAGGTACACACACAGAGAGACACACACACAGACACACATAGATAAAGATACACACACACACATTCCCCAGGCTTGGACCATGACTGTCCTTCTTGGGGGTGTCCATTTTGACATTTGTGTGTCCGATCTTTCAGACATGTCCCTGTGGACCCTCTCCTCTCCTGGGGTGCTCCTCCCCTGGCTTTTTGCATAGCAGATCCCAGTACTCCATGGGCCTTCATTTGCCCAGTGGGCACCCCTCCCAGTGGCTCTCCCCTGAGCTCAGCTATTTCCAAACCCTGCAATAGACGCAGGGAGGCTCAGAGGTACCCATTTTCCAACCTTTTTCTCCTGTCTCCGTTTGTCATTTTCGGAATTGGCGCTCCAGGGAGCCAGGGCTGGCGGTGGCTGTTCTCAGCACTTGCCCATCCTGCCAGGCATGTAGTGCGCTGCACAGTCAGTGGCAAGCTCCATAAAATGTGTGTGTGTGACTCTGTGGAGTAGCCTGTGCATCAGCCTGGAACCTGTTGGTGGGTCCTGTGGGAGAACGCCTCTATTTCCTCCTCAGGACATCTGCTTCCCTCGGTTGCTTTTCCTACCTGTCTCTGTCCATTCAGGTTATTTCAAAATCCTGAAAGCCCTATAGAAAGGGCACTGTCATCCGTACAGATTTTGGCTCAGTCCAGCAAGGACCTGGAGGCCACCGCAAGGCACATACTTGATGATGGGAACGGTCACAGAAACACATCGTATCCACTATGGCTGCCAGTGAGTCCATGGGCCTTTGACACTTGCTGCTCAAGCTGTGACGTCTGTCACCTCCACTAGCCTATAGATAGATCCCCTACCCCGCCTCGCTGCGAGATCCACAACATACCATAAGTAGAGGGGAATATATCATGGGAGATCGAGCAGAAGGTCCTTGGGACCAGTCTCTCTGAGGAAACCACTACATTTGAGTGTACAGTCTGTGTGCACATGTGTGTTTGGGTATGGTTAGAGGCCAAAGGTCAATGTCAAGAGTTTCCTATTGCTCTCCACCATATTTTTTGGAGACCAAGTGTCTCACCAAATCCAGAACTTAACAATTCTTGGCTCATTAGCTAGTTACTAAGCTCCAGGGAGTCTCCGGTCTCTGCTTTCCTGTACTTCCCAGTGCAGATGTTACAGGCACAGGCTGCCATGCCCAGCTTTTTCCACTTCAACCAATCTACCGGCTGAGCTATCTCCCCAACTCCATAGATGTCTTCCAGTCTCCCCACCATGCCTGTGCCTTTGGGCACCTTTCTGCATGGAGCTGTAAATTAACCTGTGTGCATCTGGCAGGGCACCTGGCATCATAGTTGATCCCAGAGGCTTCAGAGTCAATGGCTGTGGGTGTTAATTCACGGCTCAGAGCTCTTTCAGTGGATGGGCAACTGACTGGGCCTGGGCCTCAGTGTCCTCATCAACTAGAGTGAGAACAAGGGAGACATGATGGGACGAATGCACGTAAATTGCTAGCCCTTTGCGCTGACCAGATTAGTGCTTTCTATCACCCCTTAAACTTTGACAGTCACAGGGACCCACCTGCCCACTATCCACTCAGCAAGCACTTCTGTACTTCAGGGACATGTCCTTGCATCTCAGTAGGAGACACTGGGCTCACCTCCTTCCAACAGTTGGAGAACACGCGCTCCAGAGAAGCTGAACACTTGCTCAAGTCATTTAGTCATATGGATGGATCTAGAGCTAGAACTCTTGGATCCCAGCTCCTCAGCAATGCTTCTCTGAAAAGGTGTGTGTGTTTCTGTGGCATGTGCACTGATGTGTAGTGTGTGTGTGCACATTCCTGTGGTATGTGCATCGATGTGTAGTGTGTATGTGCAAATTCATGTGTGTGTTTCTGTGGTACATGCATTGATGTGTAGTGTGTATGTGTACATTCATGTGTGTGTTTCTGTGAAACATGCACCGATGTGTAGTGTGTATGTGCACATTCATGTGGAGGCCAGAGGTTGACACCAGTTTCTCTTTTACTCTTCATCATATTTTTTGAGGCAAGGTCTCTCACTGAGCCTGATACTCATTGCTTTGGCTGGGCTGGCTAGCCAGAGAGCTCCCAGGATCCACTTTTCTCTGTCTCCTCAGGGTTGGGATTAGACACATGTTACACTGTGTCTGGATTTTTACCTGGATTCTGGGGATCTGAAATCAAGTTCTCATGTTTGCAAGGAAAGTACTCTCCTAACTGAGCCACCTCCCTACACTCTACAGAGAGATTTAGCTTTTCCTTTTTATTTTGTTTTTCAAGACAGGGTTCCTCTGTGTAGATCTAGCTGTTCTGGAACTTTCTCTGTAGCCCAGGCTGGCCTGGAACTGACAGAGATCCACTGCCTCTTACAAGTGCTGGGATTACAGGTGTTGGGCTAGAGAGATTTTTCCAAGCTCATGTTGGGCTAGGCTACTTGCTCTTTTGCATGACCCTCCAATGGGTCCCCAAATTCCTGATCATGGCCCCAGGGTCTTATAAAGCACACCCTCCACCTCATCTTCTAATTTTTCTCCTGCTTCTCTTGAGCCCTTCATCCTGGTTGGGTGCCTCCCTCCAGTCACAGGGAGCTGAGTGGTGGAGCCTGCAAAGCACATGGGGGTCCCTGGGTTCAGTCTTTAGTACCATGGCTAAAAAGATTTTAAAAGGTGTTTGATTTTTTTTCTTTTAAAAATAAAGGTATGGCCCAGCATTGTGGCCCATGCATTTAATCCTAGCAATTGGGAGGCAAAGGCAGGCAGATCTCTGTGAGTTTGGGGCCAGCCTGGTCTACAAGAGCTAGTTCCAGGATGGTCAGGACTTAACATACAGGCCCTGTCTAAAAAAGAAGAATGAGGAGAAGGAGGAGGAAGAGGTGTATGGGTAACCTGAACAAGAGTACCACACTCTCCGTGCAAGAGAATATTCCGGAAAAATTCCACCAGTTATCCATTTCCAGAGAAAAGGCAGAGTTATGAAGCATGGCTGCCCCCCAGGAAGTAGCACACTCTCTGACCAGGGCTCCCTGTGTGGTATTTGCTCATGTTCATCCAACACCAGGGCTGGGAAAATCTGCTGCCTCCGTGTTAAATGTGTCCTCCAGGGTCTACGCCACAAGGCCCATCTCAGTTCTGCTGAGGCTGCCCCAGAGACCACCAATGGTTCCTGGCTGCTCTGAGAGGTGAAGGGTAGAGACCCCAGCATCTACTAAGGATCTCTGGATGGCAGGTGGGGCAGAGCCGAGGAGAGAGGGTAGGGTCTTTGGGCGCCACCTGAGGCAGGAGTGGAATTCCCTTTGGAACAGTTAGTATGAAGCAAGAGGGAGTCCCATCTTGGCACAAGGCAGGAAGTGGGAATCTTAAGTGGAAGTTTCGGGGTCCGCCTCCCCACCTCTTCAGTCCAGGCGTTGGCAGGTTTTAGCGCCATGCCATGCCCGGGATGGGGGAGTGACTGCTCTCAGTAGAGGGACTCACCTGTGGCTACCATGGGGGGGCAGAGAGTTAAGGTGGAGGCGAAGGGGGCCTCAGTGTGGAACCCCAATCCTATGGAGACCGGAGCAGTGCGGTTCACCTGAGCATCGCTCTCTGCAGACCCTAGCTTCCCAACACAGCTGGGCCAGGAGCGTGGGAAGCAGGACTGATGGCCTGGGCCCCTGCAGCGCAACCCCGCCCTTTCCCTTAGAAACATCTCCAGGCTTGGGGTTGGGGATGTAGTTCCGCTGGTGGAGTGATTGCTGGGCAACAATGCCATCAGTTCAACCTGTGGGACCGCGGTGATATCCTACCGTGTAGGAAGTACACACAGAAGGATCAGGGCTTTCAAGTCATCTTTGGCTGCATATTCAACATCCATCTTAGATAAATGAGACCCTGTCTCAAAAACTAAAAGGGGGCAGGCAAGATGCTCAGCAGGTAAGTGTGTTTGCTGCCAAGCCTGATGACCTGAGTTTGAGCTTCAGTACCCACATGGTAGAAAGAAAACTGATCTCCACACGTTGTCCTCTGACCATATGCACACCATGGCATGTCTGTGCATGCATATGCACACAAACAAACAAACAGAAATGCCTCTACTTCTCAATGGCAGGTGGCACTCACAGTCATTTCCCGTTCCCTAAAGAATGAAGGCAGGATGCCTCGGGCATGAGAAGAGAGGGACCTTGTGTAGGTACCAGGGGTGGCTGCTGTGGTCATGATAGCTTTGTTGATATTTGAAAAGGCTCTGTTTTAGCCACTCATAGCCCTCCAGGGGCTAGAGTCCACGTTGAGCAGGAAAAACTGATGTTAAGATTGTGTCTGGGGCTAAGGCCACTGGGCTGGGCTGTGTTGAAGGTCAAGGACCAGAATTCAAGGATGCGGAACCAGGAAGCTCTGTGCAGCATCATCCAGCACGTCGCGAATAGAGCTGGAGCTGAGCTGTAAGAGTCTGGAGCTTAGGCCTAGAACATGGAAGGCCTGGGGCAGGATCGGCTGAACACACTGTCCCCAGAACTCAGAGCAGGGACCTTAGCCAAAGCTTTAGAAGAAAGGAGCCTTGCCACTCCTCTCCTGGCTCTGGGCTTCCCCAGGCTGCAGGGACAATTTCAGACATGCTTGCTTCAAAACCCTCAAATGAGATTGCAGGAACTCTGACAGAACCACCAAGGAGCAGCTTCAGTTTCTACCCCATGGAGGCCCAGGTGGGGCCGGCACAGCACCTGGCCCATGGCCATCCTTGACTTTGTCCTCCTTTGAGTTGCCCTGTTGTCTACATGGAGACCGAAGCTCAAATCCAAGTGCCTGGTCAGGTATACAAGGCTCACCATGTTGCAGCCAGCTGGCCACCCACAGCTCTACCCTCCCAGCTATGTCCCATGTGTTCCTCCCACTCAGAGCAGCCTGGAGCGCCCCACCCCAGGTGATTCAGAGCTGGGGCCCCGCTCACAGGTTGCTTGATCCTTTGCTGGCACCTTCTGCCTCCGCACTGGACTAATCCTTAGGCATCTCCCTTGATAAGCAGTCAACATCGTCTCCTCCAGGGAACCTTCCCCAGCCACTGCAATAACGCCACTGTCCTCTCCCAGACAGGAGAGATGTGTCCAGGTGGATGGATCTGTGTCTTGGCCCGAAGTAAAAATTTAATAATGTTTGTCAGGATGAAAAGAGTCATCTGAGTTTGGTGGCACACGCTTCCGGTCCCAGCACTAGGAAGGCAGCACCGTGAAGGTTGCTGCAAATTTGAGGCCAATCACTGTAGTGAGCTTGAAGCCAAGCAGAGCTACACAGTGTCTCCATACATAAATAACAAAGTAAAAGCAGGGCGAATGCACTTTAATTGTTAACTTGACACAACCTAGAATCACCTGGGAAGAGTCCTGACAAGGGATTTCCAACTCTGGGTTATCTTGGGGGCATGTCTGGGAGGTCTGTTAATTGACACAGGAAGACACAGACCACTGAGGGTGGCATCATTCCCTAGGCAGGTGGTCCAGAACAGCATACGAGGGGAGAAAACTAGCTGAGAGCAAGCAAGCAGGTGAGCATGTGTGCATTTGTTTCTCTCTTCTCTTGGCTGTGGGTGTCACATGACCTCCTTCATCGTCCTGTCTTGACGTCCCCCAGTGATAGTGATCTGGAACTGTGAGCCGAATCAATCCTTTTCTCCCACGTGTGTCTTTTCCGTCGGAGTATCTGTTACAGTACCAGAAATGAAACTCGAACCCCAGGGCTGCAACTCTGTTGGTAGAGCACCCGCCTCGCAAGCTTGGAGCCCTGTGTTCCACCCCAGCACCGAATCGAGCTGGAAGTGGTGCAGATGCCTGCAATCCCAGCGCTTGGCGGAAGCAGGAGGATCAGAACTTCAAGGTTATCTTTGCAAGTCTCTGGCTAGCCTGGGCTACATGAGACTCTGTCTCCCAGAAAAGGAAATTGCCAGTCAGGTGGCAGGTAGAAAGCACCCACCCTGGTCTCCTAAGAGGGGACCTCTTTATCCCAACTCTCTGTAAAGGGCTTTGGCTGCTTAACAGGATCTCATCATTTTCTTCTTTGTACTGTCTCTATGGTTTTCATAATGAGCATGTGCTGCTCTGAAAATCAGAAGGACCAATTAAGTTATTTTCATTTGCAAGATTGTTTTTGAGACAAGGTTTCTCTGTGTAAGTGTCTTGGCTGTCCTGGAACTCAATCTGTACACCAGGTTGGTCTCGAACTCAGAAATTCATCTGCCTCTGCTTCCTCAGATTAAAGACATGTACTACCACTGCCTGGATCATTTGCAAGATTTAAAAATTCTTTTTTTGGGGGGGTGGTTTTTCGAGACAGGGTTTCTTTGTAGTTTTAGAGCCTGTCCTGGAACTAGCTCTTGTAGACCAAGCTGGCCTCGAACTCATAGAGATCCGCTTGCCTCTGCCTCCCAAGTGCTGGGATTAAAGGCGTGCACCATCACCACCCGGCTGATTTAAAAATTCTTGGAGAGATGGTTCAGCACTTAAGAGTACTGGCTGCTCTTCTAGAGGACCTGGATTCAGTTCCCAGCACCAATATGAAACTCATAACTGTCTGTAACTCCAGTTCCAGGGGACCTGACATTCTCATACAGACATACATACAGGCAAAATATCAGTGCACATCAAACAAAGATAAATAAATTATTTAAAAAATTAGATATGCAGAGGACAGATGAGTTTGAAGAGCATCAGAAGTGAGAGCAAGGGGGAGGCCCTTGCCCCAGGGGCGGAGGAAGAATTGCCACTTGGATGAGCCACACAGCTTTCAGATCACACTCAGGAGGCGGAGGGGAAGATCTGGAGTTTAAAGTTATCCTCAGCCACACTGAATTCGAGGCCAGTCTGGGCTACTGAAACCCTGTCTCAAAAAACCAAACATGCTTTCTTTACAGGTGTTAGGGAGAAGTCAAGGGAGGGTGAGCAAAGGGGAAAAGGTCTGGCTTCCCTGGTGCCACTTCATTCCGGCACCTGGCACCATGCTGAAGCTTCGCATGGCCTGCTCGGAGGGAAACGACATGATCTTTTCTGTTCCTATGAGGCTTTGAAACTGAACCTCTGCTGCGTGCGTATGTGTGTGTCTGTGTGTGTTGTGTGTATATGTGTGTTGTGTGTATGTGTGTGAGTGTGTATCTTTCTGTGTGTGGGGTGCATACGTTTGTGTGTGTTTCTCTCTCAGTGTGGCGTGTGTATTGTGTGTGTCTTTCTGTGTGTGGTGTGCATATGGTGTGTGTATGTGTGTTTGTGTGTGTGAGTGTGTGTCTTTCTTTCTGTGTGTGGTGTGTGTATGTGAGTATGTATGTGTCTTTCTGTATGTGATGTGTGTATGTGTGAATGAGTGTGTGTCTCTGTGTGTGTGTTGTGTGTATTGTGTGTATGTGTATTAGTATGTGTCTTTCTGTGTGTGGTGTGTATGTGTTTGTGTGTCTGTTACTCTCTCAGTGTGGTGTGTATATGTGTGTGTCTGTGTGTGGTGTGCATATGGTGTGTGTATGTGTGTTTGTGTGTGTGAGTGTGTGTGTCTTTCTCTCTGTGTGGTGTGTGTATGTATGTATGTGTATGTCTTTCTGTGTGTGATGTGTGTATGTGTGAGTGTCTCTCTGTGTGTGGTATGCATGTGGCGTGTATATGTATGTGAGTGTGTGTTGTGTTTCTGTATGTGGTGTATGTGTGTGAGTGTGAATTTCTATGTGTGACAGTATGCATTTGTGTGTTTCTCTGTGTGTTGTTTGTGTCTTTCTGTGTGTGGTGTGTGTATGTATGTGTGTGTATGGTGTTTGTGTGTTTTTGTGCATGTGTGTTATGTGTGTCTTT
This sequence comes from Ondatra zibethicus, assembly GCA_004026605.1. Classification (NCBI taxonomy): domain Eukaryota; kingdom Metazoa; phylum Chordata; class Mammalia; order Rodentia; family Cricetidae; genus Ondatra; species Ondatra zibethicus. The sequence continues at coordinate 152,548 of PVIU01000968.1, forward strand.
CTGTGTGTGGTGTGTGTGAGTGTGTGTCTTTCTGTGTGTGGTGCGTATGTCTTTGTGTGTGTGTTTCTTTCTCTGTGTGGTGTGTGTGAATGTGTGTCTTTCTGTGTGTGGTGTGTGTATGTATATGTGTGTGTTGTGTATGTCTTTCTGTGTGTGGTGTGTGTATGTGTGTTTGTATGTGGAGACCAGAAGCTGATGTCAGATGTCTTTCTCAATTGTTCTCTCTATATTAAAGCAGGATCTTTCTCTTAAACTCAGAGATCACCAGTTTGGCTACTCTAGTTAGCACAAGGTGCCCTGTTTTATGTAGCCTGAGTGCTGAGGTTCTGGGTTAGGCTGTCACAGCCTGCTGGACGCTCATGTGTGTGCTGGGGATCCAAATTCAGGCGGCCACACTTGCTTAGCAAGCTCTCTATTCACGGAGCCCCCTCCCCAGCAGCCCCTCCCCAGCAGCCCCTCCCCAGCAGCCCCCTCCCCAGCAGCCCCTCAGGTTTTCTTGCCTGTGTCTAACGTCTGGAAGTGAGAAGTGGCAGGAGTGGGCTTCACCCCTGGGCAACTCAGACTCCTGAACCCACAAGTGTCATCATTTGACCACCCCTGATGGAAGGGCAGCCGCTGGTGGCAGAGCCATCCCCAAGTGCAGTTGCAGGGGTGAGAACTTGCCTTTCTGAAGACCGCCAGCCTGACAGCCGCGAGCCAGCACCAGGCTTCTCTAATGGAGTCCTGAGACAGTACGCAGCAGTGACAGTTGAGTCCAGAGATAGCAGGGTGCGTCGGGCTCCAGTGTGACAGAAGGGACAAGCCACCTCAAACCTGTAATCCTCTGATTTCTTTGCGGCTATAGCATTTAACTCCTGCTTCTCCGAGCTGAGTTACGCCAGTGGGGCCCCTGCCCACTTAAGGGAGGGAACAGTCACCCAGCTGAGCTATTGAAGCCTGAGATTATCTGCTTCTGCTTTAAAAAGAAAGCAACAAATCCTGCATTTTATTGATTATTTATTTATTTAGTATGCACATACGTGTGCGAGCATTTGTGTCACGGGTTTTCGTCAATGGTGCGCGTGTGAAGGTCAGAGGGCAGCCTGTGGGGGTTGGTTCTCCTCTTCTGCTGTGTTGGTCCTGGGGCTGCTGGCAAGCACTGAGCTGCTGAGCCATCTCCAGGCCCCGGCTTCTGCTTTCAATATCAACCTCACCTCACTTCTTTCACTGGAGACCAAGAGGGATCGTTTCAACAACAACGATGGTGATGGTTGACATAGGGTCTTCTGTAGCCCAGGCTAGCTTTAAACTCAAGATGACCTTCAAATCTTGAAACACTTGCTGGCACCTCTCTATATGCTGGGATCCCTGGTGTACCCCACCAGGTCTCACCAGGAAGAATCTTGTTGGTCATTTTACAGCTCCCTGTTGCCCTCAAGATAAAGCCAAGGTCATGACTTCAGCCTGCGGAAGCCTTCTGGTGGTGTCTCCAGTCCTCCTGTGTGGGTTTGTCACACTGACCTCCTCTTGCAGTCCTCTAGAGCCTTACCTCAGGACCTTTGCATCTGTAGATTTTATCCATCTGGCCCCAGATTCTGCCCATACCCAGGGCTGCCCAGGTTCTTATCCTTCAGACCTCAGCTTAACCCAACCTAATCTGCAAGATGGAGTCAAGGTGACCTGCTTTAGACCCCAGCAACCCTTCTACCCTTCAGACATGCGCTTCCCAAAGCAGGGGAAGACCTATGTCCAGTGTTCAGATACCTAAGACCCCAGGTGTTCTCACGATACCCGTCAGGTAGGCGCAGATACTGACTGACATCGTTTCAGAGATGAGGAAGCCAGCAGTGAGGCTGTGGTTCGAGTCCCAAGGGTAGTTTGCAGTAGAACCAGGATTTGAACCAGGTTTGTCCAAACCTCATGGTATTCACTACCAGACAGCCTCTGGGAGATGGAAGAGACCCTAGCAGCCTCATGAGGTAGAGGGGGAAACTGAGGCAACTGGGCATGAGGCAGTGGCTCCCCAAGGTGCTTTAGGCCTGTGCTTATCCCTGCATCCCTCCTGTGGGCACAGCTGTTTCTCCCTGTGAAGGAGAGAAGAAGCTTCTTGGTGGCATCGAAGGCTGCAGGGGAGGCCATGCCTCAGCTGGAAAAACGCTTTCCCCGGGGTGGGCTGTGGCTGGGGACAGAAGGCTCCTTCCAGAAGCCTCAGGATTGATTCCGAGGCCTTCTCCCAACCCACTCGGCCCCAGCCCCAAGCAGATGCTGAGCACAATTAGCCAACAAGTGGCTGTTTTGTGGAGTTACTGCTGATGTGTTTTGAGTGGTTCTCTGAGTGGGAAATGAGGGCAGGAGAGGCCAGCAGACAAAGCAGGGTGAGTGCATTAGGCCTTACTGTTCTGCACATGGCTGACATCACTGTTCTAAGTAAGTTCTGTTAGGCCCCAGAGGAGGATAAAGACACAAGAGGGAGAGAGTGCAGGCTGCCAGACACGTGCTTGCTCACTCGTGATGGCGCACGCACGCACACACACACACACACACACACACACACACACACACACACACACACACACACACCCCATCCTGTCTAGAGTGGAGACATAATGGCCAGAGACACTGGAGCAAACTGTGCGACAGATGGGGCCCGCCCTGCTTCAACGGGAGGCTGGAGCTTTAGATGAGGTCTTCAGGTGAGACAGAGTGTCTGAATTAGCCAACTATTGTGTGCTGAGAGGGTAATGCGTCCGCCTCCTCCTAATGGCTGCCCAGCTACCAGAGAAATGAAACCCCTTCGATGTCGCAGACATCCAAGGACAAAAGTCGCCCGGAGAAATGGCAGAGGGGGCCCTCAGCCCTGGGCTTGGACAAAGAGCCCTATCTCCTCATCCCTTCACTCTCAGGGCTCCTGCTGTAGGTTTGGCAAAAAGAGTGCTAGGGAAGGTAGCTGGCAGTGGAGGGGGTCCCAGAGGAGGGAGACGGCAGCAGAGAGGCTGCAATATGAGGTGGATGCTCACAACAGGAGGGAAGCTGTGCCATGGGCCTCAGGTCAGTCCAGCCTCCCTTTCTGTACCCTTCCCTTGTCCCTAGGCTTCTGTTTCTGCTTCTTTAAAAGGAGATTTAGTTCAAGGGTGTGGAGGCACACACCTGTAACTCCAGCACTCAGGAGGCAGAGGCAGAAGGATTGCCATAGTTTGGAGGTCCGCCTGGATCACATAGGGAGCTCCATGCCACCCTGTTTCAAAGAAAAGCCACAGCTGAGTGTGTAGCCCACACCTTTAATCCCAGCACTTGGGAGGCCAAGGCAGGCAGATCTCTATGAGACTGAGGCCAGCCTGGTCTACATAGTGAGCTCCAGGCCAGTCAAGGCTACATAGAGAGACCCTTCCTCAAAAACAAACAAACATATGTGCAGGTGCCCACAAAGGCCAGAAAAGGCTGTGGAGCTCCCTGGAGTTGGAGTTATAGGCAGTTATGAGCCACCTAACATGGATGCATGGAACCAAACTTGGGTCCTCTGTTGCATGAATAATAAAAACCCAGAGACAGATGTGACTCACAAAGACAGGATAGATGATAGGGTATTTTTTTTAATTTTGCCAAATACAAATAGACAAAATATTGTAACTCCAGTTCTTGCTTGACACCTGTTTTGTTATAGTAATTTTACTACTATAAGTTAACCCTTCCTTTTAAATTAAACAGGAAAAAAAGAAGGATCTCTGTGAGTTCAAGGACACCCTGGGCTACACAAGATCAATGCAGAAACAAATGGTGGTGGTGGCCAACTACCAGTACTAGGGAGTCATATGTCTTTAGTGCCAGCACCAGAGGGAATAGAAAACAGGAGGAGAGAGCCTCTGACTGCTTAGTCTGTGGCCGCCCAGCCTCGGTAGAGTAGGACTTCTCTAGTGGCTTGGCTGCTTTGCTTTTCTGGTTTTCTGGTTGAACCCCAATATCTGTCTCTGGGTTGTTATTATTCGTGTTCTCTGCAAGAGCAGCAATGTCTCTTAATCACTGGGTCCTCGCTCCAGCCCTCACCGCTCTTCTGTCGTATTAGCCAATGTGGGACTCTTTCAGGTTGCTCCATCTCTGTTTTCTTTTTTTTTTAAAATATTTATTTATTTATTATGTATATAATAGTCTGTCTGTGTGTATGCCTACAGGCCAGAAGAGGGCACCAGACCCCATTAAAGATGGTTGTGAGCCACCATGTGGTTGCTGGGAATTGAACTCAGGACCTTTGGAAGAGCAGGCAATGCTCTTAACCTCTGAGCCATCTCTCCAGCCCCCCGTCTCTGGTTTCTATATCATTCAATCTAACACACATCTTTTGAGCACCAATTATGAGCCAGGCATAATCCTGGAGGATTCTGAGGTGACCAGGGAGGGGGCTTACAGGCTGCTCAGAAAGCAGAAAACAACCAGCAACAAAACATCCCAGAAAGAATCATTGAGTTGAATGGTGGTGACTTGCTTATGCAAAGCCACAGAATCTGTCACATCCCCTGAGGGAGTGGAGGGAAAGCCCCTGAAGGTGCGGATGCTGTGGCAGAAGGCAGGAACAAGATGCCTGTTCTACTAGTTGGACTCCTGTTGCTAGGACAAAACATACTGGAAAAACAGTGTAGTGTAGGGAAGGGTTGAGCTGACTTACAGCTCACTGTCCACACGGACCATGGGGGATGCGCTTGCTAGTTCTCAGCCTGGGGTGTACTCAGCTAGCTTCCTTATACTTCCTTACAGGACCATCTGCCTAGGGATGGTGCCGCCTATAGTGTGCTGGGCGCTCCTACACTAGTAATCAAGACAGTCTCCCAGAGATATGCCTACGAGGCAGTTCCTCTCAGATGACTCTAGGCTGTGTCAAGTTAAAGGTAACCAGGACAACTGGGGACAGAGAGCTGTGAAAAGGGCTGAGGCTCTGATGGGCAGATGGGGGGAGGGAGAAGTCTGGACATCAAGGCACCCCAAGCTGAGCCCAGGGAGGTCCTTGTTCTCTAAATTGTAGTCAGGAGCTCTGAAAGTCCTGAGGTAGGTGTGGAAGAGGTGAGGAGAAGCCTTGGCCCCCAGAAGAATTAGTGTGTAGTGAGGGTCAGAGAGAGCAAGCCCCAGAGACTGGCCACTAGTGGCAGTTGGGGTGTGGCATAAATGAGCTGGGAGAGAGAGGGTGTCTCATTGCTTCACTCTGCCAAGAACTCTACAGCAGAAGGCTGTTGCCCCTAGGAAAAGATCTGTCTTGATTTCTCCACAATAGGCCGGGGTTGGTAGAGCACACATTTAAACCAGTACCCAGGAGGCTGAAACAGGTTCATGAGACTTACAAGATCCTGTCCACCCCCCAGCCCCCACTCCACACACACACACACACACACACACACACACACACACACACACACACACACACACATGAGCATGCATTCCTTTCTGTAGTAGGTTCTGTTCATTGGTACCTCTCAGACTTACCTCCCAGGATCCCCTTGAAACACGGACTGTGGTCAACGGGCCTGGAAGTGAAGGCCCTGTGTTCTGACTCTTTATGAAACTCCTGGTGACCCTGATCCTCCATGAACCTTCCTCAGTACCTAGAAACCATCAAGGCACACTGCTCTTCCTGATGGCCAGGCCTGGGAGCAGGATCATGAAAGGTTTATTAGGGCCAAGTAAGGGGGACAGAGAAGACTGGGTCTTGGGGTTTTTCATTCTGGTTACCCTCCCTTCTAAAGTAAAGGTGATGGTCCATTTGGTAAGAGGGAGGGTGAAGATGGATTTTTCTTTGGGCTGCCAGCTCACAAATAAGGACATGGGGACTTATTGTTAATTATGAAAGCTTGGCCTTGGCTTAGGCTTCCCCCCAACCAGCTCTTGTAATTTAATTAACCCATGTTTTTTAAGCTATGTTTTACCTTGTGGCTTGGTTACCTCTGATCTATACTGTATGTCCAACTTTTTTTTTTTTTTTTTTTGGTTTTTCGAGACAGGTTTCTCTGCAGCTTTGGAGCCTGTCCTGGAATTAGCTCTTATAGACCAGGCTGGTCTCAAACTCACAGAGATCCGCCTGCCTCTGCCTCCCGAGTGCTGGGATTAAAGGTGTGCGCCACCACTGCCCGGCTATGTCCAACTTCTTTAGAGTCTCATTGATGTCTCTCTGCCTCTCCTCTTCCCAGAGTTCTTTTTGTCCCCCAAATCCTCCCTAACCTCTTCCTGCCTAGCTATTGGCCATTCAGCTCTTTATTAAACCAATCACAGCACCGTATCCTCACACAGTGTACAACTACCCCACAACAGGAGGGTCTGAGTTTTGAGTGCCACTGAGCTAGGGTGCTGCCATGAGGGTCTGGTTTCTGCAGAAAGGAGTATCCTAGGTGGGGATCTTGCTCTGATGGCACAGTGGCCGATGACGCCAAAATGACTCTCCAAGATTGCGATTGTGCCTCAGACGTTATGGTGCCCCGTAAGGCTTATCACCCTTCCCTTCACCCTTGAAAGCAGATGCATGAATCAAGTGGAGAAAACCAGGGACTCCTGGAACTTCCTCTGTGATCTGAGCACTCCATTAGCTTCAGTTTCCCCTCCTGAACCCCATTTTCTTCTGGGTAGCAGTGGGCAAGCCTGGGGGCGTCTCAGGCTGCTTGTATATGTAGCTCCCAGCTTATGGCTATGGGGATTTCTGGTGGGCGAGGGGGGCCCCACTGTCCCCCCCCTCGTGGGGCTGTTTTCATGGTACCATTGATCCAGCTAAGTCCAGGGAGATGTGTTACATCTCTGGGGTCAGGGGTCGTGAAACCCAGCTGGTAAGCTGCTTGGGGGCTGTGTTTGAGAGCTGAGCCCCATGTTTTGGCTCCTCGAGGCTGGGGAGAACTTGCTGAAGTTTGATATGGCTCTGGGGGCTGCTGGGAGGCAAAAGGCTCCTGCCCAGGGAGGGACAAATAGATCGATGGGAAACTGCCATGACCTCCTGACCTTCAAGATGGCTTCAAACCGCATGGTTAACGTGGCCTAGTAAATCTCAGACGGCTCCCCCTCCCCTGGTACATTGGTGACAGTAAGGACAGACAAGGGAAGCCAGGCAAGATCTTCTCTATCCTGGCCCTTTCCTGGGGTGAGACAAAGTTAAAGTGGGAGCAATTCTCTTCTTTTCTGGTATCCACTGTCCACCTAGGACCTGCGTGGCCCCTGGGGTGAGATGCCTTAGGAGGTAGGTAACTCTAGTTCCAGCCCAGCTTTGCCTTTCCTAGCCCGTTCTCTAAGCCTTGGTTTCCCCATGCATACCATGACCAGCGTTCCCTAGCATGCGCTAGGCACACCTGACGACCCCAAAGACGAGTTAGAAGCAGCACACCCTGCCATGATAAACGGACACTTTGACTTCTCCCCTTTCTCTTGTTACTGTGTTATGGAAATGTGGGCAAGTGTGAAGCCCTGGGTTCCCATCCCCAGAACTGCCTTAGAAATTGATGTGGTGATGCAGGCCTGTGATCTCAGCACCTGGGAGGTGGAGGCAGGAAGATCAGAAGTTCAAGGTCAGACCCTGTGGTGAGATGGTTTGGCAGGTAAAGCTGTTTGTCTTGCAAGCCTAAGGGCCTGAGTTTGACCCTCAGAAGCCAGGGTGAGAGGAGAGAACCAACCCCCTAACACTGTCCTCTGGCCTGCATATGTGTACACCTCTACCCTCTCACACACAATAGTATAAATAAAACGAAAAACTGTAAAGCCCTTCCAGGTCATCCTGAGCTACATGATCAGTTTAAGGTCAGCCCAGTAAATTCTGTTGTTATAAAATTTACCACCATAACCAAAAGAAACATTTGTTTTTGAGAAAGGGTCTCGTGTATCTAATCTGGCTTCAAACACGATTTCCAGCTGAGACTGGCTGACTTTGAACTCCTGACCCTCCTGCCACATCCTCCCAAGGGCTGGGACTACAGATACATTTTAAAACAATTGTGTTTTCTGTGTATGGGTGTTTTACCTGCATGTATGTCTGTGCACCGCATGCAGAGGTCAGAAGTGGGCATCGGAGCCCCTGGAGCTGAAGTTACAGAGGTTGTGAGTGACCATGTGGGTGCTGGGCCCTCTGGAAGAGCAACTAGTATTCTTAACCACTTCCTTACTCTCCTCATCCTACCATCTGGACATAGGAGTGGGACAGATGTGGGGTTTCTGAGCATATCAGCCTCTGGTGGACAAAAATATCTGGCTGAGTCAGAAGGCCCAGAGGTTATGGTCTAGGCTTGGCCATCAGGCATCCTGGGCTGAGTCCTGGTTTTGCCTCTTAGCTGAGAAGCATCAGGTAGGTTGTTTAACCTCTGTTAACTATAGTAATAGTGCCTCCATTACTATACCTGTGCATGAGACCAGTACTCTCTGCCCCAGAGGGTTCACATGGACTTCAGATAATCCAACAGGGCCATCATTGTGGCCATTGTCCACATTCACGGGGTTAAGCAGGGTGACCAGGAGACCCAACTTCCCACGACCCCAGGAAGAGGTGACTGTAGTATCATGAACCTTTGGGATATTTCTTCTTGCTTTTCTTTCTGTTTTCTTTAGAGCATCCCTTCCATTGACGATGTGAGCCCTCTTCCACAAACAACCCCCTCCTGATGCTCTGTCCTAGGAAAGAAAGCCGCTCAGGAGATCCCATTACAGGAATCCCGGCCATACCTGCTCGCTGCTCCCACGGGACACAGGCTATACAAAGGGGCATGTCACTGACCATTGCGATCAAGTGACCAGATTGTGGGGGTGGGCTGCAGGGCACCTGTGTAGTTCTCTTGTCTTCCTCCGGAGGGGCCTTGGACTGCCCCCACCCCTGAGGGTACGGCTTTGTCCCAGCTCTTCTCTGTCTGCTGCCCCCGACGTTGGGGCCTTGCCTGCTGCCTGTCCTGTGAGCCAGTCCCAGCCACCGGCTTCCCAGCAGATCAGGCCTGAGACACACATAAAGCCTCTTTTCAGAGTCCTCTGCAGGCTGCCCCAGGGGAGGGGGCTGAGGAGGAGCACTGGGGTCCTCAGAACTACCAGACAAAGCTGCCTTGTTGGGAGGGCCTGGAATAGCAGGGACCCCATTCCCTGGGTGACCTTTCCCTTAGGGGCTCACCAGGGTGCATGGGGCCAACTGCTTCAGGAGCAAGGCCATTAGCCTCTCTGAGTCCCCCTGATCCCCGGGCACACGAGGGCAGAGGGGGCTGGGCTCAGGGGCCTGGGATCCTGAGTGGCAGGACTCCTGGGCTCCTGAGAGTGTCTTTAGGGGATGACTTTCCTCAGACACCAGAGGTTTCCTCAGCTTCTTTCACTGTGGAGTAAACCTAGAGTCTTGCCTTCCAGGCTGTGGTCTCTCTCTCCTAAGCCATTGTTCAGGTTAGTTCCTGGAGTTCCCAGCCTCTGTACATGCTGATTACCACCACCACCCCCTTTTTAGACAGGGCCTCACTATGTAACCCTGACTGGCCTGGAACTTGATATGTAGACAACAGCCAGTGGAAGGAACAGCCGGCCCTGGGGCTCCGCAGGAGCTATATTCCAGAACTTCCCAGGCCTCAGAATCTACTGTCTGCAGCTATAGCATGCCACCCTCGGTAAAGGGGACCCCATGCCCCAACTCTGATTCTTTCCCATTGTCTCACTCTCTGTTGGGGTTGCTCATGCAGAGTGGCATCTCAGAAAGTCTGTCTTCATGAGTAGGGTCTGACAGGTGGGCAGAGCGCGGCGGGACAGAGTGAAAAATAAACAAAATGTACGTGAGACCCTCAGTGGTGACAGGGACATAAATAAACAAGCTCACCAGGGAAGGGCTGCTGGCTGGACCCCAGGAACTTCTCCAGCTCAGGCAGGGGTGGAGCCGGAGGCCAGTCACCAAAGCCTCACAGTCACGGTTTTCCTACTCCTTGCCTAAGAGGTCTGTGCGTCCCTGGGAGCGCTTGCGTGGGTGCAGAGGGGCACTAGCACAGTTCATGCTTTGATCTCTTTCCAGGATCTGGGTGCAAGGGAGAAGACATGTGTATGGAGCGCTGACTGAGAGAAGATTCCAGTATCACGTGTCAGTAGTTCTTATAGGGCAGGTTCATGTGTTCACCCCATTGAAAGCTTTGGTGTACACTTTCCTACTCGGCAAGCCTGTAGAATCAGCACTGTATTGGGTCCATTTTACAGATGGGAAGAGTGAGTTTGGACTAGCAAGAACTCAATTGCTCCATTTCTGTCTGGAATCTAACCAGGAACTCCTCATCATTTGTTCCACAGCTTGTCTGTGACTCCTCAGAGAGCCCTCAGAGGCTTTGATCCCAGAAGACTGGTGAACAGGCTCACTGGCTGGGGTGGGTGTGTAGGCAGGAATGAGGGGTATAGGCAGGGATTAGGGGTGAAGGCAGGGGTGGGGATATAGACAGGGGTGGGGGTGTAGGCAGGGATGAGGTTGTAGGCAGGAATGAGGGGTGTAGGCAGGAATGAGGGGTGTAGGCAGGGGCGGGAGTGTAGGCAGGGATGAGGAGTATAGGCAGGGATGAGGGGTGTAGGCAGGGGCGGGAGTGTAGGCAGGGATGAGGAGTATAGGCAGGGATGAGGGGTGTAGGCAGGGGCGGGGGTGTAGGCAGGGGTGGAAGTAGCTACCTCTATGGACCCCGCTGCCCTCTGGATTCTAGTTACACCTTCAGGTTGTGAGCCTGTCTTGGTCCTTGGAACCACAGTGGATCTTGCCTCCCAGGCGTCACCTCCCTGAGGATCATGGGCTTCCAGCTCGCCAGTCCTGTGGCCCTGGAGTTACTCATAATTGATGACCTGACCTCACTGATCTCTATAGGTCCTCCCTCTGCAATGACTTCGGAACCCCCAGGATCTGCAAAAAGTCTGTTCTACTTGTTTCAGGGCAAACTGAGTCCTAGTCCTTTGTTTCATATTTGGGTAATATGAGGCCAGAATAGTTAAGGGTCCTGCCTGTGGTCATACCATGTCTTAAGGTTTCTACTGCTGTGATGAAACACCAGAACCAAAAAGCAAGTTGGGGAGGAAAGGGTTTATTAGTTCAGCATTGCTGTCCATCACTGAAGAAAGTCAGGACAGGAACTCAAACTGGGCAGGATCCCTGAGGCAGGAGCTGATGCAGAGGCCATGGAGGGGAACTCTTTACTGACTTGCTCCCCAGGGTTTGCTCAGCCTGCTTTCTTATAGAACATAGCTAGCAAGGACAACCGGCCCAGGGATGGGCCCTCCCCCATTGATCACCAAATGAGGAAATGCCCTATAGCGGGATCTCAAGGCGGCATTTCCTCAGCTGAGGCTCCTTTCTCTGATGACTCTAGCTTGTGTCAGGTTGACACACAAAAGTACATACAGTAAAAAAAGAAAATGTACATACAGTAAGCCTGTGGCTGCTTAGTTCAACAGCTTCTGTCTGACATCACGCTGCAGGAGCAGGTGTCTGAGAGCTTCACAGCCAAAGGCTGAGGTCCTCCAGGCTCCGAGGAGAAGTCATAAAGCCAATGGAATAAAGTGCTATGTGCTGGCGGGGCTGCTGTGTTGTGGGCCCAGGGCCAGGTGCTCAGTTTGCACCCTTGCCGTGGATACATTACAGCAAGTGACTACACGCCTGTAGTCCCTGGGCATGAGGAGGATGGGCCAGCCTTCCCCAACTTCGGCTCCGCAGAGAAGGCAAGCACCCTTCCCCCAGTCTCCACATGTAGAAGGGTCAGGCAGGTGACCAGAGTGGTGATGCTGGCTGAGCCAGACATTAGGAAGTGATTAGGGACTGTGGCCAATGTTGACAAGGATGTTTGCACCCTATTTACTTTTTGTTCAAGAAGTACCAAGTGACTACAAGTTCATTCTTAAGAGTCAGGTTTGACCTAGGGTGGAGATGTCCGTAGAGCCCTGTTCTAGACGGGAATCTGGAGAGTGGAACTCTCTCTCTCTCTCTCTCTCTCTCTTTAGAGACAGGGTCTCTCTATGTAGTCCTGGCTATTCTGGATCTTGTTCTGTAGACCAGCCTGGATTGAAACTCACAAAGATCTGCCTGCCTCTGCCTCCTGAGTGTTGGGACTAAAAGTGTGAGCTTTTTGATCCTTCTGAGTGCCGGGCTCTAGGAAGAAGCTGGCCTCAGTTTCCCTGACTGTGCTTGGAAGGGTGAGTCAGAATCATCTCTGAGACTTTGTAGCTGGAGGCCTGGGTGGATGCCAGCAGGCACTGTGGCTTTAAAAGTGCTGGGACCACCCCAGTAACAGCAGCGGCACTGAGCCGAGCCTGCTGGTGCATCGGCCACCTGCAGAGCCCTCCACAGCTGGGAAGATTAGTCTCTTCCACTAGACAACACCCATTACCCTGTTCCAATAGCCATCACTTCCGCTAGGAGAGCTGCAGATGAGATATCGATTGCACTGACCCCAGGTGAGCCCTTTCCCCAGCCTGAGAGGCCTGCAGATCAGCTCTGGGCCTGGCCACTCCAGCATCAAGGCCCTGGGGCCTGCTGCCCTCGGCTGTGTGGAGCTTTGGGGCCTGGGTGGAGCTCTCTGGCCGTGCAGGTGGGCTGGCCTGGGCTGGTCAGGCTCTGGGATGTTTTCTACTGGCTGTCCTTTCTTCTCCCTCCCTCTCCCTGTTTTTCTCTTTCTTCCCTTCTTCCAACTATCTCTCCTTTCTTCCTTCTTTTTTCTTTCCTTTCTTTCTTTCTTTCTTTCTTTCTTTCTTTCTTTCTTTCTTTCTTTCTTCCTTTCTTTCTTTTCAATCACTCCCTCCCTGTCTCTTACTCTTCCTCCTTTCTCTTTTTCCCTCCCTCTCTTCCTCCCTTTCTCTCTGTTCTACCACTCCTTTTTTCTTCTCCACTTCCTCATTTCTCTCTGTCTCTCTCCACTTTATCCTTTCCTTCCTTCCTTCCTTCCTTCCTTCCTTCCTTCCTTCCTTCCTTCTTCCTTCTTCCCTCCCTCCCTTCTTCCCCTCCTCCCCTCTCTTCCTCTGCCTTCCTTTTCTGACTGGCTTCAAACCCTGCCTCTGCCTTGGCAGCGCTGAGCCATAGATGTGCACCAGTACTCCTGTTTGTGCAGCATCCCGATGGACCCCAGGACTCTGTATCTGCTAGGCAAATGCTGTACCAAAGAGCCACAGCTCAGCACTCTCACTTCAGGAGGGGGTGAGGGTGGGCTTTTGGCGAAGTAGGACAGGACAGGGAGGCCATGGTCTGTGGGGAGGCAGAACAGCCTGGTGCCACTACTTGGGTGGTGGGGTGGGGTGGGGCGGGGCCTTGTCCTTTAGGGTATCCTCCCTCCCAGGCCTGTCTAGCCTGTTGGTGGCTCCTGATTTCAATTACATGGCTTCCATTCAGCATCCAGGCACTGACCTCCCCTGCCCAGGACAGAATGCTATGGGAGCCTGTCCTTGGGACCAGCAGGCTCATGAGGACAAGACTTTCTGTCTCTCCTTGCTTGCCTGCCTCACCACAGCACAAGGCTGGACATGTGGCCCACATGTGAGTCACCACACAAGTTCCCTCTCTAGTACAATTGAGGCAAGCCGAGGTGGGCACAGTCTTCTTCCTTCTTTTCTTCGTTCGCTGAGCCTGCACATTCATTCACTGAGACCTGTAGCCTCTGTCTGATAAGCAAGAGGCTCTACTGTGGTGATGCTGGGCTCTGTCCACTGTCCCACCTGCCTGGTGTACCCCTCTACATTTCTGAAAGGGGGAAGTTTTCCTTTTCTTCTCTTTTTTTAATTGGTTGGTTTCAAAAATAGTCCATGACACCCGGGAGCCCATGGGGACACTGAAGAGGTCCTGGGTGTGGATTCCACCAGCCGTCCCACGTCCTATGCATGCTGCTGTACATGTGCATGTGTGTATATTATACATGTGTAGGTATGTCTGTGCTTGTGTGCACATACATTTACATGTGTGTTATGTATATGGAAGTGTGTGCTTGTGTACATGTTTGCACATGTGTATTAGGTACATACAAGTGAGTACATGCTGGACCTGAGCAAAAACTAAGCCTGTTTTCTGGCTGACAGAAGTAGCAGGGGCTGGAAAAGGAGTCTGACTGTTGGCTTGGACACAGGTGCCCGACTCCTCCTCTCCTTGTGACTCCTCCTCTCCCTGTGACTCCTCCTCTCCTTGTGACTCCTCCTCTCCCTGTGACTCCTCCTCTCCCTGTGACTCCTCCTCTCCCTGTGTGACTCCTCCTCTCCCTGTGACTCCTCCTCTCCCTGTGTGACTCCTCCCCTTCCTGTTGTGACTCCTCCTCTCCCCGTGTGACTCCTCCCCTTCCTGTTGTGACTCCTCCTCTCCCTGTGTGACTCCTCTTCTCCCTGTGTGACTCCTCCTCTTCCTGTTGTGACTCCTCCTCTCCCCGTGTGACTCCTCCTCTTCCTGTTGTGACTGGTCTTATTCCCTTGTGACTTTAGCTAATGCTTTATCTTTCAGAACTTTAATTCTTTTAATTCTTTGGGGGGAAAAACTGAGTTGGAATAGTTGGGACACACCTTTAATCCCAGCACTCAGGAAGCAGAGGCAGGCAGATCTCAGTGAGTTTGGGGTCAACCTAGTCTACACGTTTCAGGACAGCTAGGACTGTTACACAGAGAAACCCTGTCTCACAAAACCAAAAACAAACCAAAACAAAAAACAAAACCAAAAAATCCCCCAAACCAACCAACCAACCAAACGAAAACCTACAATTAAAACAAGCAAAGCCAGGGTTGGTAGTGCTTGGTTAAAATTCCAGCAATCAGGAAGCAGAGGCAGGGGAATCCCTGAGAGTCAAAGGCCAGTCAGGCAGTTACAGTGAGACCCTGTCTCAAAAACAAATTAATAAGTTAATTAAAATTATGTACAGGAGAGATGGCTCAGTGGTTAAAAGCATGTATTGCTCTTAAAGAGGAGCCAAGTTTAGTTCCTAGCATTCTTGTCTAGTGGGTCACAACTGCCTGTAGCTCCAGGTGATCTAGCACTTCTGAATTCAAGCCCCTGCAGTCATGTACACGCGCGCACACACACACACACACACACACACACGCGCGCGCGCGTGCACACACACACAATTTAAAATAAGAAGGTAAATCTTTAAAAATAAAATGAAATTAGAAGCAGCAAAAGTAACAGAATATATGTGAGAAAATTATACTGTATTGCTGGGCGTTTGGTGGCACATGCCTTTAATCCCAACTCTCAGGTAGAAGGGGCAGGTAAATTTCTGAGTTTGAGGCTGAATTCCAGGACAGCCAGAGTTGTTATACAGAGAAACCCAATCTTGAAAAAAAGAGAGAGAGGAAGGAAGGAAAAAGGACAAAGAAAATTGTGCAGCATTAAAGGGAGTTTAGATGAAGTATACCATGATCATGGATTGGGACTTACAAACATGGAACTGTTCTCAAATTGACCCTTTTTTTTTTTTAATGCAATGGCAAACAAAATACTAGTAGAGTTTTTGAAGAAATTGGCAGAATATTTTTAACGTTTATATGGAAAAGCTAAGGCTTTGGACTAAAACAAAATCTTGATAAATAATGTTGGAGCTGTATGCTGCCTAGGTCCAGGATTAACATAAAACTACAATAACCCAGTCAGAGTGTTTTTGTCAAAGGTTGCAGTATAAATCAGTGAAGAAAAATAGAGATTGCAAAAGTGGACCTGTGGCCAGAGTATTGGTTAATTTGTTTTGTTTGTTTGTTTATAGCCTTAGCTGTCCTGGAGCTCTGTAGACCAGGCTGACCTCGAACTCAGTTATCCACCTGCCTCTGCCTCCCAAGTGCTGGGATTAAAGGTGCGGGTGCCACCAGTTTTTTTGACAAAGAAACAGAGGTGATTTAATAGCTTTTGTTTTTGTTTTGGGTAAGGTTTCACTATGTGATGCAGGCTGGCCTTGTGCTGTAAAGTAGTCTGGGCTTAGTCTTGAATTTGAGAGTGTATTTCATCTGCCTTCTCAGTGCTAGGATTACAGATTCATACAACCATGTCTAGTTTAAAAGGACAGATTTTATTTTCAATTGATTAATTAGCTTGTTATGTATATGTGTGTGCCTACTTGTCTGTATTTGCACTCTGTGTGCGTGTGCATTTTCTAGTGGGTGGGGCTGAGTATGTGGCTTAGTGGTAGAGTTTAGATGTAAGAGATCCTGAGTTCAATGCCCAGTTCAACACTAGAAATGTGGTATTTTCCTTTGTTTTGTTTTTGTTTGTTTGTTTTTCGAGACAGGATTTCTCTGTAGCTTTGAAGCCTGTCCTGGAACTTGCTCTGTAGACCAAGCTGGCCTTGAACTCACAGAGGCCTGCTTCTGCCTCCTGAGTTCTGGGATTAAAGGCATGCACCACCACCATCCAATTTATCTTTTAACTAAACAACTACAGAAAACATTATAAAAACAGAACAAAAGTGAATGAAAAAGGAATGGGAAATATAGGCAGTGTTGGAACTGGGTAATGGTAAGCTAGTGTCTAAATATACAAGATGCAGGGGTGAGCCAGGCTCTGGTCTATGACTGAGTTTTCTGTTGCCTCTTCTTTAGAGCAGAGACAAGAGTCCCTAGCTCATGATGCCACATGGCAATGCAGTGAGATCACGTTGAGTGGCCTGCCTGTCTCCTGGCAATCAAGCATCTGGATTACAGCATGTACTGCCACACCTACCTGCTAGCCGTGTGTGTGTGTCTGTTGTGATGCGCCATGGCATTGGGATCATTCATTATTAACATGGGCATTTACAATCAAGGACGTTTGAAAGGAACCCCATTGGACAAAGGCAGCAGTGTGGAGTTTCCCAGGATCCAGAACCAGGCTGGGCTCAGAGCAGCTGAGGTTTGAGTCTTCCCAGTGAAGATGTTTTGGGGGCTAATGCTGCCACACCTGACAAGTGGAGTTGGATTGACTACTGCAAGCTGCCTTCTGGCTTTCACACGCACACTGCAACACGAGTGCATTCCTCATAATAAATAAAGGTAAACCTTTAAAAACTTCCTGTCTGCCCCCAAGATGAGGAGACGCCGGGTTGACTAATAGCCTGGAGCAGGAAGTTTCGCCAGTTTACTTGGCGGACCAGCAAGCCCATGGGACCTCTCGGCTTCCAGGGTTTTTATATAGGCTCTGGGGATTCGAACTCAGAGCCTCGCTTCCATGCATGCCAAGCACTTTATTTACCAAGCCATCGCCCCAGGTCCCCTCTCCCTGCTTTGTCTGGCACCCAGGATACCTAAGGTGACTTGTCTTCACTTCTGACCAGGTGCACAGGCTAGCTCCTGGGGCTAAGATTCAGTTCGGTGTCTGGCCATGCAGCCTGGGCCCCTCAAAGAGCCTTTAAATTCTGCATCTTCTTCTCTTTCTAGGCTTCTCTGAAGCCACTCAGCTGTGCTGGGGACATTTGATGTGGCATTGTCACCATATACAAGACTTTCAAGTGCAAGGGCTGGCACCATGCTCTCAAACACAGCTAAAGAAAGAGTGACAGAACCTCCGGCAGCCTGGGGACTGTCCACCCCAGGAGGCTCTCTGGCAAAGGTGGACTTCCACCACACTGAGAAAATACAAAAGTTGGGTGTGTGTGTGTGGAGAGATGCCTCATGGGTTAAACGCTTAAAAGTGCTTGCTGCTCTCCCAAAGAACCAAGCTTGGTTCTTAGCACCCATGTCTGATGGCTCACAATGTCCTGTAACTCCAGCTCCAGGAGATTCAATGCTTCAGAGATCTGCAGGCACCTACCTGCACTCATGTGCACACCCACCCCCCAGTGTGTGCATGCATATGTGTGTATACATATAAATACATATATGTGCACACACATATATAAGTATATATGTGTATATGCATGTATGTGTATATATGTGTGTATATGTATATATATGTATGACATAAAACTGTGTTTAAAGGAAAACACAGAGGTCGGGCTAGGCGTGAGCACACATGCACACAGGCAGAGACAAAGACATAATGTGGCTTCTTTTTAATTGCCATTTTATGCTCTTTGCAGCTGCCCCCACCCTCCCCTTCCCTTCGATGACCATTTTAGGCTATAGGGGACTAGGGAACAAAGCCTGGGAGGGGGCACGGCAGCCCTAGTCAGGTGGTGGGAGAACAAGCCACAGTTACGAATTTATCACAATTAATACTGAAGCCTGGGAGAGCTGCAGAGTGGGAGGCCAGCTCCTCTTTGTCAGGGTCTATTTGGCGGTGACCTTGCTCTGAAGGCGATGGTATTCCTTCAGCCTGTAAACCAGATGGAAAACAAAGAAAAATGTAATTTCACAATAACAACATGTGCTCTCTTCAATTAATTCAGGCAGGATGGGGGCGGTGGGGGCAGCTGTTTGTTAAGATGTGTGTGAAGTTGTCTTTTGCTTCGGTCCCCTCTCCTGCCCTAGCCTCCCCTGGCTCCTCCAATCAGGATAATGTAATTAATTTATCAGAGGGGGAAACATTGTTTGTCATTGTTGAAGATAAAGCATTTAACAGGCAACAGGAGAAATGAAGAGGCCATTATGTCCTGGCCATTTCAAAAGGTTTATGGGGTTATAAAGTACAGGCGGCAGGAGGCAGAAGGTGGAGGGGCCTGGGAAGTCTGGCTGCAGAGGTCTCTGCAGACCTGGGGTGGCTCCCGGGAACCAAGGCGTGCTGCCACAACAAGGAGAGGCCATCTCTGTCTTCCTGACACAACCCCATGCATCAGGAGCTGGCAATGGAGAACCCAGAGTTGGTCTTCCTCACTCAGCACCACTGACTCTGTGTGACTCTTGTCGAGTTACTTAACTATTCTGGGCCTGTGTCTGAGGAACTTTCAAAATTCCTGCACGAATTAAAATAAACTAGGGGCTGGCGAGAAGGCTCAGTGAGTAAAGGTGCTTGTTGCCAAGCCTGAAGGCCCGAGTTTGAAACCTAGGGCCCACACGGTGGAAGGCGAGAACTGGCCTTCAAAAGTGGTCTCTGACTTCCATATATAAAAAGCATATGCATAAATAGAATAAAAATTTTTAAAAGAACTAAAATAAACTAGAAAAGAACCCAGGAACAGCTGTCATGATGACTTTGCTTAGAGCACAGCAGCCCTAGCCAGGAGGCAAGCTGCTGGGCACTGCCGTGAACCAGCATCTTTAGTTGTGAGCTCGATTCCCATAGGCTCCTGTGGGAACGTCATTGCACCCGTGGGGCAGGGGTACCCACCCTCCCTTGATCCACCGGGAGCAAGTAACTTCAGGTATTGCATACGACCCCCAGGCCTCAGTGACTTGTTGCCTTGACCTCCAGCTGGGGACAGTGACGTAAAGATTCTTTTGCCCTTCCGGCCATTTCCCTATATGGTCTGTCCAGTCTAGGAGCTCACAGTGTCTTTGTGACTAGAGGCATTAGGGCAATTGTTAAGAGGCCAGGACAGAATCCAGGGAGTCAAATGTCCGCTCCCTCAGATTCTGTTGCCTATCAGGCCCGCTGAGAATGGGAACTTGTTGGGTGGAGGAGCTACAGGTGGATGGATAGGGACATGGTGCGTGAGGGGTCAACGGAACATCAGACCCGGCTGCCTATAGCCGGAGACCTTTGATGATCGGCATGGCCCAGAGTCTCTCACCTGAGTGAGTTGATGTTGATGAAGCCAGTAGCATCAATGGGCTCATAATCTCCCTGCACGTTCATGCTGTGAAGAAAGTGCAGAGCTTAGCAATGCCCGGTCACTCCCCGCTGCCCGGCCTTTCCTCTATTCAGCATAATTCTGGGAGCTCTGCACTAGGTCAGGTGCCATGCCAGCAGCTGATGGCCAAGTAGCGCCCAGAAGCCTCTACTCTGAGTGCAAAGAGGCACCAGGTTGAGCCCCAGCTTGGCTAACTCTGGGTCTGTGAATTCCTCCTGCCATTTATAAACTGAGGTCCTCCACAGAGCCGGGGCCTGAAACGGCCTATAGCATTCAGTGTTTACAAAATGGAGCAGATGATGAAGCTTTCTGGAGCTGAGGGACCCTGGGAGGCATTTATAGTCCCATAGAGTCACCTTCACCCTGGTTTGTCGAACCACGCAGACCTTACAGAACCATCCTGACCCAGATACCCATTGTCTGACAGTATCTGTCACCCGCTGTTGGGCTCAGTAAAGCTGTCCTCCCCTCGGCAGCTCCCACCGTAGCAGCCGTCCAGATTGGCAACTATGCCTGCCAGCCAACTCAGAGAGCCCAGGGAAGCATGCCGGCTCCCAGAGATGAATGTGTACCTTGGGAATGTGAATACCAGTGGCTCTCATCATTGTCAAGGGCTCACATGAAGTCATGGAGCTGGAACATGGCAAGCACTTGCTATGACTGACATCCCATCCCATCCATCCATCCATCCATCCATCATTCATTCAGACATTTTTTAAGCACTCTTGAGCCAGTTGGGCCAGGGCAAGTGGTGGTGGTGCATGTCTTTAAATCCCAGCACTCAAGAGACAGAGACAGGCAGATCTCTTTGAGTTTGAGGCTGACCTGGTCTACAGAGCAAGTACCAGGACAGTCAGGGCTACATAGGAAACCCCTGTCTCGAAAAACAAACAAACAAACAAAACAAAACAACAACAACAAAAGTGTCACATGCTATAGGCACAAATACCATTGTCACCCAGCACCTGGATAAGTTCAGCTTTTGGGGCCCTGCAGTCTCAGTTACCCCTGACTTCCACGTTGTTCTTAATCAGGCCCTTGTCTTTAGTCTGGCACAGTGCCAGTCTGACAACAAAGCAATTTCAAGGTTCTTGAGGACAAGGAGGTGGCCTATCTCCTCAGGAGTCCTTTCCAAAGAGGTAAGACTGGGAAGCAGGTGAGAAGTACCTGCCACCACGTGACCGAAGTCATCCCTCTGGTGAGAAGTACCTGCCACCACGTGACCGAAGTCATGCCTCTGGTGAGAAGTACCCGCCACCACGTGACCAAAGTCATGCCTCTGGTGAGAAGTACCCGCCACCACGTGACCGAAGTCATGCCTCTGGTTCTCTGGAGCACCCCACCCCCGTTTTTGGTGGCCCTGGTTTTGCACACTCAAGGGAAGTGTCATACCGCTGAGCCACACCTCCAACTCAATTCTGAACCTTTTCTAAGGGCAGATGAGGAAAGGCAGCCTCACCTATAACCCCAGCACCAGGCTTGAGAGGTGAAAGCTAGCCTAGGCTACATACATAGCAAAACCCTGTCTCTTCTCCTTCATCTCCCCCTAAAAACCGAAAGGAGTCTCTGTCCATGTCCCATGGGGGCCTTGAGTTTTGACCTTGATGTTTGTCAGGGTCCTGAAGTCACCCCATGTTCTGCCTTCTATGACCTTTCTCTTGTTTTTCCCTTTCTTCTCCAGAGTTCCCTTTGGGGTTTGGGTCCTGATGACATCAGTAGCTAACCAGTGACCAGTGTGCTTCCTCAGGAGGAGAGGATGTCAGGTGTGCACTGGGCTTCCTTCATTGTGCCTATATAGTCAGGAATGGCTGATCTAGACTAGGGTACCAATTTGTGCAATTATATTCAACAAGCCTTGCTTGCCTGGGTGCATTTGCAGTGCTGGGAACACACAAGCTAGCATCACTTGCTCTCCACCTCCTGTCAAGCAGGCTCTGGAAATCCAGCCTCACCTCTGTCCAAAGCCCTCACCTGTCCTGGGAGCAGGCTGGCCACTGAGCCCTTCCCTCATCTGGGCCATAGGGCCTTTTTCCCTTCACCTCCATGTCTCCCAAGTCAAAACAAACTCTCTATATCATAGTCCATAGCACTTCAGAGGTAGAGACTGAAGGACAGGAGTTCAAGGTCATCCTCTTAAACTGAATCTGTGGAAAGCCTGGGCTACGTGAGACCTCATCACAAAAACAAACAAACAAACAAACACAACAAAATCCTCCCCGTGTCCAAGACAAGCTGGACAAACAGCTCGAGGAGTCCTGCAGAGAGGGCCCCATCAAGGACAGACCTGCCCCATGAGGCTGCCCAGAGTCCCAAGCCGTGCTTGTTTGGGAACGGAAAACCTCTTTTTTGAATAGTGCTTTGGTGTGTATGGGGGGGCTGTGGAAACAGAGTTTACAATGATTTTTTTTTACCGCCTCTGACGGTCTACAGAAAAACCTCTGTGCTTTTATTTTTGCTCATTCGAGTGGCTCTGACCTGCTCTATAATTACATTACTTTCTACCTACTGCGCCCGGCATTTCCAGCTCTGCTACCTCTCGCAGCTTCCTCGCTGGTCCCTGTGACGCTGTCACTCAAGGGCTTTCAAGTCAGCGATGTAGAAATCAAAAAGAAAAGGGAAATGGTCGGAGACGCAGTGAGAATAACTGCTTCTGCTTTTCTCTTTTTTCCCCCCTTTCCCTTTTTACTTTATTCATTTAATCTCCCTGAGTGAGACTGTAAGGTTTAATGAAGGGTTGGGCAGGTTATTAGAGGCTGTTCATTTGGAGGGGGAGGGGAGAAAGAGCCAGAGAGAGAAAGAGAGAAGATAATTTGACATTTACCCCGACTGATCTAAACTGATTCAGTTATATTTATGGCTTATAAAGTGTTTAGAGAGATTGAAGTGGGGGGGAAGAAACTCAATATGGCAGAGAGAGGGGAAGGAGAAAAATAATATTGACTGCCAAACAAAACTCGTACTTAATTCCAAGTGGTCCCCGGGAGGGGAGGGCAGGGCAGGCCTTGCCTGAGCCAGCTGGGGCTGGGGTCCTCCTCAGGTCGTTCAGCCTGGCTCTGTGGGCTTGTGATGGCCCGGCCAAGTGATGACCAGGGGACATGGCTGGGCTTCCCAGGGCAGGCTACCCTCAGTCACAAGAAAACCTTGTGTCTCCCCTGTCTCCCAAGTCAAAACAAACTCTAGGCATTGATGTGGAGGAGTTTAGAACGTACCAGCTTAGCTAGCTCACCATCTGCCATAGGTTTCCCCAATGTCAGTCACCCTCGGCTTGGTCCTCCCAGAAGGAAGCTCCTTGAGGCTCCCTCTGAGTTCCCTACTCATCTCCGTCAGCTTTAGGTGGCCTCTTCTGTCCACAGAGAACAGGCTTGAGGCCCTCCAATGTCACTCCATTCCGTACTCATTGCCCAAAAGCAGACACGATGGGTACTCCTGGGCTATCTCAGATAAGACTCATACTCAAGGTGCTTAACACTTACCTCTGAGCCTCCCTCAGCACTTACTCCCGTACAGCTGGGATATGGGTCAGTGGCTTGTCTGGTGAGTGCCTTGGGTTCTATTGGCACCATTGAGGGAAAATGCAGCCCCCTCATGCCTCGTCATCCCTAGGTGTTCCTGCACTTCCCCCTCCACCTCCACTTCCAGTACAACTCCTAAAGGTGGGTTGACTCAGTCTGCTTTTCTGAGATCGCCAACCCAGTCCAGCCTGCCAGCATTTCTCACTGGCACCCTTGTGACCACCCTTTGCCAGTGTCCACCCTCACCAGTGAGAACACATTCCTCAGAGCAGACACAAGGACCTGAAGATCTGATCCTGTCCTCCTTATTATCTGGCTCAGTCTTGCAACCTGGCTTCTTACTTTCCTCTCTCCCAGGTGTCCTTGTATGTCTGGATTTTTCCAAGCTCTTCCCAGGCTCAGAATCAGAGGTGCTGCCCCTGGAATCTACCAAACCCTTCAGGAGAATTCCTATCAAGGAAGTTGCTCCACAGCCTAACTTTTATACCCAGCCAGACTATCTTCCTCATTTTCCAACTCTGCAGTTTTTTCCTAATTCCACATTTCAGCCTGCCTGGCTTCCTTTCTTTTGTTGTCTCACGTTTTGAGACGGTCTCCTGTGGCTCAGGACGACTTTCATATGCATCAGAAAATGACATTTAACTGCTGATCCTCCTGCTTCTACCTTCTGAGTGCTAGGATGATGTCACCACCACACCCAGCTTGTGTGGAGCTGGGGCTGGAACCCAGGGCTTCATGTAAGCAGGCATTCTACCAATTGAACCACATCCCTAGCCCATGGCTATCATTGGACTGACACTTTCCTCCCCAAATGGCCTATTGTAGGGTCCATGATGTTACAGATACGTGTCCATCATGACCATTTCCCTGGTCCCCCACATAGAGCTTGACATGAAATCAACAAAAATGTGCTGGGAAAGCTGCCCACAGACCAGATGGGCTGAGGCACCGGGAACCTACCTCACCAGCTCTTCATTGTACAGTGAGAGTGGAGACTCCCGGCCAAGGATGTACACCTGGCCCTTGAAGACAGACACCTGCACCTTCCCTTCCACCCGCTCCTGGGACTTGGCGATGCAGTGGCGGACAAATTCACACTCAGGGCTGTGCCAGAAACCTGTGGGGAGGAAACCACGAAGGTGTTGTGGAGGGTTCTGCTGGGTCTCAGGCTGGGGAATAGGAAGGATGGGGATAGAGGAGGAGAACTCCAGGCTCTACCCTGTGATGGTCTGAGGCTCAAGTCTGCCTTACTTGTGAGCACTGGCATGTGTCATTGTTAATGCATTGAGGAACCCACAGTTGTGCCCCATCCCATAATCATGCAAGGGATATGTGGGTCAAGAAGGGACCTCCTTGTTCCCCAAAGGCAATCACTGCATAAGGGTTAGGAGGAGGAATACCCCTGCTTCATGCAGGTGTGCACAGGAGTCACAGAAAGACCTGGCCCTGACCCATGGGTGCTCCATTTTGGTGAGAACGATAGGAATCCTCCAATAGGGCTCAGAGGCACAAGTCATGGGGCTAAGTAATGAGGGTATCCAGGACTGTCACCCTGGTTTGTGGTCAGATAGGCCATGGGCTCTGTGGCCTTCAGCCGTCTCCCTTCTTGCAAAGTGGGAATACCACAGCCCGTGCACCCAACAAGCATGGGATATGCAGTGCTCCTTTGAGTGGCGTCCTGGGCAGCCCCCTGAACTGTTCTCTCTGCTCTGTGAATATTATCAAATGTACATCAAGTCAGCTCACAGACAACCTTACAGCCGGGGGACAAGAACTCAGAGATCCTGTATTACCATAGAAGGAGAAGAAGAGTTTGTTCAAGCTGACAGAGGCTCTAAGTGGGGCCTGGATTGGGCTAGAGGGTACTGACTGTTTCCTGTGATGACAGGTACTCTCCTCTCTATGACTAGAGCACCTGCTATTTGCACATGGTGTTGAAGGCTATAGGGGACTAGGGAACAAAGTACACGTCCTCCCCCAGGGCCCACTGTCCTTGGACAGCCATTCCTTTGGGTGAGAGCAGGGAGCCTGGGACTGAGGGACAGGAGGTGGCTGAAGTCAGGATTTGGGGGAAGGGCAGGCTAGGCAAGGTTTTTTTTTGAAAGAACCAGGAAGGTGAGCCCACCTGGGCAGCTGCGGGGCCAGATGGCCTGCGATCTCCTGCCCTGATAAGATGGTAGGCCAGCAGGGCCCGCCCGGCTACAGTTAGAGGCCTAGAGGGGACAGCATGGGGGAGAGGGAGGCTCAGTCTGGTGTGTGTGCGAGAGAGAGAGACAGAGACAGAGACAGAGAGAGAGGGACGACAGAGACAGAGAAAGAGAGACAGACACAGAGAGAGAGAGAGACTGAGAGAGAGAGAGAGCATAATGTTCTGGCTTGCAGAGGTTGGGAAGAGCCAGACAGGGAGATAAGGTGTTAGATCTCCACCGTCTGGCCATGTTAGTTCACAAGTCACTTCTACCCTGACACAGGATAGACCTCCTCAGGACTGTTTTCCCCAGTACATATTAAGATATGATTACTTAACTGCTCTTCAGGAATGTGTGGATCCAATGAGAATTTAACTTTGTTGTTTAAACACTATGAACTCTGACAGCCCCTCACTGTCACTGTCTTCTCTGAGAGACAGGCCCAGAGAAGGAAAGAACTTGTCCAAAGTCACACAGCAGGATCATGGCAGATTCCAGGTCTGATGGAATACTTCTAAACAAGGAACTTTAAAGACACGCCATTGGATTCTTTGGGCAGGGACATGCCCCCCATCTCTGCACCCTGCCTACTGTCTGCTTTTCTCAATTGGGATAATTAGCCCATTATACTCCCAGGCTGGGAGGCTGGGAGATGGAGCTGTAGACAGGGAAGGCAGAGAGCAGTGTAGGAGCCACTGACCCCTGCTATGGCCCCTGCTGTATCTTGGGATCTGTGTCTATAGCCCACAGGTCTTTGACTCAAGTGTCTTTTCCCAGTGGACCCAGACTGAAATGGGCCAGTGAGCCTGGTCCCACGGTGCAAAGGAGATACTGCATGCCCAGGCCTGTGAGGGGCTTGGGGCTGAGCGGCAAAGGGCTTCCCTCTCCTAGGCCCAGGATACAGGCTCCATTTCTGATGGGGACAAATGTCAGTTAAAGTTGTACATTATATGTATTTTCATGTTGAAGACAGGTGAGGGGGCCCCATGTCTACTGGGTGAGCTACAGCTGCCAAGTAAGATGTTCCACCAGACCCCTTTGGAGTCCCGAAGGCTGACCTGGAAGGAGAGAGTAACTCCGAACCCCATGTAGCCAGTAGGGAAATCTGGAAATGGAGAAGACAGAGGAAGATAGCTAGGTGGACCCAGACTCACGGAGACAGGGGGACAGTGGTCCTGGAATCCTGTGAACCCAGGAGCAGGAGTCCTACTCTTCAGATAGGAAAGCTGAGGAGCAGAGAGGGTGAGGGACAGCATCCAGCTAAGCTGGGTCTATAGCATGTCTCCTTCCAGTAAGGGACCAATCCAACAGCACTCTGGACTGCCAGAGGGCTGGCTTTGACCTCTGTGGACACCTGGACATTATAGGACTCAGGCAGAGTTAATATTAGCGGTAATGACCTGGTCTAAGCCTTGCTCCTCTCTCTACTCCAAGGTTTTGTTTCCTTTGAAAGCTCCTAATCGCTCAGCCTCATTTTGGGATTTACGGGGCTCATTGCTGGCTGACAGAGCAGGGACTTAGCCCAGGCACAGAGCCTGCAGTCAGGACTTCCTGTGTCTCACAGCACCCCCAAACCATTCCTTGCTAGCTAGCAGCTTCCCAGGTCCCATGGGAGTGACTCTGAACTTGGCTTTTGAAGCCAGCCAGTCTCAGGCTCAACCACTGTAAATTATCAGCATAAAAACTTTAAGTATCTTTGTCTGCCTGGGCCAAAGTTAGGTAATACTCATCAGGAGCCTAGCCCAGTGCCAGATGCTGACACTGTGGGACCTGGAAGCCCTCTCTCTCTCTCTCTCTCTCTCTCTCTGTCCTCTGCCTGACTTGGCCCTCAGGGATGCCTCCTGGGCTCTCAGGCCAGGTGCTCTCTGCTCTCCCTCACACCCTGCCATGTCTTAATGTCAATCCCACTTTGTAACCAAAATCTACCTCTCAGCACTGAGATCCCGCAGAGCCAGTAGGAAACAATGATATTTAAACACCTGTCTGTACCTGGCGAGGGGGAGATTGGGCTTCAAAGCTGCGAGAACAATGGCAGCAAGAAGGAAAGCCAGCCAATCGAGCCAGTGTGCTCTCCTGAGACCCTGGGATGAATTCCAGCAGGCCCGGGAGGATGGGGATGGGGACAGGTGTGACCAGAGGGCTTGGCCAGGTGCCTATGATCAACATCCTCTATCCAGACACCCAGACTTCCGGTCGTTAGAGCTGCCAACGTTGGCTGTCTGATGGGATTCCCCAAACTTACAGACAAGATCAGGAAACGTCTCCTAAAAATGAGTGTGGGTGTGCGTGCATGCGAGCGTGGGTTGCAGGTGTGCAACAGCACATTCATTTCTGTTTTGGTCTTTGTACAGACAGAGTCTCACTGTGTAGCCCAGGCTTGCCTCAAACTCATAGATTAGGAATGCTGGGATGACAGGCTGTGTCATCACGCCCAGTACCAATGTCACCGTTACAGTTGTGTGCACCTCCAGGTCTCTGCCACCACAGCTCAAATAGCTGTCACAGACCACAGGGGCATGAAGGCTGTGTCCCTTGGAACTATTTATGGATTTGAATTTCGTAATTTCCATATGTCATAAGAGTTTTTTTTCCCCTTTTCAACCTTTTAAAAGTTTAAAAGAAAAAAGCTTAAAATGATTCTTAGCTCACATGTTGCAGAAAACTGGGCGGCAGCTGGGGCTGGCATGGACTCCAGCTTAAGACCCTTGGTTGCCACTATGAAGACTGTATGTGACGTCTAGAGTCTGGGTCCCAGAGCAGGCACTGCTCATCTGGAAGATGTGGCTACACATGCCCCCCTCTGTTGTCCCACACTGGAGGTCAGTAAGGAGCATCTCCTATGGACAGACTAACAGGGTCCCCCTCCCCCTACCGACTCCTTGCTTGCTCCCTTATCTATAAAATGAGCAGCAGATGACCTGGGAGACTTGTGGGAGCAATGCAGGTTGTCCATACATCTTGCCAATACCTGGTACCTGTTAGATTCAGGCTGGCTAACACTGGTAATGACACATAGTCCTTCACTGACACTGGGTACAGAAGAACACTGAAAAGGCCAATCCCACTGTCCCTTCTGCTCCCTCACCCTGGGTCCAACCCTCCCACTTGTACTTCTGAGTTCTGAAGGAGATGGGACCTGAGGGTGGGGCTCTGGGGATAGCTGTGACTTGTACGTACCCGTGTATACGAGCTCTGCGAATTTGAGGCCCAGGCCCTGCTTGATTTTGCGTACTTCCCGATCCATGGTGAAGGCCTCTATGTCTAAATGAGCGTGGTAAAGGATGGTCCCTGCTGGGGTCTCGTAGATACCTAGCCATTTTTCCAGGCAGGGGGAAAAAGAGAAAAAAAGAAAGAAACACATGAAACCCAAACTGTCAGCAAATGACAAAAAAAAAAAAAAAAAGAAAGAAAGAAAGAAAGAAAAAAAATAATGAGTCGTCTGACAGGAGAGGAGCTGGTCGGACCCATTCACTCCCAGCTTGCTGCAAAATGCGTCTGTCATTATGTTCATGCTGGGGCCACGACAGTCCACTCTGCGGCTTGTGGAGAAAATGTCTAGATGCCCCCTTTGAAGAGGCCCTCAGACGCGGGAAAATGACAGGGTTTCCGAGCAGCACACCCCCCCCCCAATGCATGCCCACCGGCCTGCAGTTGAAAACCTGTAATTAAACCAACTACGGTGGAGCCCAGGGCCCCAAATATCCCTTCCTCCCTTCCACCAGGGAGTCTGGGGAGGGGGAGACCGCTGCGTGCACACACACATGAACATGTAAGCACACACACGTCTCTCCAGAGATCGCTGGGGTTGCTTAGGACTTGAGCAGTGGCTCCACTGTACAGATGGGGAAGCTGAGCCCCTGAGAATGGACTTGACAGAGAGGGAATGGAATCCAGGCCCCTGGATCCCTGATCTGTGCAACACAGAGGTGCCAAGAGGCAGGACTCTACCTGTTCTGGAGCCAGGCCCTGCTCTGGTATGGCCTTGAACAGAACCTGTGTGCACTGTCCTGATGGAGGAGGGACAGACAGGAGCAGTACCATCCCCATGAACCTTTTCTTCTCAACACATGATGCTGAAGGGAGCTTTTCAGCTGTCCTGGCAACTTGCTACCATCTTTCCACACTGATCCACACGTGTACACCAACACCGTTCACAAACCCAGCCACAGTGCTATGCTAGCCAGTCCCCATGCTCTACAAAGCACAGATGGAGGCTGAGGAAGGAGGAACACAAATTCAAGGCTAGCCTGGGCGCCATGATGAGACCCTATCTCAGAGACAACTACCAGAACGGGGGGTGGGGCTCCATAGGACAGTGTTTGCCTAACAGGCCTGAGGCCCTGGTCCTGGGATCCACCCCAGCATCACTAAACTGGTGTAAAAGAACAACACTGTAATCCAAGTACTTGGGAGGTGGAGACAAGCAGGATCAGAAGTTCAAAGTCATCCTCAGCTACAGAGCAAATTCAAGGCCAGCCTGGGCTACAGAAGATCCCATCTCAAGACTAATGAAGTCCGCCAAATGAAATAAACCTGTTCTATAAGGCCAAATCCTGCATTCCTCCATTTCCAGATGTGCAAATAGCTGGTGGCTGCTGGGCGCAGAGGGAAATGAGGGGCAAGTATTTAAAGGGGATAGCATTCCAGTATGAACACGTGAAAAAGCCCCCTGAGAGGAAGGCGGTAATGCACCCGTGCTAATGTCACCAGGCTACCCACCTAAATGGGATGTTTGAGCTGGGCCTGGTAGCACCTTTAATCCCAGCACCCAGGAGGCAGAAGATGAATCTCTGTGAGTTCAAGGCCGGCCTGGTCTACAGAGCTAGTTCCAGGACAGGCTCTAAAGCTACAGAGAAACCCTGTCTCAAAAAATCATTAAAAAAAAAAAAAAAAGAGCCGGGCGATGGTGGCACATGCCTTTAATCCCAGCACCCAGGAGGCAGAGGCAGGTGGATCTCTGAGTTTCAAGTCAGCCAAGGCTATATAGAGAGACCCTGTCTCTAAAAGATAGTTATGTCGTCTTTATTTTTATGATAGTTTAAAACTGCTTTTCACACATAACACACATGCGTATCCCTCTTACTTGTGAGGCTGCTATTCTAGACAATGTCCTCCACCTTCCTGAATTTACCCGTGACCTCGCTCCCCATCACACCCTGGATGTCCTCAAGTTTGTGCACGAGACCCCCGGGCCTCCTCATTCCCATAGCAACGTCCAGGGAGGCAGAAAGGCAGATGGAGGCAGCGACAGGCCACTGCTGACAGCCTGAGGCAGGGAACCCAAGACCTCAGCAGGGCGGAGCAGGTCCTGGGGGTACGCGCCTGTAATTCCAGCACCAGGGAGGTAGAGGCAGGTGGTGGAGGCTGTTAGTTCGAGACCTGCCTGGGCTACAGAGCACAACAGTGTCTAAAAACAGCAGCTAGTGACCCGTAACAGAGAAAACCAAAAGCAAAGTGGTAGGGCGCTTGCCTGGCATACACCCTGGGTTCAGTTCTCAGTACTGCAACCCCCTCCCCGACAATTCCAGTAACTTTCTGAGCTGGATGTGTGGTTCCATATCTGCAATCCCAGCACTCGGGAGGCTTGGAGGTAGAGGCCAGAGGATCAGGAGTTCAAGGCCAGCTTGGTTACCTGAGATTCTGCCTCAAAAAAATAAACCCAGACCAAACAAGATCCAACATCACAATCCTCAGTACAGAGGTTGAAGTCACTCCTTTGGGCAGGATGGCTCCACCTACCAGTATCTTTGGGTGGTCCCAAGTCACCAGGAAAGGCCCAGTGACCCAGCAGCCTGTTCAGAAAGATAGATAGATGTAAGAAGTACCTGCCTCCAAAATGGCAGTGATAAAATAAGGTTCAAGACAGGTTCCGTCACCCTAGGAAGACCAACAATGTGGGTCACCTCTGGACACAGAGCAGGTGCTAACACTAAGGCCTTGTGAGGATCCATTTTGTCATAGCTTGGAGATGCCTGTCCTCACACTGGCTATAGGTAGTGGCGGTGGCAGCATCCCGGGCCTGTTCTCAAGTTCTGGGGACCCAGATGCCCTCTTTGCAAGTCTCTCCTTCCCAAGCCACTGGGGACACAGCCAAGCTGTGCCAAGCTGTGTCCTCTGTGCCCTCTCTGAGCCCGGACAGGAAAACAGGAAGTTGCTAAGTAGCTGCGGTCTTACAGGCTAACCTCTGACATGCCCCAAGAGCCAACATCTAGATTCACAGCCAGTCCTGGAGAGCCACTGAGGTGTCTCCACCCTCAACAGTCCAGGAGGAGAACACAGGCTGTGTCTAGGATTCTGGAAAGAGTCACCAGTGGCCCAAGGTACGACAGGTACTGCCCATGGCAGGTGTCCCTGAGAAAATGAGGCCAGCGGCACCAGCAGCAAAGAGTGGGCGGAAGGGCAGGCAGAACCCCATCTCCCTTAGAGCTCTCAGCACCAGCCTCATGGTTGTCAGCCGGCAGTAGGAAGGTCACAGGCTTACAGCAAAGTCCCAGCCAAGAGACGTTAGCACAATTAATATTCCCGATCTCAGGTGCTCTCAAAGTTAACTGTGACTGATCAAAAGGCTTGGTTTTAGTTCTCGTGTGTGTGTGTGTGTGTGTGTGTGTTTTAAAGCTATCCGCATTCTTGGCAGGGGTAGGGGGTACAGATGATTTCTGTATTTCTTCTGAAAAAAAATCGGTGACAGAAACCTGATTCTAAAAGACTCTGGATTTGGGGGCTTTTGACAGTCGGCATACAAACCACCGTGCAAAGAGGAAGAGATGACAGCTGAGCTGGCGCTGCTGTGGAATAGACAACAGATATCTTCAGAGTGACACGCACCGCGGCTCCAAGTGTCTATTTTCATCTCCCCGTGTTTACGGGAAAGACAGAGGTGTCAGCAGCCCTCTGTGGAGCAGCTTCAATCACACCCTAATTACTGCTAGGAAAGGTGGGGGGCTGGGGAGGCCAAGGAGCTGGGGTGGTGGGAAGCGGAGAGTGGACCAAGAGGAAAAGGTGGGGCTCACACAGCTGCAGCAGCTTGAATTCTTATCAGTTCAAGACTGTGGCTTGGCTTGGGCTGAGAAATGTGGTAGAAATGAATAGCCTCTACCAAACAGTCAGGCTAGGGGCTAGGGTACTTGAACCCAAGGCTCTGGCACCCAGGGAAGGGACTGGGAGGTGGACGATGGGATAAAGGGATGATAGAGGATGGACTGACTGGAGCCCCAGGTCTCCTTTCTTAGGTACCAGGGCCAAGGCGGGAGGTGGTTGCCATGGTGACGAGAAGCAAATCAGGGTGGGAGTCTAAGCTATTCTCTAGGCTCTTGTGTCCAGGTGGCCCATCCTGTGGATCAGATTGGGTCTCTGAGACTAGCCATCCCTGAGCTGCTCGGCTGAGTCTCCTGCTTCACAAGTCTGCTCTTGCTGTCCTCCTGTAGTGCTCCATGCGAGCACAGCTTCTGGGAGGGCCGGACAGGTGGGGCGGCAGGGGGTGCTGGATAGACAGGCAGGAAGGCTGGGTCAAAGGGAACGCGTGTTGTTACTCTCTTGGAAATGAAGTTCAGGGGGCAAGTGGGAGAGAGAACGGAAAGGATGAAAGAAAGAAGGAAGCTTGTGAAGAGAAGAAGCTGACCAGGTCCGGTGTGCAGAGTTGAGGGGCCAGCAGCGAAGGGAGAAAAGGTCAGCATGGGGAGACGGGGGTGGGTGAGCAGCCATGAAGGGAAGGCCAGGCCAGGTGGGACAAGGCAGAAGGGGAGAGAGGGCTTGAGAGCCAGGCCAGAGAGGCTGAGGTAAAGGACACATAGAGGCAGGCAGGAGGGACAGACATAGCCAGGAGGCTCCTTCCTGGGCTCCCTCCTGCCTGCCTCCTCCTTCTCCTCCCCACTGATTTCATTTACTTCACTTAATTAGCCCCCCTCCAGAGTTAAAAAGATAATGTGATATGGAGGAGGGAATAGGCAAAAACAGCAAAGCCACTCCACGAGGCTCTCTCAGCCCTCAGTCCCTGACCCTATGGTTTCTCCACAGGGCCTTCCAGCCAGGCCGCCCAGACCCAGGGTGCTATGCTGCCCAATTCCCTATGCTCCTGCCCCCTAAGAAAAAAAAATCAGGCTCTTAATGAATGTCAATTACCAGCTTTGTAAAATCAATACAAATGACATTTCCCCCCACATACACCGAGATCCGGAAAACCCCAGCTCTGCCCTCGGCATAATCAATGATTAACAGCCTTGCTGTCACTGTACACCTAATAAACTCCTCAAGGGGAGTCCATAGTACCCTCATTAATTGTCTGTTTTTGCTTTCACAGAGAAATGTTTGGCATGCAGAAATAAAAACAGGATACCCTAAAATTACCAAGCATAAAAACTGGCAAGCGAGGACTCCTGGAGAGCTCTCCTAGGCTGTATCAGAGATGAAAAGCAACTTGCCTAAGGTCACCTAGCAATCTCCCTCCCTGAGACTGCAAAACCCTGAGCTTTCAGAGACAGCCACCCAGAAGTACACACACAGTATCTAGGCAGAGGTGAGGACTGAGCTCCAGGCTTTTCTGTGGGTGACAAGAAGCCAATCCGGTTGGGACACACTTGATTTCATGCTGTGGCTCTTCTAGGGAGTCTATCAGGAGGGTGGCCTACCTTCAGGACACAGCACCCAAACCCATCTCACATGTGAAGAAGTCAAGGCTCAGGAGGCTCAGTTGATTCTCGATGGAGATGGAATCAGGACCAGGACTTGGGGCTGGGTGCCAAATCCTTGGCCTTCAACATTAGGTCTTCAGAGAGCCCACCACACCGGGCCAGCTGTCCCCCTCCATCCTCTCTGTCCATCTCACTTTCAACCAGGTGGGAGATACTCCACTGCCATCGTCTCCAGGTTCTCTACCCTGACTGCTGTAGTCCAGGCCTTTATCATCACCTCCTTCCTCTCAGTTTTGCTTCTCCACCCAGGAGGATGACATTTCAGAGTCAGGTCTGGCCAACCCTTATCTTCCCAGGAAAGGACACCAATAACTATCCTGTTAGATTGGCAGTACCCCCCAGTAGCACTGAGCTGCATTTGGAGTCAAGGACATTGCCACAACCAATTAGTGATATCCTCCACGGGCACAGGAAGGGTCTGATTGGTATCTGACATATCTGAGTTGCACTGGGTCCCAGAGGGTGTAAGGCTGGTTTTGTGCTCCCCCAGAATTCCCCTGGGGACTGAAGCCATTGATGAACTACCTCCACAGAACCTGTGCATACTATCATGGATAGATTCAAACCTGGATCTGTCCATCTCCACACCCTAGGCTCTTGGACCTCCTCCCCAGGCCTCCCTGGGCGAATGCCCCTCTGAATCCTGCCTGTAACTTAGAGTAAGCCCTTGCCCCTTCAGGGTCTTGGTTTCCCCATCTGTAAAACTAGGTGCTAGTTTCTCCCAAGGCCCATTGTTGAGCTGCCTTGGAGGAATTCCTTTGTGTGGCTCTCAAGGGCAGGTGGAGACAAAGGGACATTTAATCAGATGCTAAATAGGTGAGAGACAAAGGTAGACAGGGAATGAAAAGAGACACTCATTAGTGCATTGTTCTTTACAAGGCCTCGGAGAGAGCACAGAGGTGCACATTCTCACGGACAATCAATCTGGGAAGAGACAACTCCAGCTCTGCCCAACTAGCAGAGGCAGACCCACGATATGCGCCAAGGCCCAGAGATTACCAGCCCAAGCTCACCAGGGCAGGTCCCTGGATCTTCATCTCCTCTAACAGCTGACATCTGCCCATCAGCTCTCTTGGGACTTAGAATCTCAATTTAAAATGTCCCCAGGACCAGGGCTGGGACTGAACCTTGGCCTCATTTTATTTGGCTGTTTCTTCTACAATCAATGTGGAAGCAAAGTGATCTGAAGTCCCTACCAGTATGTCACTGGTATTTAAATATTCAGGTGGCCAGTTCAGGGGCCCTAAGTGCCAAAAGAAGAAGAAGCCCCTAAAAACACTGCAGCATTGGTCACACACACACACACACACACACACACACACACACACGACTGGCAGGGACCTGGGACGGCACATGACTGACAGGGAGTCATGAAAACACCAAGGCATCAACCCCCCATAACCCTGGGATCAACTAATTCTCCATCCCCCCAGCCAGGAAGAGGATCTGATGGCCCCATGGTGGCAGCCTACACCAGCCAAAGTGGCAGGCATACCATAGAAAAGTAGGGTCTATCTATCCCTGGCAAAAAGGCCTTGGAGACATGCCAGAACCGGCCTGGCCTGTTCAGGGTTCCTGTGTGTAACTCACAGCGCCCTCCCTGGCAAGAGTCCCACTCTACTGCCCGCCTGGTGCTAGAGAAATGCCTTAATGACCACGAAATTGGCCCTGCATGGTCCGCCTCTTAACCTGGCTGGCCCGCCTGCGACACAAGACAGCTTGACCTCTAGGCCAACCTCTCTCCTAGACCCCTCCCTCCTCTAGAGGCAGCTTCTCTCACAGCACCTGGGAAGGGGGGGGGCAAAGGCCACAGTCCTCACTTCATGGGGGTAGGAGAGAAAGAAGGGCAAGCCGTGGTGGTGTGGGGTGAATGGCGACATCCAAATAGTACAGGTGGGGCCTGCTTTGGGAGGTGCCAGAGCAGGCCCCAGCAGGTGCTGCACACACTTACCCCGGGATTTCATTCCAATGAAGCGGTTTTCCACGATGTCAATGCGACCCACTCCGTGCTTGCCCCTGGGAAGGAACAGGTCACTTGGATTCAGGTGCTGCCACCAGGCTTGGGGACCGAGGCCACCCACTGAGCAGGTGGCTTTGGCTTGCCTAAGGAGCAGTTTATGGGCATACTGGCTCTATCTCAGGTTCTAAGGCTCAACTTAGCACCCGAGTCAGGAAGACAGGCCAAGGGGATGGCTGGGTAAACTAAAGCCCTGTCTGGGTCACACTGAGTGCCACCTGTTTCGCCTGTTACCTCTGAACTGGGATTTGCTTGGCCCCCGGCTTCACTAAGTCTCATCTTTCTTTGTGTCCAAATGCCTGGCTCAACCAAAGGCCTGCAGCCCCAGCTGGACTGATCATAGGAGGTAGTAGTAGCCTTGGGGCCTTTATCATCATGAGTTGTGGGTTAAATAGACACCAGGACTCTCCTGTCAAACCAGCATGGTCTAAGAGACTCTGTCTACAGGGCCCAACCAGTCAGACCTCCAGGTCATGAACCTCAGCTGTGACCATAAGTCACCCCGTTCCAAGCCAGTGCTTGCCAGAGGTGGCAGTCCTGGGAGACCGGGCAGTCTATGGACACTCACGCAACTTCGTTCAGGTACATGAAGAGCTCCAAGGAAGTGCAGTGGGTAGTGCCATCTTTGATGTTTGTCACCTTCACAGGGACCCCTGGGGCAGACAGAGAGAGCAGTGGGCCTCCAGGCTGGGGCTCAACAGAGCAGCCTGTGCCCACCACCCCACCCTCTCCCTCCACCCACATCGCCTTAAATGGATGTGACAGATATGGAGTCCCAATGACTCCTTCAAAGCCCTGTGCTGGGGGGAGAGAAGGGGCCAGAAAGCCCCCCAGAATGAAAGGGAAAAATGCAATAAAAACGCTCGCCCCCTCCCTCCCATTCTCTCTGCCCCTTTAGCATTTAGGGGCTGTGAAATTGGAACCAGGCCCTGAACTAATTGAATTTCACGCTTCGCCATTGTCTTACCAGTGAGCACCTTCTGTCCCCACCAGCTACCCGGGGGCCGCCTGGCCGAGGTGCAGCCAAACCCTTCGGGTATGCACAGGCGTGTGTGCATGCGCGTGCATACACACATGCATCTAAGCAGTGCTCTGCCATGCTTGCCAGGCAGACAGGGACCTCTCAGTCCCAGCCTTGTACCCCAGACCCTCAGAAAGCCACCTGATGGATGAGCTGGGGTGGTGCTCACTCCAGCAGACACCCATGAATTCTGAAATGTGTTGTCTGGGGTGGCAGGAGGGAGACAGGCAAGGCTCAGCCAGGGAAGGGCCATGTCGAGGGGGGTGGTGGGGAGGGGGCAGTGGGTGGGTTTGGGGTTGACTTTGAATAGCAAGGGGCACTTTCTCGAGCGGTGTGAAATGGGTAATAAATGTATTAGGGGGCTAACAAGAGAGCCGTAACAGTGACAAAGAAAAGCTGTTCAAAGTTGGCGGCTAATCCCCCACCCATCTGCCTGGCTCATTACCATGTAGCGAGCCATCGGGTGCCAATCAGGGCTCAATAGCGGCTTTGGAGTCTTTATTAGCCAGGCGCCGTTTGGAGGGGCTCTGCTCAGGGCGCTGACAGCCTCACCATTCTTAACCCCCATTTCCAGGGGTTTTATAACTTGGTTGTAAATTGCTATTAAATGTAAGTCTGCCCAATAATGAACCTTAAGCCCCCTCGCCACCCCCTACCCCTCGCCTCCCTCTTTCTCTCCATCCCTGGTCCTATTATCATCACCCAACGCTGGGGCCTTGGATGGGGCCTGCGTGGGAGGAGAGGTTGACATTGTTGGTGCTGCCGCCGGAGAAAGCCTCTTAGCTTTTAAAATAGTTAATAATTAGATTAAAACTTCAAATAAATTAACTAGAGAGTGAATGAGGACTAGGCAAGGGAGGGTGCCTCCCTCTTTTTGTCAGATAGCCCTCTCTTCTCCAACTCCGCCTGGGGCTGCCCTGCTCCTCCAGGATGGGCTGTTGGAGACTTGTGCCTGGGACCCTGTGCACCTCCTGCGCACCTCCCGCCCTCTGCTCTCCCGGCTCCCAGGGGTTGGAGGGCCCTGTGAGAGAATCCTGCAGTGTGGTGTGGCACATCCTACCATCTGCTCAGAGTAAAGCTCCAGGGAGGCCCCTTCCCAACAGAAGGCTTGAGGGGGACTCAAGGCTGCCACCGTGTTTAGGGTCCTAACCAAGGTCTCTTTGGTCCCTGGGTAGTGTGGGATTCAAGTTGACACAGTTGAAGAGGAACAAAGAAGGTAGCCACAGGCAGGTCAGGCAGCTCCTTGGGAGAGGTTGGAGGGGGTAGCTGACCTGTTACAGCGCCACACCCTCACTCCATCCATACCCTATGCTGGGTACCTGTAAACAGCCTTTCCGTGGCCTGTTTTACAGGCATTATACCTCAGCCCCAGAGAGATAAGTTCCACACGATCATAGCAGCCAGGGACACATGGAGCTGATCTCCAGCCTCTACCGTCCCCCATCATGCTGTCCTCCAATTCTGAGGTCCCTTGGAGAGAGTCTGAGCCATCAGAGACTGTCTCTTGCTTATGTTCCACCTGGGGGCCATGTGGAGGATGGCTGGTTTCCCTGCCTGAGTTGCGTAACCTCCCACCTCCCTAGCTTCTGCTAGGTACCGTCTCCTTCAGGAAGCCTTCCTAAAAGAGTCCTCTTCTTGTATCCTTTCAGATGGGCTCCGTTTCAATCACTACACATGACCCATTCCTTCCTCCAGAGCAAGAGAAGGGAACAAGAGGGGCAGTAGCTTTGAGTCCAGGTACTGGAGACCCCAGATGAGCAGATGGGCCTAGCTTTATGAATGGAGTCTCAACGGAGTCCCCGAGGCCAGCTATGTGGCAGACTAACCACTACTAAGCATTTCCTGGTGGCAGCACCTGGCTGGATGCCCTCCCTACAGAACTCCTTGCACGCTAGGAAAACAGCAGGTACTCCCACCCCCAGTTTAGGGATGGGGAAAACTGAGGCTCAAGGACATAGGGAGTGACTCTCCCAAAGCCAGCTACTTTGGGACCGAAAGTTCTCCAACAAGCTCTGAAGTCAGTACACTGGAGTACAGCCTGGGAAACTCTCCTCCCAAGCTTGGAAGCTCCTACTGTTGGGAGCCTTTAAGGCGCTAGCTTCCAGGAATGCAAGGAGTTAAAGGGCCTCATCCCAGGCAGGGAGGGGAAAGGAGCGGGGCCCCTTCAAGTCCACTCACCCTTATTCTTCATGGATGGGCACGTACCTTTTTTAAATTCTATCTCAAGGACATCTGGGCTGTTGGGTGCTTTGGCAGGGTCCTGAGTCTTTGTGTAGAGACCTGGAGGTGCTTGATTCTGGAAGAGACAGAGGTAGGAAGTTGAGGCATCGCGAGCCACACCAAGCACACACACCTGCTCGCCACCTCCTGCAGTTACCTGCACCTCCTTGTCCCTGTCCAGGACCACTGGTCCCTGGCACTCCCCTACCAGTTCGGTGGGTCCAGTGGACTACCAGCTCCCAGCCAGCCCCGCCTGCCAGGGGCCTGAGAAACAAAGGGTTCAAGAAATCAGACAATTTTTCCCCTCAACTTGATCTCATCTTTTTCTTTGCCGCCCCCACAGCTGGAGGCAGAATAGCAGGAGAGAAGCAAGTCAGGCAGGAAAGAGTGGGACTTCACAGGACTGCGGTGCACAGGCTTCCCGGGAGCCGCATGCGCGCGCGCGTCACTGCCTGGAATTGGGGTTTATTCTGCACTGACCGCAAAGCTAATGACTGTGTGTGACCCCAGCAGGTGCTCTAGCGGGCCAAGCCGTCCCTGGGGTCCCTGAGGTTAATACTCACGGGGAGAAAAGAAGAACAAAGCAAAACCATTTGAAAACACATCAACCTTTATGTATATTTTTTCTTGGGTGCGTTAGAAAATTGGCCTCTCTTCCTTAGGAGGAGGCGGAGGGGCTACTTGCTACCCAGGACTTTCTCAAAATTTCCTCTCGCCTCTAGAGGCTCCAGCTCCCCCACAACGCATGTCTGAAGCCTGGATACTTGCCACCATGAGGCTGGGAGCCTATGGGCCTGACTGCTCAAGTTCGTCCCGGGGGCATCCTGTGCCCAGCTGTTCTGTCCACCTGCTGACGTCTGGGAGCCACAGCCGTCAGCCTTTCCTTTCAAACCTCGAGCGCATTCACACACCACTGCTCATTTTGGAGCTCCAAGCAGCCTTGCCTGGCAGGAACAAATGCTGTCCTGTCAGCAGGGGCAGAGATGGAGGCTTCAGGGGAGCACTGTTGACTGCTAAGTTTTGCACGAACCATGCTCTATACGACACAAACAGCCCAGGCCACCTAGCGCATGGGAGGGGAAATCACAAGGCTCCCAACAACTGTGGGGACTTTACTTTGTGTCATTGTATAGGCAGGGTCTCATGTAACCCAGGTTGGCTTTGAACCTCAGGATCTTCCTGCCCCCTAACTCCTAAGTGCTGGGATTACCATCATATTCAACTGTAGGAGACTTGTGGAAAATACTAAGGCAGACATCAGGCTGTGGTGCCCTCAGAAGGCGGCTGTGATTGTTCAACCTTTAGTTTCCATCTGGGGAAAGGATACGTGCCCGTGACTGCTTAAAATTTAAATGCAACACAGGAAATGTCAAGCAAGGGCTGGTGTGAATGGAAATTCACTCTGCAGGTGGGACATCGGCTTGGAGATGGACACTGTGCCCCCTCCAAAAGAGACCACAGAAAGGCACTGTGGAATGCTTATCTATGGTGGATCCTTACCCATCAGCTCTCTGCTGGAGTGACTAGCAACCTTATTTTTTCTGGGGCCCTCCTAGATTTAACACCAAAAGTGTCATATGTCAAGAATCCTTGGTGCCACACAGTGGTAAGGTTTATCTTTCCCACTCAACTACAGAGTGCCAAGGGACCCTGGACTGGCAGCCACACCCCTCTAAAGTGGTATTTGTGTGGTTGACACAGGATGGTCTTAAGGGCAGGCCCAGGGAGGTGTGAAGGATCTGTAAGACACCCTCCCCCCAACCGCCCACTGCAAGAGGCCTCCAGGAACCAGAGGGAAAAGTAAGGCCCAGAGAAGTGGCTGGTCCAAACCTCACCTTAGTGCTCTTTCAGCATCTCATGCTGCTTCCCAGCTGCTATGGCAACCTGGGCTGCGAAACAGTTTGATGCCTATGGTTGAGCGTCAACGCCATTCATCCTGGGACAGACTTCAGAGAAATGCCATGTTCCCAGACCCGCTCAGTGTGACCAGCACAGAAATCACTTCCCCACACGTCCAGAGCTCCAAGCCCTGGCTTAACTCAAACCCCCTAAACTGTTCCTCCCACCTCTGTCTGTAGTGACTGCAGTCACTTCAGTTTTGAACCTGTACTTTCTCTGGTCACATAGCCGAACAGTAGAGGAAGAATGCCTCAGGAAAGACAAGAGACAGGAAGGTGCTCGGGACAGGACAAGTTCATACGCTCTACAGCAGGAGTCGCGGTAGGGTTGGCAGCTGACAGCCCCATTCCATCAAATAACTAAATAGAAATAAACTGGTGTTTGCTTTGCATTCTGAGCTCAGGGGGTGCCTGGCTTCTTTTTAACTCTCCCTCCTAAAAGCCCAGTTCAAATGACAAATAGTTCATTGCTGAGTATCTGGTGCCATTTATCCACCCCAGCGGGAGGGCTCACTTCCAATGTCATCTGGGTTGGGTGGGGGGGAAGAGAGGGGAGGGAGGGAGGGAAGGAGAGAGAGAGAGAGAGAGAGAGGAGATGGGAGTTGGGGTGGGGATAGAAAGAAAGCATGAAACAGGGCCTGTGAAGGAGGGATTGCAGCAAATGGCCCATGAACTAACCCATGATGTAGAGGCATGATGGATGTGGGGGTGGCTTATTCACCCATCAGATATGGCGGCCGGCGGCTGAATGAACTCTTTCACTGTGGGCCGTATGAAGTTAAAGCAAGTAAATTTCTATCTTTCTTCGTATTAGCTGCCTCATTGCCCTTCAATCAGCCCTGGCGAAGGCAGAAAATGGCTCAGCCATCTGCCTCAAACCCTCCCTTCCGCAGACCTTGGGTCTTTTTTGGGGAGGGGGAGGGGCCCTTGAAGCTCTCAGTGCTCCTCCTGGAGGGTGGGGGAGGGCTGTGGGGGGGCACTGCATGGAGCAGGGGGACACAGAAGGAAAAGCATCTGGGTGCCATAGGACTGGGGAAAGCCTCCAATGCCGAAACATAGAGAGAGGACAATGTGGGTCTCCTGGCCAGAGTGGAAGGAGTGGCTGTTGCCTCTCCTCAGCCCAGCCCATTTCTACTGCTTGGTGAGGGGAGCGTGGTTAGAGACTGTGCAGCAGTGAGAAGCAGGGATTTGGGGTTCTGCTGCCGGGCACTTGTCTCTGGGATCTGGCAGTCACAATACCTTTGATTGGGACATGTTAGCTCTGGGACCCAGATCTGTCCTTAGTGACATAGTAATCACGCTAAATCTCAGGCTCCAGGCTGCTTCCCCAGTTCTGAGGTGACCAGTTTGGGAGTTCTGCTGAGAAGAGGCTGGGAGTTTTCCCAGGTTCCTGGCTTCACAGGAGCCTGGAAGGACCTAGAAGTGCTTGCTCAGAGCTTCAGTTCTAGACCCCCCTTGGTGTGACTGACTGGCTAATGAGCTGTGGTTGGCCTGAGTGTCACGGGGTCAGCAGAGCATGAACTGGAAAAACCTGTGGCCAGCAGGCAGCAGCCCCATGGGCCCATCAGTCCCCAGGGTGGGAGCAAGGGCACCGGCTTTCCCTAGTGACAAGTGAGGACTCAGCCATGCTGTTGCCTCTGCCACAGCCTCAGACCCAGCCCAGCCTGGTCCTACTGCGTGTGAGGGAGGCTCTGAGCAGACCTCAGACACTTAGTCTTACCTTGTTCCAAGCCATGCTAAGCACTTTCTATTTCTACCTTGTGCAAGAGAAACTGGAGGCTCAGACAGAATGGGTGCCTGTGGGAAGGTTATGGGGAGAACAAGGCTACTGAGGGTCCCAGCTCCAAGTCTTGCTCAGCTGAGTTGTTTCTCTGGGCCTCTGTTCACAGTCAGAATTCAAGGAAATCAAAGCAGAAAAATTGCCAGAGGCAGGTCTGGGATCATACATTTTAGGATGGCCATCGTGGCCTGATGCTGCCAGGTTAGGGAACACAGAGATGAGCTCAGTGGATTGCAGACCTGGGCAAGGGGGTACCCTGGGGCCTTGGTTTGGAGATCCTGATCCAAACCACCCAGGATTCTCCTCCAGCCAGCCTTCAGATCCCCCAGGCCCAGCTGCCAAATTCTCCAATGTCTTCCAAGCAGACTAGCCCCCTCCCCCTCAACCAAAGCAGCCACCCAGGGCATGGGGCTGGGCCAGGAACTAGAGTCATCCCCTTGGGGACAAAGAGATTTTTCTCTTCCTATGATAGGCTTTGCTCTGCCTCCCCTATTTCCCACAGTGGGCAGGAGACAAGAAGCCCCTGGGGAGAGAACCTGACATTTGAAATGGGTCTGTGGGCCCACCCTGGCCAACCCAAGAGGCCAGGATGGGTGCAAACACAGACCCAGACAGATGGCTCACTGGGTTCGAGCCCTCACGCCCCAGTCCAGGCAGTGGCCCAGCGACTGCCCAGCGCTGGTGGGGACAGGCCGCACCCTCCCTCACGTGCCTCGTCTGCGCAATCACTTCTCTGTTGTCTTTCGATTGCCCATCCTCTCTGCTCCCCTGAAA
Organism: Ondatra zibethicus; assembly: GCA_004026605.1. Taxonomy (NCBI): domain Eukaryota; kingdom Metazoa; phylum Chordata; class Mammalia; order Rodentia; family Cricetidae; genus Ondatra; species Ondatra zibethicus. The sequence continues at coordinate 196,208 of PVIU01000968.1, forward strand.
TGGCTCCTTCCAGTATCATCTCTACAGCAGTTAGAACACCAGGGAAGTGGGGGTGTGGGGTGACAGGGGCAGGGGGAGCGGGAGTCAGAGCACACCATGCAGACGGCAGGCAGAGTGGCCCACGGGGAAAGTTTGGGAGATTGGCATGCAGAACTACCCTGGCCCCTTGTGAAATTTCAATTAGGCCTCACACACACATCAGATAGCGTGAGCATCAGGGGTCACCACGGGCAGCTGGCTCCCAGGCTAAGGGCTTACCTTGGGGTTCTCCAGGATTCCAGCCTCGTAGCTGTAGGGGAGAGGTGAATTGAGTATATATAGTAGTGTCATGTAAACCTCTACTATCCTGTGGATTGTCCACAGGTCCAGTCTGCCTTTTCTCTCTGCTGAAGCATATGCTGCCAACCCTACCCAGAACATTCTGAGCCACCCCAGTTAGCTAAGGAAGCTGCAGGCTGCAAGAAAGTACTGGGGTTTTCCCCACTCAGTCCTGTGGGTGCAGCCCTGGGATGCCACACATGGGGACCTCCGCCTTCAACACTCATTCCAGTCTGGCCCTTCTTCACCCTTGAGGTTTTAACTTGAGAGACCAGTTCCTCTGAGAAGTTGTTCCCAACACCCCAGGCCTGCCAGATCAATACACAGGGCTTGCCTGCACCGAGTACAAGAGAGCATGGCAAAGTTAGGCCCGGGAACAGAGGGCTGTGCTTTCTCAATCCAACTTATTTGTATTTTATGTGTCTGACTGTTTTGTTTGCCTGCATGTATGATGTAGCACATGTATGCAGTGCCCATGGAGGCCAGAAGAGGGCGCTGGATCCCCTGGAGTTCCAGATGGTTGTGAGTCACCATGTGGATACTGGGAACTGATGGCCAGGTCCCCTGCAAGTGCAATCAGTGTTCTTAACCACCGGGCCGTCTCCTCAGTGCCAGAAGGGGCTGGACTTACCTGATGTGCATTAGGTTCTCATCCATACTCCAGGGGCTCTTGGGTGTGACAGGGATGGGAATTCCATGTTGCTACGGAAGAAGACAAAATGGTCAGGGTGAGGCTCCTGGAAGGGTACTTGAAGGTCATGCTCCACTGCCTGGGATCCCTCCAGGTGCCAGTTATCCCCCAAATCATGTCCCTCTCCCCTTCCCAGGCTACCTAGGGAGGGAGGGAGGATCTTAAATACTAGAGTGCCCTCATTAATCAGAAGGCGGCAGAATGGAGGCTGACCTTGGTGTTCCTTCCAGAAGATATCATGAGCCCATAGTCCCAGGACCCATAGAAGCACTTAGGGCCAGGAGCTGGCTAAGCATTTCTTGGCACCTGCTACTGATACCCACCCACCATATCCTAAGAGCTGGGGGCTATAACAGCCTAAGTATCTATCATGCAGCCTCAAGTGGACCACAGAGGCATCCATCCCGAGTTTGTAATGCTTCATGTGAACCTGATGAAAGGAGGAACACCTATAGGAGCCTCCATTGCAGGGATCTCCTGAGAGCCATCCCTCCAAGCCATGCATTCACTCTGCAGACCCTCAAAGGAACACCTATAGGAGCCTCCATCGCAAGGGATCTCCTGGTAGCCATCCTCCAAGCTATGCAATCACTCTGCAGACCCTAAAAGTAGAGCCAGGTAGCCTCCACCTCCATCACTTGTGGCTTGATGCAATTTGATTTCCAACTGGTCCTCACCATTACTGAAGGATATATGCCCAGACCCCAGGCCAGACAGTGGCTGGCCATCCTTAAAGAACTGTCTTGCTCAATTTCCAGGGGAAAGGGTAGGTAACTGTCCCAGTTACCTCTGTGCACAGACACTTGACTGTAGCCCCATATGAGTTCTGAGCTTCAGCTCAGAAATTGCTACACCCTTTCAACTCTGGTGGGCATGGAGCTTGGGATAGATGGCCAGGTCAATGGCCCCTCAAGCTTATGAGGCCACACAGAGCCTCTGAGGTCCCTTTACACCTCAGCCCTATGGTCACAGTGGGAACCTTAACTTCCACTGGCACCATTTAGGGAGTCTCTCAGGGGATAGGTTTGCCCATCCAGTTCACAGGCTGGTGCCTAAGATTCTAGAGCCCTCCACCGGGTGTGGGCTAGTGAGAGTCCTTCATTATAGTCCTGAGCTTCAAGTGATGCTAAAAGAAAAGAGTAAGTCCCTTTGGTTGTTCCTTTAGCTAAACTTAAAAAAACAGCAGCCCCCAAAATAAGCCACAACTGCCCTTGAGATGTTTGCCCTTTGTTTAAACAGTTTAGGCAACCAGAACACTTCATTTCTCCCACTGCTCTCCACAGATCCAATGCCCACACTTGCTCTATGCTCTCTCCATGTGGAGCTGACAGGTTGGGGACCAGAACTTTGCAAGATGGTGCTGCTGACATCTGAGGGCACGTTGCTGGGCAACTGAGAGAAGTGGTTGGCCAGGTTCCCTGGAGCCTTTGTTTCTGGGAGTGATGTGGGACCCTCACCTCTTTCTCAATTGGCCTCGATCACAGAGCAAGGGGAGGAGTGTGGGAAGGGGCAGCAAGGAGGAGCAGGGCAGGTGGCTGCCCTCAGCAGAGCCACAGATGCTGACCAGAGCAGAATCCAGCACAGCGAGTTCCGTCTCTTCACTCTTCTCTGTCCTCACTCACCCCAGCCCTAAGGATTCCCAGGTTAACTATGACAAAAAACAACCCTGGCAAGGGGCAGGTAGGGGCACAGGGAGTAGGCGGGGGGACAGGCAGCAGTGGTGGTGGGGCCTTGGGGCAGGTGCTGCTCCAGTGTCCACCTCAAACTCTGGTTTAGAATTAGTTACCTTTAGTAGTAGTATTTTGAGGCATGAGAGGATCGAACCCAGGGATTCACCATGTAAAAAGGGCATCTACTCCAGCCCTCTTCTGCACTAATTTATCCAGGCTGATCCTGAATTAAGCGATCCTACCTCAACTCTCTCAGCTCTGGGATTGTACATCTGCACCATCAGGGCACTATTATTTCTAATAATAATAATTAGTTGTGATAATGACGACGATGGGGTGGTTCTGAGCCTTGAGTAGTGGTCTGGGGAAAGGCAGAAGCCAAGGCTTCCCCGTGCCTCCACAGCACCCTTTGACCCTGGCTACTTAAGGGCTTTGAAAGCAGAGATTTTCAAAGCCCCATTGATTTTCTTTCCCCTCATCTGTCTCAGATCCTGCCTGGCTGTGAATCTCACACAAAGCCGCCTGGCTGCTCGGTGCTTCTGGTCACTTCCTGGGTGCAGTCTCCTTTCCTAGCTGGATATGCTAAAGTTTTTCCATAGCCCCATCCTGAACCTAGCACCCAGGAAGAAGGTGGGGAGACACATTCTTCCTGGACAAACTCTTCTTGCTCTGAAGGTTATTCAAGGTGGAAACTAAGTGTCTTCTCCCCAGAATCTAGAAGAAAGGAACCACAAATTCAGCTGTGCTGGGAAAAACCAGGGCTGTCAACCAGTGGGGTCCAGAGGGAGGGTACATGCAGCCACAGGTCGGCCTGGCCCTTGCTTCCAACTGGACTAGGGGAGGGAGGGAGGCCAAGCACAGGGCTTGTAATTCATTATCCCTAAAGACGGGGCCTGCTTCATATTCTTCTTCATCAAGGAGACAAGGGGGGGAGGAAAAAAAGACGCCTCGCCAACCTCCACTCCCTTAATAGCACCACTATTTGACGATTTGTTTGGCAACATATGGGTTTGCTCTTGTAAACTCCACTCTTAATAATAAAACAACAGATGGTGGAGGACGCCTTTCCTCCCAGCGCTCAGGGGCCTAATGGGATGCTGGCGGCTGGGGCAGGGCTGCCTTCCCTGCAGTCCTGTGTTCCCCGCAGCGTCCCCTACCACGCGGCACCTTGGTTGCTGCGAGCTCACACAGCCAGCCCTGGCGACTGCTATTTAAAAACCTGAGCAATTTTCTGGTGTGTGCACCGACTTGCTTCTCCCCCTGTCTGATTGATTGAGGCTGTTTGTCAAGTGCTGCCATCGAGTCGCTAAAAAGAAAGGTGCCCTGGGGAGCAGCTAAGGATCATGATGCAAAACTTCTAATATGTTTTATTGCAACTTGTATTTCAAAAAAAGGCTGGCGCCAGGAAAGGCTTTGTCTGACATTGGCCTGGGAGTGTCTCCCTGATTCAGGGAAAGCACTGGGGACATCAGTGGCCAGGTAATTGAGGTGCAGAACAGCTCCTGGCAGTCCCCTGGGAACCCACGCCTACATGCTGCAGAAGGGGCATGCAGGATTCTTAGAGCAGGCAACCCAACACCTCCCAGCTCAGTGAACTGGGACACCTCACAGAGGCCCACCTAGGAAATGGACCACACGTCTACGAGGCTGATTTGGGGGACAAATGCTATGGGAGAGGGCTCCATCTTGTCTCATGCCACCAAAGTGGTCTTAGCTCCGATAGCCCACGGCTCAGCTGAGGCACAGCCCTACCTACCTTTGCAAACTCCATCAAATCATTTCGGCCCTTGAACCGGTTGTAAAACTCAGGCATCCTCCAGGGGGCGATGACCTGGAGGCAGGACAAAGGGGACGAAGGGTCAGGACCTGGGTAAGGAGTCTCCCACTGTGTCCTTCAGAAGACTTAATCCCTGGGGAGTGAGCAGGGAGACTAAGGAAGGAATACTGGGTGGTGGAGAGACCTGTGTTCTGTGACCAAATGGCTGTGCATCCCTCTGGGCCTCAGTTTCTCCAGCTGAGACCTGAGTGTCTGAGAGCGTCATGGTTCAGTGAGCTGGGGCGGGAGGGAGAGAGCATAAGTGTAATTCCCCCCCCCATAAAGTTGCGGTGGGTTGGAGAGAGAGGGGTTATGGAAGAATCCCAGCTATACATATTCCACGTGGGCCCTGCTGGCCTTCAAGGTTAGGGACTGTTCCCCAAGGAGTAGAACTCAGCATATCACCCAGTGCAATGTCGCTGGTGTGGTGGACAGGATGGGGTGTGGTGGTACCAGGGTATGCTTCTCAATGCCCAGCCCTAGACACAACAGTCCTTAATCAGGCTCAGTACTGAGAAACTAAATGACTGGCCAGGTTCCCAGAGACCAACCAGTTTGGGCCCCTGCCCCTAGTCCACCATAGGCCCTGGGCTTTGCCTCTTTAAATAAAGATCCAGAAACTAGTCACCCCATCCCCCACAGTGGCCGTGGGAACCAGAGGCAGAGGTTAAAGGATGGGCCCCAGCGCCAGAGGCCCTGCAGCGCAGCTACTGTGCTGGGCACCTTTGGAGACCTGGCCTGCAGAGGTCAAATGTATCAGAACTCATTACCGTTCACTTCCAGGCCAGCTCCGTCCCCAGGCTGGGGACAGCTGGCAGTCCACGCAAGGGACAGAGAGGAAGAAGCCCAGGGGGATGGAGAAGGATTAAGTCTCCTGGGGTTACCAAGGCGCTCAAATTGAGGTTGCAGAATGCAGAATGCAGAATGCAGCCCAGGTTGACAAGACTGCGCCTGGGGGACTGGCACCGGAAAAGGACGTGAAAACCTCTTTCACAGTTTGGAAAATGCTGAGTCCATGTTGGATAACTTTTTGGATACGTGGGGTTCAATGAAATATTAAATTATGTTACCCGATTCTCTCTAGCTCTCTCTTTTAAGACAGGATCCTACTACATAGCCTTGGCTAGCCTGGAATTCACTATGTAGACCAGGTTGGCCTTTAATTCATAGTGAACTGCCTTTCTCTACCTCCTGAGTGCTAGGATTAAAGGTGTGCATTTTCATGCCTGGATTTTATTTAATTTTTTTAAAGTTGAAGCAATTAGCAACATTCCCATGGGGCTGCATATGCAGACCGCATCTATTAATGCCCAGCAAATACCGAAGGGATGACTGAGTGAAGGGATGTATGGCTGGAGGGGTAAGTAGACAGAGGCCCAGGTCAGTCAGGCTGGAGGGGCAAGGGTGACCGAAGGGAGCAGTCTGGTCCATGCTCATGTATATACCCCCAGGGTGACATGCCAAAGGTCCCTGGGGAAGGCTCTGAGACACAGAGGGGGTCAGCCACAAATATCCAGAAAGGGGTCAGAATGTAGCAGCAAGAGACTGTTCTGACCCCATGGCCAGAGATATCAATGTCCCCCTCCCCCTGCTATACCCAGACTGCATCTCCAGGAAGAGAGAGAATGGCTAGGAAGATGGTGACCTTCCCAGAGACTGCCACCTCCTGTCTACTGGTGATCTTTACAGGACCCAGGGGCACCATGGAGTGACACAGAGACATTAAGAGCACAAGGACTCCGCCCTTGTCACCTCCTGGATCTCACTGTCCACTCCCTAGGGGGAAGAGCAACATCTTACCTTAATCTGGGGTGCCAGTGAGTAGCAGGTGAGCTCAAAGCGGACCTGGTCGTTCCCCTGGAACGGAGAGCAAGGGATTGAGTGCCACAGGATGGCATCTGGGGATGGAAGACCAAATGGCAGAGGGCTCCCTTCTCCCGCAGTGCCAGCCTAGGACATGTGCTAGCCTGTTTTAAGGACAGAGACCAAAGAAGCAGATGCTGCTCCATGCGAGGGGCCATGACTGGACCCCAGGGCTTTCCCACTGGATGCATGGGATGCAGGGCTTGGGTAAGCATGTGTATCCTTGAAGGGCGACTGCACACTGGACAGCACACAGCTGTACCATGTTCAAGCTGAGGGCAGAGCACAGGCACACGAAGGGATGTCTGTGAGTATGTGCACTGTTGGGAACATGGTGGAGGCCTGGAGGAATACATGTGCGTGAGCATGTATGCAGTCTAGAGGGTCCTGTAGGAGCGTGCTGCTCTTTAGGGGCTGGAGACCTGAATCCCAGAGACTCCAAGCAGGAAAACACAGGCCCCCAAGGGGCCCCAGCCTCATGCTTTAATCTTTCACACTCATAAAGTGGTGATTCCTGTCACTCCTCAAGCCTCAGTTTCCCCAGTTCCTAGCGGTTATTTGGAGTGGGGAACAGAACTAAATGACCTGGGAAGGCCTTTTGCTTTCAACCTCTTTCTGCACAAACAGGGAGACTGAGGCCTAGAGGGGCACAGTACTGTAAAGCCCCTCCTGGGGCAGAGACAGACCCCCAACCCCAGGCCCACACGCCTCACAGCCTGTAGACGGTCATCCTGACTACACCCATGAGTCGGGAGGAAGAGGGGTAGGGCAGGCACAGGCTACCAGGGATGCTGTCTCTGTGCTGTCTGCTCTGCCACACACAGAGAGGGAGGCTCAGGCACTGAGAAATAATAGAGGCCCCTTTCGCCCACTGTGAAAACTGCACGGGCGTCCGCAGGCAGCAGTGGGAATAACATGTTATTTTCCGGAGTCTTGTCAGGTGGTGCGGAAAAGCCTGGTTCCAGCCCCTCCCCACAGAGCTGGGAGCTGAAAAGAGCAGCTGCTGAGCCTCTTGGACACTGGGCCCCACAGCCAGCCCCTCCGTCGCCATTCCGTCTCTGCACTGGCACTTACTACTTCTGTCACCAGGACAGTTCCAGGGGCCAGTGGGCCTTTTAGCCGTGCTTGAGAGATGAACGACACGAAGCCAGTGATGCAGAACCAGTGCTCAGGGTCACAAAAGCGACACATCCATCCTGAGACTTCTCAGTTGGGCAGGTGCAGTGAGTGAGACCATGGGTTCCATACAAGCCACCCCATGGGGGGGACACTGAGGCAAGGTGAGGAGAGCCGCATTTTCTCTGGAACCCACTTGCAACACCCTTAGGAAGCCAGAACACTCTAGCACAACGATGCCTCATCTTAGATTTGCACCGTGCATGGCCGAGTGCTACCTAGCCTGGCCACTCTTCCCCTGTGGCTTCATGTTTCACCAACACAAAAGGCAGCCTGTGCCTCCCGAGCCAGGCCCGGCTAGGCTGGTGTCTGCTGACCCAGACATGGCAGGGGGATGGATACCCATCTGTTCAGAAGTCGAGAACCTTGGAAAAGCTGGACAAACAGGCTTTCTTGATTCAAAATCTGTCCTAGGCAAGAGTCTAGGGCCTTGCGTTTTCTTTACTGACCCTCGGACTCCCGGTGCTGGGGCAGCTCCTAGTAACATCCCTAAGTGGGAGATGGAGGCGGGGGACAGAGTCATATCACACACATGTCGTCCACATACTGGTGCGTGTGCACATGCGTGTACCATGGTGAGCACCCGTGGGAATGGAAGGGCAGAGACGGGGGAGTGCCTCCCATCTGCCCTGGGGTAGCCTTGCAGATGGTGCCATTTACAAAACCACCCCTGCACCCCCAGAGTCAGGCTCATATTTCCTGGCTTTTCTTTGAAATCTAGGGGCTCGAGCTCTGTGCATCTCTCTGGATGGGTGGAAGTCTACTCTTGCAGCAACCAAGGATAAGAAACAATGCCTTTCTGAATGACGCTGTTTGGGCTCTTTGGTTTGGACTGCTGGTAGGCGAGTCATTTTGACTCTGGGCCTTTGCACAGGCCATGCCTGCAGCCAGGGCTGCACTTCATTCTCTGGCTAACTCTTGCTCTTCTAGGCTATCTGAACACATCCTGCTAGTGTCCCTGCTGGCTTCGTGTCTCAGTCCCACAGCGCCTCCATCTGGCTGTACAGAGCTACTGTCCAGGAAGCATGTTAAGACTGCACATATAAAATCTCAGTGCTGGGGCTGGAGAGATGGTTCAGCACTCGCCGCTCTTGCAGAAGACATGGGTTAGGTTGCCAGCACATAGTTGGTGGCTCACAACCACCTGTAACCCCAGTTCCAAGGGATCCAGTACCTTATTCTGACCCCTGTAGGTTAAGTCACATGTGTGGTGCATACACAAACACATAAGTAAAAAAATTAGAATACTCTACCAACTCTTAGTGATGGGTGCTAAGGCAGAAGACCGGCAAGTTCAAGACCAGTCTGGGATATATAGAGAGACTACTAAAAACAACAAGGAGCCTGGCGCCTCAGAGATTCACTCTTGAGGTTACCCAGGGACCTCTCTGGTCTGGGCTCCCAGTAGCCTGCTCACACCTTGGCCATGGACTCCTACATCTTTAGCGGGGCTCTGCCAATATCCTGTTGGGACCTGCCTCAGCCAGCCTTCAGCATGTCCTCATGCTCAGTTTGGCTCTGCCTCTTGATGACCCTCCCTACCATTCTCTTGGGACAACCGCTTCTTGAGATGTCTGGTCACCGGTGTGTTCCAGAGAGGCAGATACTGCAGCCCAGTGCTAAGCCCCAGCTGATCCCAGGACCTTTCCAGGTCTCCTCTCCATTCTCCAGCTCTTGGAAGTCTCTGAAGGCCATGTGCTGGGGGAGGACATGGGGTGCTGTATATATGTGGAGACAGGCACAGGAGTATCCCTGTGAACACCCAGACCAGGGATAGCAGAGGCAAAGTGGCTCTGGCTCCCCAGTAGTCTCACTGGCCTTCTGGCTGCTGGTATCAGGGACCCTGATATGTTTCAAATTGGACCATCTTCCCTGTGATCAGTGGAGACACTCCCAAGCCCAATCAAAGCAGCTGTAAGGGCCCATGTGGAAAGATTTAGAGCCCTGCTGGTGAAGCCCTGAAAAACCTCAGCAGTGAACTCAAGCCCTGGGTTGCTCTCCCTGTCTGCACCCTGTGCCCATAGCATCCTCAAACCTAAGCCTCTGGTGCCCTCTGGTGGCCATATGCATATAGCACAGCATGTGACCAATCTCAAGAAAGAACCAGAAGGAAATTACTAGCCTAAACTCTGTCCCGTTGATTCCACATAGAATGGACCTTCAGAGCCCTGATCTCGGCTTCAGTCTGCAAGCCTCCCAAGATGAGGAGTTCACTGCCTGCTCATTTCATCTGGGAAGGTTCAGTGGCTTGGGGGGCTTTATTCTGCACTGAGACCTTTGCCTGTCATCACTCATCTCTCTAAACGGCCCAGAAGTTGGGTGCTATCTTCACACTCATCTATAGACAGTGAAGCAGAGACCCGCAGGGGAAAGTGTACAACGTGGAGACCATGGTGCTCGATCTGAGCCGAGTGTGCAGCTCTGAGCCCTGGGTCTGACTTCCCACTGTGGCTCTTAGGGAAGATGGTACTTACAGACTGTCCAGATAGCCTGGTAGCGCCCACCTCTCCTCATGTGGTCCCCTAATACCCAGCTAAGCAGACTGGGTACCAGTGAAAAGTGGGACCCTCTTGGGTGTGAAGACTGCCGACCAGTCTGCTCTCCTTCATGGCTACTACCCAGGAAGGTTGTTCTCCAGTATCCTCTGGTGGAGAATCGTCTGAGCCGGGCTCAGACCCTGCTGCCTCTCCCGTAGCTTCTCTGGGTCCCCAGTCAGTCTATTTGTTATCACAGTCTCTGGTCTCAGGGACACACTGCTCCTTGGTTCTGCAATGTGTCGACCTATGTTCATGGCCAGAGTACAGACGTCATGAAGACAGAAAGCAGTCTTCCTCCTGACCCTTGACCCAAGGCTCTTGACTCCTGACCTTCAGCAGCCTATCAGCTGCTGTTCTCCTCTCTTGGGTTTCCTAAGGACAGGCAACAGCCTTGAAGGACTCAATACGTCTGCAACCCAGCATGTACCCTACCCTTGGCATGTCAGACACAAGCTAGCTGAATCAGTATCCAAGACAACAAAGGAGTGTCCAAGCTTTCACACCAGTGTTACCCTGGTGGTTGGTTGTTTCTAGGGCCACCACCAGGTCTCCCTTAGCTGCATGTCTCCTATACCCCCAACATCACCAGCCCCATGTCAGCAAGGTGACAAGCCTCGTGGGTTATAGACAGCAGACTGGTTTGATAGCTGTGCCCTGTCCTAGACTTTTGTCATGGCGTACACTGTTTGAGAGTCTGTGTCTTTTTGTTTGTTTTTTGTTTTTTGAGACAGGGTTTCTCTGTGTAGCCCTGGCTGTCTTAGAACTAGCTCTGTAGACCAGGCTGGCCTCAAATTCATGGAGATCCTCCTGCCTCTGCCTCCCGAGTGCTAGAATTAAAGACGTGCACCACCTCGCCCAGAGAAAGCTCTGGTCTTAGGAGTCATCAATACTGTTGAGTGCGGCCATCTGGGGATAGAAGCTGGGAACTGTCCCACAGGGGTCCTCTTTAGTCTTTGCTATACAGGCGGGCAAAAGTGTCCCTCAAAGCCAGGTGCCATAGCCAGGCATCGTGGCCCATCCCCAGCACTGGGGAGGAGGCAGAGGCAGGTAGAGAAACACAGAGAAACCCTGTCTGGAATAACAAGAACAAACAAACAAACAAAACAGCCAGGTGCCAGGTCTAAATCCCCAGATGTGACCTGGTTTGGTCTTCACAGAGGAGCTGGGTTTCAATGAGGCTATTAGGGTGTCCAGGAAGACCGGTCCCCCATAGAAAGGAGACAAACAGACAGACATCTCACAGACATGGGAACACAACTGAGGCCTCTATGAGGCAAGGACTGAATGCCTGGGGTGCTGGGGGTGGGGGTGGTCTCGAACATAGTCCTTCTCTGGGTCTTAGGAAGGAGCAGGTCCTTACACTGTGTCATTGAAGTTCTGGCCTTCAGAACCCACCCTGCTCTCCAATTCTTTCTAGCCCTTTCTGTGACATCCTGTGGTGACATATGCTGTGACTTTATCTGCGGCTGTGTCAGGCCTACCAAGGGTGACAAGGCTCCCCTGGAAAGCTGAACACACAGACCGAAGGGATGACCACTGCTGTTCAGGCAGCCCAGCCCTTCACCCTGGCCACCTCTGAAATCCTCAGCAGCCCTCCTTCCCTTCCTCCTTCCAGCCACCAGACCCATCCACCCATCCATCCATCTCTAGCCTTACCTTTCCCGTGGCGCCGTGAGACACATACTTGGCCCCCTCACGCTGGGCAATTTCCACCTGTTTGCGAGCTATGCAAGGCCTGGCAAGAGAGGTACCCAGAAGATAGCGGTCTTCATAGAGCGCACTGGACTGGACAGCAGGCCAGATGAACTCTTCCACAAACTCCTTGCTCACATCTTCAATGAACACCTAAAGGAAGAGCAGTTGTGAGAGGGAGCCTAGCAAGGATTGGGGCCCAACAAGAACCCAGAGCCCTGGAAGTCCATACAAGATCAGAGCAGGCTACAGCATTCCTTTCTGCCCTGTAGTGCACACCACTAATCAGTTCCAGCCAACCATACTATCAGTCTCCTTCCGCACTCACAGCAGACATTACTAATCAATCCCAATATACCATCCAGCATCCTTCTCAACAGAACGGAACTCTGTTCCCTAGGATCTGGAACAGAAGTTATCAACCAGAGGTGAGCTTCTCTAGAAGTAACCTGGCAATCCCTGGAGATATTGTCAGTTGTCACAATTGCTGGAATAGGTGAGGGGAAAGAGCTTGGAACAGCTAGTAAATGGAGCCAGGGATCCGCTGAACATTCCAAATGTCCAGGCCAAGTAGCCATGTGTGAACTTCTGAGACCCTAGTTCTGAGGAATGAAGATCCTTCTAGGAAGACCAGTGAAAACAATTGTATTGGGGCTGAAGAAATGACTCAGCTGCTAAGAGGACCCGCTGATCTTGTAGGACCTGGGTTTGATTCCCAGCACCCACATGGTGGATCCAACACCTTCTTCTGATGTCTGCAGGCATCAGGTACACACATGGTACAGACATACATGCACCCATACACATGATAAAATTTGAAATATATAACACATTACATCATGTATTGAAGTGCTATTTGCTGTTTTTGTTAAGGTAGCTTTCATATTGGCAACACAAAAGTAATGATGGCTGAACAAACCCAAATGTTTCAAGCAAGCAAACTCCATAGAGGAACACAGAGAGGTGCTGAGACCAGAGGAACTGAGGGCACCATATGCCAGTCCCTGTGCAGAAACTGGCTGAGGTCCTGAGTGCTTTTCCTTCTGCCTAGATAAGGATAAGGCAGCCCCGTCCTCCTGTCTCCTCCTCTGAGGAACCCTGAATAGAGTCTCATTCCAGGCTTTGGCCGCAGGGTGCCTTGGGTTTGTGAGACTCAATCTCTGAGTGCTCTTCTGACCTGTGGAGTCCTGCAGGGCCAAGCAACTGAAAAAGTATCCTATAGAGGGATCAGTTCTGACCAGGCAGTGGATCCTATTCAATCCCCAAGCAAAAGGGTTCAAGCAGCAAGGTTACCCCACTAGGAGCAGTTCATGGGCAGCACTGAGTAGGCCACCCAACATAGGCATATCTGTCAAAGGTTAGAGATGCAGCCAACACCGAGTCCTGCTGGAGTTTCCTGGGGATGAAAAAGGATGGAAGGATAAGCAGATGGACAGACAGCTGAAAGCAGGACGGGCAGGTAGATGATGGAGGAGTGGATGGAAGAGAGATAAAAGAGGGGTGGACAGACCAAAGGACAAATGAGGAGTTGGATGGATGGATGACAGAGTAGATGGACAGATGAATAGACAGGTTAATAGGTAAGTAGGTGCATGGATGGATAAGTGGATAGGTAGGTTAGTAGGTAAGTAGGTGGATGGATGGATAAGTAGACAGGTAGGTTAGTAGGTAAGTAGGTGCATGGATGGATAAGTTGACAGGTAGGTTAGTAGGTAAGTAGGTGGATGGATGCATAAGTGGATAGTTAGGTTAGTAGGTAAGTAGGTGAATGGATGGATAAGTGGATAGGTAGGTTAGTAGGTAAATAGATGGATGAATGCATAAGTGGATAGGTAGGTTAATGGGTAAGTAGATGGATGGATGCATAAGTGGATAGGTAGGTTAGTAGGTAAGTAGGTGCATGGATGGATAAATTGATAGGTAGGTTAATGGGTAAGTAGATGGATGGATGGATAAGTAGATAGGTAGATGGACAGATGACAGGTGGTGTTCGTATATCTGAAAGCTGCACATTTGATTTAACCCCCTGGAAGCAAGAGGGCAAACTGGAAGGGATGGGTGTAGGGGAAAGGAGCTCTGCTGCCCCTCCCGCCACAGCTCCACTCCAGCCCCGAGCCCGGCCTCTTACACATACCTTTTTGGCCCCAAGCTTCAGGGCCTTCTTCCTGGCTTCCTCAAAGTCTTCCTTCTGGCCGATGTTGGCCTGTGGAGCAGAAACAGAGGCCAGTAAGCCGAGGGACAGAGAGGGTGCGAGAGGATCGCGAGGCCCCTGGATGAACCCGGCCAGTCATCACAGAAGTGGTGCTTCATGATGACGAGGCGGCAGAAGGAAGGATGGGGCTTGCAGGGGGACTTGAGAGGCTGGGGCTCCCCAGCAGCTCATACTTGGCCCCGTGTGGCTGGGTGGGCATGGCACTGGTTCCCCTGGGCTGAGAGGGTTAGCAAAGCTTGGGTGCCCGAGTCGTTGGGACACAGATATGTGTTGTAATTATCCACAAAGCTGAGGCTTCCTCTGAGGCCTGCCCTGCACCATCACCCTGGCCACAGGCAGGAACCAGCTTATCCAAGTGTCCTCATTGGCTGCAGGCCTCAGGTCAGAGGCATTCAGTGTCCTCACTGGCTGCAGGCCTCAGGTCAGAGGCATTCAGTGTCCTCATTGGCTGCAGGCCTCAGGTCAGAGGCACTCAGCTTGCACATATAAAGTTTTGCCTGTGGACTTGGGCCCACTGCCTGTCCCCACGTGAACCCACAGGTGGGTTCTGCTCTTCTAAGGCCCAGATGTAGGTTCCTGTCTGAGATTACTCAGCTTTCAATCTGCCAGATGTCTGTAGAGCTAGGACCGCCCTGCCTGAGACACACACACCTGCCACTTTCCCTCCCGTCCTGTGTAGTGGGTCAGCTGACCATACAGAGACCGCCAACAAATTCCAAATTCTTCAGAGGATCTTTCAGCTCATTTCCCTGAGAGGATCTTTCCCCCCCGGGGATGGTGGGAACTATTATGCCACTCCCCACCCCCACCTGCACGACAGACCTACGTTCCTATGGTGGAGCCACAGAGAAGAATGCCTGGAAGGCCCGACTCCAGCCAATGGGAGGAGCTCTGGGCTCTGCTACCAGGTATGTGAGCCTGAGACAGCTGGGTTGTGATTCTGCTTGCTGTGGAGAGGCCAAGAATGAAGCCAAGGAAAGACAGCTCAGGACAGTGCCTTGATCTAGCTGTGCCTGGAGCTTCCCTACTCCTGGACATTGCTATGAGAGGCAAGAACTGCTTTTCGATTTTTGCTCTGTTCTTTTGCCTTCAGCTGCTCTAGGCTGGAGTTGAAGGGTTTCTTTCTTTCTTTTTTTTTTATGAAGATTTATTTATTTATTATGTATACAGTGTTCTGTCTGTCTGTAGGCTTGCTGGACAGAAGAGGGCACCAGATCTCATTACAGATGGCTGTGAGCCACCATGTGGTTGCTGGGAATCGAACTCAGGACCTCTGGAAGAGCAGTCAGTGCTCTTAACCTCTGAGCCCCATTGAAGGGTTTCTAACCCAGAGTCTTGATGAGCACAGCTGTGGGGTGGATTCCTAGACTGCTGAGGATCCTGAGGGTAGCCAGCTCGATTAGTGAGGTCTGTGCTAGGTCCTGGGTGCAGAAGTAGCACCAAGCACAACCTCTCTCCAACGATCCGTTTGCTGCCCTAGAACTAAAGACCACTTAGAGGGAGAGGAGAGGCTAGGACTGTATGCCATGTTGAAGCAAGAGATAACAGAGGCATAGCTAAAGGCACCCCCCTGTTCCTGCCATTCTGTCCCCTTCTCTGGTTCTGAGGGGCATCTCAAGGCCAAAGAAATGGAGGCAGCTCAGCAAGTGAGAGGCCGCTTCCCCTTCTGGCTCAGGACAGTTGTAAAGAGAGAAAAGCAAGGCTTGTTGGAGGGATGGTGACCCATGGGCAGCAGGGACAGAGAACAACAGATGGCAGGCATGCTGGGCACCTCCTTACCAGGTAAGCGATGACATCATAGCCTTGTTCCTTCAGCCACACAAGGATGCAGGAGGTGTCCAGGCCGCCACTGTAGGCCAGAACCACGGAGCCCTTGCTGGACATCTCGTCTGGGGGAGCATGAAGGAATGGTGAGTGTAATGGGGCAGGTCAACCCTGCAAAGTCCCTCCTGGCTCCGGGCCCACAGGGGGAGGCCTTGGGCAGCTTTATCCCTGGGACAATAAACCATTGGGAACAGAATGCCCACCTTCCTGCATCCACCCATCCTGGGAGACGCTGACCTGACTGTTTTGCACACATTCCACACGGGATCCAAGAATGCTCACGGCAGGGGTCGGGGCCAGTGATAAGGAGGTCAGTCTGGGAGCCAGTCCCCACCAGCTAGAGAGAGGCTGAGGGCTGGACCAAAGCCAGCATGAGGGATGTGTGTAGTGGGAGGCGGGAAGGGGCCTGAGCCGGAGTACAGGCAGCTGACATGCCCCCTTTAGAACTGTTCCTTGCCAAGCAAGATGCGTCAGATAGGGCCCTGGGCACCCTGAGCCTTCACAAAGACCCCAGAAGTAGGTGGGCAGTGGACAGGAAGGTCAGCAGTCAAGGTCATAGAACAAACAGCACAAGGGCAAAGAGAAAGCCTGGCTTTGGAACTTGGCTTTTTGCCCAATAAGTGATGTCGCCTCCCGCCTTTGGGCGAAAGAGCCACAGGATAGGCTCCCTGGTCCTGGGCACCTCTCCCTTCTTCCCTCACTGGAATTCGAAGTAGCTTGACACCCTGTTTCCAAGGGACCCGAGAAACCCCCAGTGTCTGTCAGTTCAAACCCACAGGGGCGCAGAGTGTCTTGTGTGCAGACGGAGAAACGGGTACGAAGAGAGGCCAGGCAGAACACCTCTCCATAGTGTGGGGTTCATTCCCAGCAGCCCCTACCACGATACAACCCCTTCTTCAACTAACAGAGCCTTTGAGAAAGTACTACGATTGTCTCGTCTCTTGGCCATTGCAGCTGTTTCTTCTGTCTAGATGGCTCCTTGAGTGCCCTCGGGCTGCCTTCTGGAGTGCAATGCATGTGGCCCACCACGCTAAAGAGGAAACTCAGAGTCTGAAACTCAGTGATTATTATCTGTATGTCAGTGGGCAGCAGGGCCAGATGTGGACCCAGGCCTCCGTGTCTCACAGTTCCATGAGGGCAGTGGTTCTCAACCAGGGGGCGCATAGCAGATATGTACATTATGGTTCATAACAGTAGCAAAACTACAGTGACTAAGTTACGATGAAAATAATCTTATGGTCGGGGGTCAGCACAGCACGAGGAACTGCATTATTAAGGGTTGCAGTATTAGGACGTGGAGAACCCCTGCTTTAGGGCAAAGGCAGCTAGGGTCCTTATTAGATGTCACTGGGAAGGGTGATGCACAGCCCTCCACAAGCCTAGGGAATTCACCTGGTTGCCACCACTACCATGAAGACTGTTGAGTACTGTCCCTTGGGTTCCAGTGGCTTTCCCAGGCCACCCAGTGCCATGCTGCACGTGGACTTTGGAGCTTGAGCCAAGACCATGCAATTTCTCACACATCCGCCAGGCCCACTCTCTAGTCAGCCCTAGCAGGTCTCTTGAAGGCCCTGATACCCTTTGGATTTAAGGAGGCAAACACCTCAGGAACAAGGTGGTTGGTGCAAGGGCTGATTCTCCTTGCTTCCTGCAATCTCCAGCAGGCAGCAACTGTCTGCCTATGCCCAGCCAGCTGCTCTGGACCTGGACATTTAGTGACTCAGCAGGCCCTGACCCTGGGACCAGAAGATGGTGCCCATGGCAACTGCAGCCAGGCAACTGGCCATAGAGGATGAAGGGAAGGAGGGAGAAGGATCAAGGTGGAAAATACCTGCGATTGCAGGTACAGGTTCCTGGAGTCCGCAGTCTGTCTCCCTGGTCCAGTGAACCACTCTGTAAAAGCAAATGTGATGTTGAGATCCCGAATCTGGCTTCTGTGGCCACTTGATGCTATGAGTGGCCCAATTGAGACAAGAGACATGGTGCCAAGGATGACATCTACAGTCTTGTGTCTGCTAAGCAGGCACTTTACCACGGAGCTGCACCCTACCCCTTAGCTGCATGGATGTAAATCGTCCAGTTTGTTAAGCTTTGTATGCGTCACCCTGGAAGCCACTGTCACATCCAGACAATAAAAACCAGCTGAAGAAGTAACTTAGTGGCAAAGTGCCTGCCGCAGATCTGCTGAGTTCAGATCCCTGGCAACCATTTTAAAAGCTGGGTATAGTGGTGTGCCCAGAGGCAGACAGGCAGATTCTTGGAACTCACTGGTAAGTCAGTCTAATCAAATCTGTAAGGTCTGGGCTCAGTGGGAGACTGAAGCAAGGTGGGGAGGAGGCTCCACACTGGGGAGGACCTGGATTCGAGTCCCAGCACCCACAGGGAGGCTCACACCTGTCAGTTCTAGAGGATTTGGCGCCTTCTTCTAGCCTGTGAGAGCACTGCTCACATGTGGTACTCACGTCAAAACACCACACCCATAAGACGCTGACACCCTCTCTGGGAGTGTCAGAAGGAAGAGCTAGGCAAAAGGCTAAGGGAGTAGGGTACCACGGGGGACGGATGCTGCCTGAGATTCATTCAGTTCTTAAGGGTGACTTCCTCCTTCCCTTCCAAGGACACCTGGCGCCAAGAAGGGTGAAAAGGGAGTAGGACTCCATAGAGACAGACCAAACATCCGTACTGCCCACTCTTAGTGGCCCCGTGGAACTCTTCCTCCCAACAAGGCACTGAATTCTGATCTGCTTCAGTCACGAGCTGCTCGGAGCAAAGTTCATCTCCCAGGGCCTGTGGCGGGCATTTAGCACTTCAGAGCGGATATACTCTTTGGCAGTCAGCTCCTTGTTGGGGGGTGGGGAGGAGGAACTAGGATGCCCTGAAATGTGGGCTATGCCTGTCTCCATCTGCCAGGCTGTGTGGTTGTGGGAGTCTATGTTGGGGCTGTATAGTGTGAAGGGGTGTGTCCAGCAAGGACTGTGTGCCTCGAAGCTCACATGGGGGCTTGTGGTGTGCGTACTGCATTTGTGTGTATCTTTGTGCATCTGAGGTTGGGTATCTGAGAAATTGTCTCCGTGTACTTGAGGGGTATGGACCCAGTGTGTGTGTGTGTGTGTGTGTGTGTGTGTGTACACAAGTGTGTACACACATGTACACATGCCTGCCTGCCTAGAAACTAGTCAGGACCTTGGTGAAGGAGACTGCAGCCTCAAAAGCTAAATGAAGCTATGGCCTTGACTTTGGGAGGAGACAGGAAGAGGCAGAGGGGAAGGAGTACTCTGGGTGTGGGTTGGAGTTGTTTTAGCACCCCAACCGTGGCCACTCATCTGTCAGGCAGGGGTGAGAACATCTGATCCCTCACATTTGATTCAAGGATTCAAGGGCATGCTGGAGATGGGGTTCCAATGTGGGGCCTCCCAAACACTCCATACCACTTCTGAAGATAATAACCTCAGCTTGCCCCGACTCTCTGGGGGCTCAGGACACGGAGCTTCCTTCCCAGGGAAGGCATGTGGCCGAGGCTAGCTGAACCGAGAAAAAGTGCAGAACCCACATTCCCAACTCCCAAGCTTTCAAGGCCAGGGCAGGCAGCCTTTGCCATGATAGACACAGGCAAGAGGACAAATGACCACACATCAAGTTGGCTGCCAGCTTGTGTAAGTTGGCAAGGTAGGTGACACTCTATGTGTCCTCAGCCAAAGCCAAGTGGCCAGTGCCCAGAAAACACATATCAGGCCAGCCAGGCTGCTCCTCAATACCCAGGAAGCATGTATGGCTTTGAAACAACAGCATTTGAGTGACAAGAGCATGGGTCACATGATGTTGTCTTCAGGCACAGGCTGCCACGGCCACCTATTCAGATGGGGACCAAGATGGGATGTGCCCAGCTCACAGGCTTGTGGCTTCAAGCCCAGGCTGAGTGCAGACTGCCCTCCACTCCCCAGTTCCTAGGACGTTTTGCTTTTCACTTCCTGTCCTGACAGTTTGTCACCAGACAACAGCTACCTGGGCTGTTCCTCCACCCCCTCACCAACTGATGACATCCTTATTCAGTTCAAATTGGTTTGCCATTAATTTCCTTATAAACCCCTAACTGTACCTGGCCCAGCTTCCCTGAGATGACTCTAGGCTTACCTCTCCCACTTTATGTCTGATAAAGCTAGCCTGCAATCCTAATACCGATCAGCAGGAGGCGCACCAACCTCCTATGGCAGTGGTTCTCAACCTGGGTGGGGGCCATCACCCATTTTGGAGGGGGTCGAATGACCCTTTCACAGAGGTCACATCAGATATTTGCATTACAATTCATAACAGTAGCAAAATTACAGTTATGAAGTAGCAAGGAAATAATTTTATAGTTGGGGTCACCACAGCATGAGAAGTGTATTAAAGGGTCACAGAATAGGAAGGGTGAGAACACCGTGTTACGGGGGCCAGTCTAAGTTTTCATTCGGTAGACTGGGGTTTCCCAAGCAGGGAAGTAGGGGACTAAGCAAGTTTTAGCAATCTCTGGTGAGAGGCATCCAAACCCTTATCTAGCGTAACTGCCTGGCGGGCGGGAAGACACTAGTGTCCCTCCCTTTGACTCTCAGACTACTGAAATGATGGAATTTCCCGGGAAATTCTGGAGGAATGGAAAAGCTGAAGCACCGGTGAGAGCCAGAGAAGAACCTTTCTCCCAAGAGGTCAGGCACAGTGGTGCACACCTTTAATCTCAGCACTTGGAAGGCAGAGGCAAGGGGATCTCTGTGGGCTTGAGGTCAGCCTGGTTCCAAAACAGCAAGGGCCTCACAGGGAGACTTTGTCTCAAGAATAAACAAAGAATTGAGATACAATGTCACTCAGTTCTGACTGCTTATCTATAGCTTGGGTGAGGATGGCTCAGCCACACCTTGAACAGGATTGCTCAGTATGCAATGCCTCTTGCCCTGTTTAAACCAAGCCTGTGTCAGATGGACTTGGGGGGTGGTCACTTGACCTTTTTGTTTTTCTCCCAGTGTGTCTATATTGAGTAGATTTGGTCTACCTTTTACTATCTTTGGTTTTGTTTTTCAGGACAGGGTTTCTAGCTGTCCTGGAACTCGTTCTGTAGACCAGGCTGGCCTTGACCTCAGAGGTCCCCGCCTCTGCTCTTGGGTCCTGGGACTAAAGGCGTGCTCACCATGCCTGACTCGCCTTTTACTATTAACCGTCTCCTTAATTAGCCTGTGGGGAAAGTTGGCAGAGTTTAGCTTTTCAGGGGCAGCTCTGACGCTAACAACTCCTGGTACACTAGAAGAGCACATTGATCTACTCATTAATGCTACCAAAGAGTCCCTGGGCGCCTGGCCTTTCCCCAGGTCTAGGGAGGAACCAGCCTCAAAGGAGGCAGGGAGACTGGTCCTGGGAAACCCACTCTGCCCTAAGCCTTCAGGAAAAATCAGTGCGTCAGACCCAGAGTTCAGCAAGGCATCTCTTTCTACATGGGTGCCCACAAGCAAGCCACTCACACTCCAGGAGCCGTGTGTGTTCAGCTGGACGAAGGCATTTGGCTGGCATAGGGGCCACGAGAAAACGCTGGTGCAGCAGGTGGGCTGGACTGACTCCATAGCCCAGAGCAGGCAGGCATGTGGGGTGGGGGAGGGGCATGTATACCCCAGGGTGCTAAGACTGGGGTTTCCTGTGCTTGGCCCCTGCATAGAGGTTGGGGAGGTGGGTGGTGGACAGAAGTCACCCTCCATTTTTGGAGTCCATTGACACTGGACAGAGCCAGAATCCCTTGGGGTCATTCCCGAAGCTTCTCAGCCTTTGTTGGAATGTGATGGAAGACCCTAGCGAGAACGTGCGTGGCGCGCGCGGGGGGGGGGGGTAGTTTGAAAAGGAACTGGCCTCTACGCAGCCCAGTTCTTGGCTCCCTCCACTGTCTCCCTCCACCTGAAGGTCTAGTCCCGGGGTGTGGGGAAAATGTCTTTTCAGGTCTACATCCCAGACCCAGTGAGCAGACGCAGGTCACATAGCTCTCTGCAGTTTACTCAACGCTAGGACGTCAGAACAAGGCTGGCAGCTCCTGAGAACGGCGGGTGACGTCAGGCATCACCTGCCAGGTCACCGACCAGGTGGAGGAGATGCAAGGGGAGGGATCAAAAGGATTTTCCTGATCTACCCCTGGGGAAAGGGCAGGTCTGCTCCTGCCACTGAGCTTGCAGACAGTCTGACAGTCCCATTTTACAGAGGGGAATACTGAGAGTGCAGTTGGCTCTCCTGGAGATTTCTCTCCGTAGTAGAGTGATCCTGCCTCCCTGGAGGGGGCCCAAGGCGGTAACAACCCAGAAGCAGACGTTTCCTGCGGAGGGGCTCCTCCCAAAGAGCCAGCCAGCCAGCCAGCAGGAAACCTGGCTAGGAGAAGCCCCACCCAAACTGGCACCCCACCAGGAAGGGACATCAGTCACAGCCTAGAACAAGGCCGGTAGGCAGGGTCCGTGTGTCCACCTGAGCAGAGCACCCTCAGACTTGGGAGAAAGCCACACGCCCAAGCCCCTAAGGGAAAGGAGGGACTGGGACCTCTTGCCTCACTTTGAGAAACAGGCCTGGGGATAAACAGCGAGTCCGATCCAGGGAGAGGGGCTCGGAAGCCCCCAACCCTCTGGACTCTCCGGGTCTCTACTTGGAGCCTTCGCAGCACACAGGATCCAAGAAGGAAAATCAGACGGGATCTCGATACAACCCCTGCTTCTCAGATCCTGTGACTTGTGCCCTTCGCTGGGTTCCTTAGGCAGCAGAAACATGTGCGTCACAGGAGCCCGGGCATCAGCCTCAATCTTTCCACTGACTGAGCGGTCACTCGGGGGCCTCCCTGTGCCCACCCCTTGCAGCTGCTCTCTCTCTCTGGGATTCCTGGGACGGGACCTAGGATAACGAGGGAGGTCCGGAACTTCTTACCAGTGAGTCCAGGCAGCAATGGCAGACGGCGGAGCAGGGCTGGGAGAGGCGCGCATCCCGGGTTATAAGCACAGGGCCTGGGGGCAGGAACCTGGAACACGTGGGAACGGGCGCGCGACAGACCACGCCCACGGGCCCGGCCCCCGCCTGTAGCCTCTCAGAGCTCGCGGCCACCTGCGGGTGGGCGTGGCCCGCCGTTCTCGGCCTGCTGGCCCCTCCCACTTCTCTCGGCGCCAGCACAGCCTCCCGGGGGCGCACGGGCGTGGGCGCTTGCAGCTTGGGTCCCCAGATTTTGGCCGGCTAGTGGCGCCTCGGAGGGCGGCAGAGGCTGGGACCCGCGTGACTAGCAGGCTGATAGCAGCCGTCTTGAAAAAAACCCTCAAAAGCGCTTCAAGTGAAGTTGCTTGGGTTCGGAGGCTGTGTACCCAATTCATTTAATGACCAGCATCTGCCCTCAGAGCCCCTCGCTTTCCCTAGCCCCCAAGCCAGAGCCAAGGGTCTACAGGAGAAAACCCAAAGGAGTTGGCCGAGGAAGACCGGCGTTGCCTTCTTCGGGTCCTGACTGTCTCCCCTCAGCCTGGCACCTGGCCAGATTGCCCTGAGCTCGCAGTAAATTGGTGAATCAAAGCTTGTCTGTCTGCTGACCCATCAGAAGATGGGGAAGGTGGAGGTTCTCAGAGGTGAAGCTGCTGGCCTGTAAAATGAAACTGGGGGTTGTGACCCACGGGAGCCAGAAGGCTGGCCGGAGGCTTCCCAGCTTGACCTGAGCCATGCAGCACGCAGAACAGCCCCTGCCCCAGTGAACCCCAACACCCAGGATCATGGCCAAGGTCACTACCCCACAGGTAGGCCTAGTTTCCAACCTCAGCCCGCCCCACACCCATGCCTTGCCCAGCCTTATTGCCTTATTGCATCAGCCTTTGACTCTGGGTGCCCCGGGACTCATCCCAGCCCCTTACTATGTCTCTTGATTCTTCAAGGCCAGAGACAGCAGCCATGAGGGCTTCTGGGAGGGAGAAGGTGGCAGACATATTTATAAACACCGCCCTAGGTATAGGGCTCTCTTGAGCTCCTGGCCCTGGGTTGGGATAGGTGATAGTTACAGACCTCAGTGAGCCAGGTGGGATTAGATGTCCTGGGCAGCTTGAGGAACCTACCTGCTAAGACACTCTGTGGCAGCTGACCTGGGGGCACTCACCGGACCAGCTCTGGGCTTTGCACACTAACCGGAGACCAGTGAGGGTCACCAAGGAGAACACACTAGCAGCTTTTGAGCTACTTTGAGGCCATTCTTCCCCACTTGCTGACTCAGTTTCTTCTCTGTAGAGCTGGCCCAGGGCAGGGCAAATGCCTATATTAGTCTTCTGTTTCCATCCTCACCGCTACCCTTTATAGTGAATATATAATTCTGTCCTCATTCTACAGTTAGGAACTGCAGCACAGAGTGGGGGTGCATCTTTCCCAAGGCTACACAGTATGTCGAGAGCATAGCAGAATTAGAAGCCAGTGGCTGAAGCTTTGGCCCAAACCCTTCCCTCTAACTTAGGTTTGAGCTGAACTGGGAGTGGGAGGAACTGTGTGTGATTGCAGGGTCACAGGCAACAGGGACCTTTACTCCCTGCTACAGAAATGACCCCAGCCCAGGGGACTGACACATATGCCCTGGGAATATGAGGGGGCAGTGAGAAGAAAATAGGAGCCCAGCTGCCCACTGTTTGACTTGTGAGCAGGAGGCGGAGGTCAAATGCAGGGGCCTAGCTGGCTCCTGGACAAGCTGTGTCCTCTTCATTCCCCCACCTTCGAGGTGGACACTCAGTCCAGCCCATGTCCGTTCTGTAAACCAGCGCTGGAATTTTGGTGGAGTATGGCTTTAGAAATGAGTCACCACAACTTTGACCTTCACCTTTCCCCTTCCCACACCAAGGTCAGGGCTCCTTCAGGATCTAGGCGAGTGAGAAAGGAAAGAAAGGAGGGAAGGAAGGAGGGAGGAGGAAGGAAGGAAGGAAGGAAAGAAGGAAGGAAGGGAGGGAGGGAGGGAGGGAGGAAAGAAGGAAGAGAGGGAGGAAGGAAGGGAGGGAAGGAGGGAGGAAGGAGAAAGGAAGGAAGGAAGGAAAGAAGGAAGGAAGGAAAGAGAGAGAGAGAGAGAGAGGAGGAAAGAAAAGAAAGACAGAGCAGTACCAGCAGATCCATCCGGAGGAAAATTTCATCTGATGGATGGAGATAGAGACAGAGACCCACATCCACATCAGAGCACTGGACTGAGCTCCCAAGGTCCAGTTGAAGAGCAGAAGGAGGGAGAAGATGAGCACGGAAGTCAGGATCGCAAGGGGTTGGTCCACCGACTGAGACAGTGTGCCTGATCTAATGGGAGCTCACCAAATCCAGCTGGACAGGGACTAAACGAGCATGTGATCAAACCGGACTCTCTAAATGTGGCTGCCAATGGGAACGGACTGAGAAGCCATCGATAATGGCACTGAGACCTGTCTATTCTGCATGTATTGGCTTTTTGGGACCCTAGTTTACTTGGATGCACACCTTCCCAGGCCGGGATGGAGGTGGGAGGGCCTTGGACTTCCCACAGGGCAGGGTACCCTGCCCTCTCTTAAGGATGGAGGGGGAGGGAGGAGGGTTAGTTGGGGGAGCCAGAGGGGAATGGGGGAAGGGGAGGAAGTGTCAATTTTTGAATGGAAAAATAAAAATAAAATAAAATGAACACATTTTAAAATAATAAAAAAAAGAAAGACAGACAGAAGGGTCTCACTATGTATCCCTGACTGGCCTAGAACTTGCTTGTAGACTAGGCTGGCCTTGAACTCATGGAGGTTCACCAGCTTCTGCCTCCTTCACACTCTACCTCCTTGTTTTCTCAGACCACTGGACTTTCCTTGCTCCAATCTCTATGCTCATTTCCCTGCTTGACTACATAGCCGCCCAGCCCTTCCTCTGTCCAGCAGCCAGAGGCTTCCGGAAAACACAGACCCACTCTTCTTAAAGCTCTTTGATGGGCCAGCAAGAGGGCTCAACAGGCAAAGGTGCTTGTCACCAAGCCTAATGACCTGAATTTGACCCAAGGAACCCATACAGTGAAAGGAGAGAACCACTCAATTCCTTTAAGTTGTTCTTTAACATCCACGCATGCGCCAAGGCACACATCCAAGCCCCGAGAGACAAATACATGAAAAAGAAAAGAACAAATTCTTTGGTGGTTTGTCACCCCTCCCCCGTGTTCCTTTATGACTGTTCTAAGCGATTGTGTAAGTGCGCGTCTGTCTCTTGCACCCCGTTCTGTTGCATTGGTTTATTTATCTGCTGTCAGGCTGAGTCTGTATTGTCTTGATTCTTGTAGCTTCACAGTGAGTCCTCTGGCTATTTCATGTTCTTGACACTTCCATAAAACAGCAGAAACAGCCTGCCAGTGTCTGTAAAAAAGCCTCTTGGTGCAGGGGCCAGGGCTCAGCTGGTAGAATGCCCACCTAGCATGCACAAAGCCCTGGGTGCCATCCCCAGCACCACACTTTCACCAGGCACTTGCAGGAGGGTTGGAAGTTCATGGTTACGTAATGAGTTTGAGGCCAGCCTAGGCTACATAAGAACCTGTACCCTACCTGTTGGGATGTGTATGTGGGGCTGGCAATCAAATCCAGGGCTACCCCAAAAATTTATACACATAAATCTCCATATCAGCCAGAGAAGGCAGACAATACTGCGTTTTCCAGTACACGAACGTAGTATGTATCATATCTCTTTGTAGCTTCTTAATTTTTCTTAACATAAAGAAACCCTAAAAATATTAATTACTATAATATGAGCAACAAGAAAGGCATGGAAAGAGTTAGGGCAATCTGTGGGAGGTGTGGGAGGTGACTTCCTGATGTGGCCTTTACTATGGGAAATTCAGGTCTCTTTTTTTTTGTTTTTTTAAAAAATATTTATTTATTTATTTATTATGTACACAATATTCTGTGTGTATGCCTGCAGGCCAGAAGAGGGCACCAGACCCCATTACAGATGGTTGTGAGCCACCATGTGGTTGCTGGGAATTGAACTCAGGACCTTTGGAAGAGCAGGCAATGCTCTTAACCTCTGAGCCATCTCTCCAGCACCCAGGTCTCTGTTTTAAACCAGTGATGTGTCAAAGACATCATGGACGCGTGTACTCTTCTGGGGGGTGGGACTGAGATGCAGTCTATTATGTGGCTCTCCATGGAGCCCAGGCTGTTCTCAAATTTGCCCTGATCCTCTTCCCTTTGCTCTGAGTGTTGGGGTACTGCCTGAGACACTGCACCCAGCTACACTTCTTTTGTTTATTGTTTATTTGCCAGTGACAGGGATTGAACTGGAGACTTTGCACACGCTGGGAAAGCACACTATAGCCTGAGCTATAGCTCAGGCCTTCAAGTATTCACTCCTGAGAGTAGGAAGCTGGCCATTGTTGGATGTGGACGTCAGGGCAAGACATGTGGACTAAGGTGGGATTGGTGGACAGATCTGTGATCCCCATTTCTTGGGAAGCAGACTAGAAAATGTTGAGTTTGAGTCAAACTGGGGCAAAAAAGAAACTGTTTTTCAAAAGACAGAGAGAAATGCTGCCTAGATAGCAAGACCCAGTGCTGGAAGAGATGGGGTTTTATAAGACGCCTTCGGCTGCAGGCCGAGGATGTAGCTCAGGCAGGCTGCTCGTCCAGCATGCATGGAGCCCTGAACCAAGCATGGTGGCTCACGCTTGTAATCTTGACTCTTGGGAGATGGTTAAGAGATTCCCCCCACTCTCTCTCTGTCTCTGTCTCTCTCTCTCTCTCTCACTCACACACACACATTCATACACACATTATGTATGTGTCTCTATGAGTATATGTACCCTTGCAGGTGCTGATACAGAGTTCAGAAGAGAGCATTGGGTGTCCTCCTCTGTCACCCTGTACTTGGAACTGGGGCTATAGTCAAGGGACCCTTGGCTTGTTACATGGGTGCTGGGACCCAAACTCTGGTCGTTATGACTGCAATGCATCAGGTGCAGAGCCATCTCTCCAGCCCCTGAATAGATAGAATGATTTCTTAGACAGACTGATGGCCACTGCCTCTTCTAGGATCAGAATGAGACACCTGTACCTTCCTCTTGGCCACCGTCTGTTGTGCTCCTGTGTGTGGCTGTCCTTCCTCTTGGCCACCGTCTGTTGTGCTCCTGTGTGTGGCTGTCCTTCCTCTTGGCCACCGTCTGTTGTGCTCCTGTGTGTGGCTGTCCCATGGGCTTGTTTTCATGTGGGAGGCCCTTTTCTGTGGTGTGCTCTTTACACACGATGGAGGTCCTTTGGTCCTTTCTGATCTCTCCCCTCTAACCATGTACCGTCAAGTTAGCACGCGGCATGATTCAAAGAGCATGAGGCTCCGGCCCCTTCCCCTTGTTTCTCTGCTGCGGTCTTAGCCTCTACTACCCTTGCCTCTTCCCCTCTGCCACCCCTGACCTCCCACATATCTCACCATGCCCTCCAAGGCGTACTCTGTACTGCAGCCAGGTGGTCTCCTGAGGCGCAGGCTCGGGCTGTTGTGACCACCTGCGCTGAAGGACAACCTCAATGTATGTGGTCTCACAGCCTCCCGCCAGCAACCTATGGACCTACATATGCTTAGCTTATGCACATAGCTGTGGAAGGGCCTCCTCCTCTCTCCTGTCCTCTGCCACCCAAGGGCTCCGTAGCCATTGGTGTCAGAGGAGCCTGAGAGTGTATTCAAAGTCCTTGCCCTGCAGCTTCTAATGACTGGCTTCAGAACCCACTGTGTCTCTGCCCAGGCTTGGGCAGAGTGGCCAGAACAGAGAATGACCTCCAGGCTGGACCTCGGCTTGCCCTTCCCATCCAGAGGAACACAGCGTCCAGTTGTTGCTCTTCATGGAAAAGCTGCATCAGGGAGTTTAATGAGTGACCTACCAGGCGGAGCTGTTTTCCACCACCAGGGTGGGAAGAGCCTTGGAGGTCAGGTGCCCCAGGGACTAGATGGCCAGATGGGGTTGTGACCAACGGCAGCTGGGGGTGACAGGCAGAAGTGGAAAAGCACCTCTTGTGGGTCTGGGTCCAGATTCGGCTCCAGCAGAGACACCTCTGGAGGCTTCTTTACGAGCCAGCAGCCCCCATGGGTGCCCTGGGGTAAGCTTAGTCCCCACTCACTGGCTGAACAATGCTGGGAAGCTCACTTTGCTCACTGGTTTGTTTCACAGCCTCAGAAAGAGGAGAAAGAGGAGGGAGGGCTGCTGGGGAAGGGACACTCCTTGCTCCTTTCCTCTAGGCCTTCTTCTCCATCTAACTCTGACCTTCCGTGCCCCCCCCCCCCGCCGCTGGTCATAGAACACGGAGACCAACAGCAGCTTAGAGGCTGCAGGAAGGGTCAGAGGGTCATGTGGGAACTCTCCTCTGAGCCTCCATTCCTGCATCTGTGAAATGAGGAGATTATTTCTAGCTGCAGAAGCCTCAGGGAAAGTAAACATATTCAAGTCCACGCAGGACTAGCTGGAGACCCACCAGACAGTAGCTTTACAACCCAGAGGGCTGGGTGAGACCCCAGAAGGGAGGACGACAGAGCCGCAGGGAGAGGGGAGCTGTACCCAGTTTGCAAGAATGACCCCAGCTGGTTGTCAGTCCCATAGTGGGGCCCTGTCCCCCTCAGTGCTACAAAGTCCATAAAAAATTAACAGCCCGGCAGAAAGACAGCTCGGGCTCTGACTCCTGACCCGTGTTTGCAGCCGGAGGAGGCGGTGTCCTCATCTCCAGGAGATTCCCACGGGTGGGTCTAACATAAATGGAGTGTGTGGTGGGCTTGGGGCACCCTCCCTCAGTGCGCCTCCCCCCCCCCCCGCTCCTACTCCAGCCTGCATTCCCAATCAGAGTGGCTTCAAACAGGGGTCAGGCTTCTTACAGCTTCCATGCTGTGTCTGAAAGAAGACAATTCCATGGTATGAAAATAAAAAACTTAAAATGTAAGTACTGGGACGTGCCTTTGCACCCCTGAGGGCGTGGGCTGGGGACCCAGTCCAGGGTCTTGGACCTGCTAGCATCCTGTCCTGCCACTGAGCTAACTCAGCCCCTGCTGCTGAAGTTTCCATGGGCAGTACACACCCCTAGATGCCTGTGTTGTCTCTGCCTGCTTTGGCACTCAGAAAGGCACAGGGGGTGAATTGCAACAGCAATGAGATGTCCCTAAAAGCCAAAAATATTTACTCTTTTCATCCTTTAGAGAAGTGGACGGACCCTGGCTTAGCATAGATCTGTCTGGAAAGTAGAAGGCTGAACAAGACATGGAGGCACACGCCGTGACCCCAGCGTCAAGGTTACCTTTAGCCACATAGTGAGTTTGGGGCCATCCTGGGCTACATGAGACTCTGTTTCAACAAACAGCTAACAAAACAAACAAAAACCGAAAACCAAAAGGAGGTAGACATGCCCTGGAGAAATTCTGTTGGCTGTTATGACAGCTTCTGGTCTAAAGGTTCGATTCCCAGCACCCACACAGAGGCCTAGATATCTGGGAGTGGTGGGGTACCTCTGAAGTCCCCGCTTGGGGGGCTGAGGGAGGATCATAGTGAGTTCAAGGCCGGCCTGAGCTACAGAATAAGGCCCTATCTTATTGCTTCCTCTGGGTCCTAGACGGGGTTGGGGGGGATAAGGTATATTCAGGGAGAGATAGCTGTTGCAGTAGGCTAGGGAGGCAGGGAGAAATGTATCCTCCCCAAAACCTTCTGTACAAGAGATAAACTTTCACAGCTGTGTCTGGGGGCAGCCAGCAAGAAGGCAGGTCACTGAGGCAGGGGCTTGTTCACTTAGAAAGAAGAGCAGGGGCTGTGGGGAAAGCAGTGCCTGGGTCAGCACACAGGGGCACCTCAGTCCCTCCAGGGCAACAAAGCCACATTCCTGACCTAGCCCAAAGACCCTACTTCCAAAGCCCCCACTTTTCTGATGGACTTAGTTCCCTCCCCCCCCCCCCCCCCCCCCCGTCTTTCCTCAGTAATCCCCACTCCCACTGCTAGGCCCTCCCCTTTGAAGCCCTGAACCCCCTGCTGCTCCATATGGTGGTACAGCTCTTTCTCTTCCTCCCTTCATCAGGTAGCTGCTCAAAGGTCAGCCCTTCGGTGAGGTCTAGCCCATTGGACTGTTAAGAACTGCCCCAGAGGGGCTGGGGCTATAGCTCAGCCAGTGAGGTATGGAAACTTGTCCTCTGGTGGGAGGACAAGAGCATCTGGAATCTATTCAGCCCCCATCCGTTGTTAAACAAGGGTGCTAGGGAGCAGGAAAGTTAAACAAGGGTGCTAGGGAGCAGGAAAACCTGCTACCATTGTTTTAGGGCAGGGTCTCTCTTGTAGTCCAGGCTAATCTCACTTCGCAGAGGAGGATGACCTTGAACTCTCCTGCCTCTGCCTCCCTAGTACTGGGATTAAGGGTGTGTGCCACCATCTATGGTGATTTAAAACTATTCTTGAGAATTAATATACGATGTTTTTGCTACCATGGGTTGGTATCCATGAAGAACATTTAAATTTCTTTAATTCCCCCACAGCTCTGTGGTGGAAGGGAGGCCCTGCTGCGCTGCTCTATTTAACACCAAACCAACATCCTAGCTAGTGACAGGGACCTTGTGATTCCTAAGGTCAAGGATCTGCTAGGCCCCACAGCTGGGATCACAGCAGGGGCTGGTCAACTCCCTCCCAGGGCCCTCCTCAGCAAGGTAAAATAACTCAGCAAAGCTATTAAGTCAGTAAAAAAAAAGTTTTTATATTATACACACTCCCTGTGGTCAGTTAGTGTCAGCCCCTGTAACCCCTACTGGGTCTGTCTTCCTTGGGGTCCTGGACCCCTGAGACTTTGTCTAGCTCCCCGTTGAGATTTGAGGCACGCTAGGATTCGGGCCTGCACAAAGGGCTTTGCCACCAAGGGGTAGTCCTCTCTGCCCTGGGGTCAAGGTCCTGTGCAAAGCCCTGTTTACTGAAGGTCTCGCTGACGCACAGGGCAGGAGAAGAGGACATTGCTCTTATCACTGCAGGTGTCATGGGCAAGGGCCGCCCTGTTCCTCCCTGTGAGGTCACGGTGGACCAGCAACTCTGGCTTTGCTTGCTCAGTATGGGTAGGGCGATACCGCGATTAGCAGGACATAGACACTCTGGTGGCGCGGTGCCGCTGCACGTATGGTCATGCGGTAGAGGCCAGCGCGGGTGAGCGCCCGGCGGGTGTAGATAGCACCTTGTCCAGCACGCAGCTGGCGCAGAGCAAAGGGGCTGCGCGGGTCCGGCTCCAGCACCGTGAGCTCTGTACGGTTGGCAGAGACGCCGGCCTCGGAGAAGGCGGCCAGGCGCGCCACATCATGGTGGGCGCGCACGCCAAGGGGCAGCGGCAACAGGCGGTACTGTAGTGTGGACGGGCTGCTGGCACTGCAGTCCTGCGAGCAGCGGCGGAAGCAGGTCCTGCGGGTGGCAGAGACATGCTCATTTGGCTGCCATCCAGCACTCCTCAACCCATCCCCACGTGTGCCCCGAATACTTTGCCTACAGGTGCCACTATTAGCCTATTTCAGAGATGAGCAAACTGAGACACCAGATAGGGCCGTCTCCCCTCTAGCATGTCCTCCCTCCTTCTCTCCTTCTTGGTCCAAAGCCCAGGGCAGCTCAGAAAGCAGACAACAGTGGTAGAACTCAGCATCTCAGGTCCACTCAGCGGTGCCCAGAGGAGAGAAGTCCAGTCACATGTCTGGACTCCTAGGGTAGTAGAGGCTCAAAGACACATGGTCAGCTTTGTAGGAGTCTCCTCCACTGCCTGCCTCATTTTCTCTTTGGAGGGTCCCGAACAAGTCACGTGAGCTGAGTCCCGGAGTTGGTGAAATTCCTTTAATTTCTATGTTTGGGGGTGCTTTCTGTCCGAGGTCATGTGTGTACAAGGGGAGGGTGCATTCTCTGTCCTGGAGAGCATAACACACACACACACACACACACACACACACACACACACACACACACACACACACACGGCTGCCCGGATCACCATGCACAGGGAGGCAAGCTCGTCCCTGTCTGGGTACCGCCTGGATACAGGTTTGCCAGGCGTGCCAGCACTTTACACCCACCCACGCCCAGGATTTCTGGCAGGACAGCTAACCCTGGCCTTGGGAAGCCTTCCTGGAAGTGTGGGGGGGGGGTCCAGGC
Organism: Ondatra zibethicus; assembly: GCA_004026605.1. Taxonomy (NCBI): domain Eukaryota; kingdom Metazoa; phylum Chordata; class Mammalia; order Rodentia; family Cricetidae; genus Ondatra; species Ondatra zibethicus. The sequence continues at coordinate 229,102 of PVIU01000968.1, forward strand.
ATAGGCGAGCTGTAGGAGAGGCCCTGGGAGCATGTGTGTGCCCTGCCTCCTGTACTTTTGCCAGTTAGACCCTTTCTTACCCAGGGCTGGAGCCCTGCCGGTAGGCTGTAGGGCAGGGTGTGTCCACACACTGGTAGCTGCCTCGGGTGTTGAAGCACATCTGGCCAGGCCCACACTCGATGCCATCTTCCTCACACTCATTGATGTCTGTGCAGTAGGGTGCGGGGAGATAAGTCGATAGAACGATAGAACGTGGGAGGGGAGAGCAGAGGAAGCAAGGAGGCCCACGGAGTCAGAGACTAGCCTTCTGTGGGCGGAGCCCTGAAGGATAGACCCCTTCCCCACACTCTCATCTTCTCAGGGCCATGTCTTTGCAGGGCATGGCTTGTAGGGACTTCCTGCTCTTAAGCTGGAGAACCTGGAGGGGTTGTGGCACTGGCCTCCCCTCTGGGTCTTTACCAGTGGCCATCTCACCTGTCTACTCTCTGCATGGCAGAGGGCAAGGGTGAACAGGGAGGACCCCCCTCCACAGGTCTGAGAAGCAGCTGGACCAGCCCCAGGCCTTGTGTGCCCTTCTTGGGCTAACTTTAGAGGCCATTATAACACCCACCAGCAGTAGTACCACCCTCTTCCTGTCTCATTCCAACCATCAGAAAGGTGAGGTTCAGAGTCGTGAGGAAAATAGCCCAGGGACACACAGCACAGCTTGTGGAGGGGTGTGGACTGGCCCTGGCCGGCTCACCCTGGCAATTCTTCCCACTGGGGAGGAGGCGGTAGCCCGAGGGGCAGAGGCAATAGTAGCTGCCCTCTGTGTTTTGGCAGGCATGCTGGCACAGGCTCCTCACTCGGCACTCATCGAGGTCTGATCCAGGTGGGGGCAGAGCAGAAATGCTGAGTCAGATCGCCAAGTAGCCAAGTGCTCTGAGACCCATCAGGGAAGGTCCCTGCTCCAGGCAACCCCTCCCCTGCCTGCCCCACCCAGGCCTGCTGTAGGAGGCTGGTGGAGTGTGGAAGCCTCACCCCATCTCTATCATCTCCATCACTGAGGCAAGAGGAGGGGCCATTCTCTTGAGAGTCCTTTCCCAGGCAGAGGCCCACGGTCCCTCTGTGCAGCCAGCCCCCCTTGCACAGTGTCCCCCCTTGCACCCCTGCTCCTACGTCCCTCTTTGTACCTTCACATCCAATGGAACATTCACTCCCCAAACCTCCCTCCCTCAAGAGGAGTGTTTCTCAAAGTGCATTTTCTCAGGCATCTTTCTAGGAGGGGCCTCCCTCTGAACAAAGCACCCCAAAGTCAAATGACCATGCCAGTAGCCCTCTTGGGATTGCTTTGGTCCATCAGGCTAGACACAGCTCTGTCCCTCACTTGCAGCATTTCCCCTCCCTATCTCACTTTATCCATGAGTGCTGAGATTCTGAGTTTGCCCAGTTCCATGCCCAGCCTAGGAGCCCTGGCCCACCTTACCTGTACACACACCGTTCTGCCTTATGAAGCCAGCTGGGCACCAGGCCCGTCCCACACTGCTCAGGGCTCCAGAACCAGGCCGGAGGGAGACCCAAGCGTGGTAGGAGCCACTGGGCCTGGGTATCCGAGACCGAAGCCAGGGCACAAATGGCCTCCGGAGGCTGACAGTGGTGATATTTTGATTGTTTCGTTCCAATGGGGCGCAGGTCCTGTCATCCCGTAGGAGGATCTGGCCCGGCGGGCATAGGCATCGGTAGCTACCCTGGAGGTTGTGACATTGGTAGGCACAGGGTGTGGGCAGCTGTAGGCACTCATTGATGTCTGTGGAGGGAGGTCAGGTGGGATGTAAGGGATAGGATGCTCTGTGGCTGCCATTGCTTCAGCTGCCCCCATATATCTTTTTTTGAAACAGGGTCTTGCTCAGAATGCTCCTAAACTCAGGATCCTCCTGCCTCTGTCTCCTGAGTGTTGAGATGAGAGGCATGTGCCTCTGTGCCTGGCTCCAGCTGCCCCTTCCTGCCATCTTCCCAGAATTCAATGCTTTGCACACTATACAGGTGTTTCCTTCAAACTGGCCTCCTGAGGATCCCTCTACCTCTGACCCTAGGACTGTAGTCTGGGGACACCTCCCCTCTCTGAGCACCCCAGGGCTGCAGTCAGGGGCCACCTCCCAGCTCTGAGCACCCTAGGGTTACAGTCAGGGGCCACCTCCCAGCTCTGAGCACCCCAGGGTTGCAGTCAGGGGCCACCTCCCAGCTCTGAGCACCCCAGGGTTGCAGTCCGGGGCCACCTCCCAGCTCTGAGCATCACCCCAGGCTATAGAGTCCCACAGCCCTTAGTGACAGTCATCTGTTCTACCCCCTATGCCTCTCTGAGGTCCTGCCCAGTCTTCGCCTCTTCCCCCTCTGGCATCCACAGGAGCTGGCGAGCGGCCTCAGCTGCTGCTTCAGTCACTCCCAGACTCACCAGACCATAAATACTCTTTGTCCTGAGCCAGGGCTGAGTGAGACACAGGATCCAGGGAGGGGCTGGCTGTCCCCTTACCTAGGCAAGGAAGGCCATGGCCTTGTTGGCGGTACCCCCTGGGGCAGCTGCAGTAGTGGCCACCCGGAGTGTTCTCACAGAGTTGATTGTAGTGACACTCATCCAGCTGCTCCAGACATTCGTCCACATCTGGGGAGACACAGTTATGGAAGTGGTTTGGCCCAGAGGCCTCCTCCAAGGCTGTACCCTCCCACTTCACAGCAAGGCCTCATCTGTCCCTTTTCCTAATGGTGACTGCACAAGGCTGCATGCCTTCATGCCTTCACATTCTCCTGTGACCCAGGTCAGAAAGCAGCAGGCCCTGGCACCAGAGAAAGGAAGGGGTTAGGATGTGGGTTCCAGCTGAGCTCTGAGTATTCTAGGCCCTGGGTAGGCAACACTCCTTTCTGAGTCTCAAGCTCCTCATGTGTAAGGGGTAAGAAGAGACCCTCTTCATGTCTTGTTGGCAAGGGAGTCATGTGTGTGAAAGATTTAAGGACTCAGTATATAGGAAGAGATGGAGGGAGGGAGGAGGCAGGAGGAAAGAGGGATGGAGGAAAGAAAAGAGAGGAAGGAGCTGGGAGGGAGGGGAAAAGAACCTTTTAAGACCCAGAAATTTCCTGAAACTTAAAGATTTACAATTCTCTCCCTCAGGGCTCTATGAACAGTAATGGTTGCCAAGGAAGAGGAGACCCAGGCTGGGATGGGCTCCATGTTCTTGCAATTAGCCCCTCACCCTTCCTCCGTAAGTAGCTCCCAAAATCACTGATTCACTACGCTAGAGTTGAAGGAACTGTTCCTTTGTCTGATGTGAGATGAACAGATGTTTGATCAAGTCTGCCTAGGAAAACATCACACAACATGGATGAACCCCGCGCCTTGAAACCATAGAATGACAGGGCCCCCATCCGGGGGCAGCACTCGGATGTCAATGCGCAGGCCAGTTGCCACTGATGCACAGAGGCTGTCTGGAAGCTGTGTTGAGAAGGACTCAGACTGTGTGTAGCTGGACCGCAATGTGGGGTAGGGGTCGCAGGAAATGGCTTACTCACTCCTTCATCAACCATAGGTGAGCAGAGGTCAAGAATGGAAAAGACAGGACCCCAGCTCTGGGCTTCTGCCAAGAGAGCTCTAGATGCCCTGAATCCCAGTGACATTCTCTAGGTTCTGGGAATATGACCAAGCCCTGCCTTGTGTCCCGGTCACCTTCACAACTCTTTCCATCAGCAGTGACCCGGAAGCCAGGCCTACAGTCAGGGAGGCAGGTGTAGGTTCCTTGCAGGTTCACACAGCGCTGCCCCTCCTGGCAGAGGTGGGCATCTCCGACACACTCATCCACATCTGGGGGCAAAGCACACAGGGGGCCATGTGAGCATATGCCCTCCGGGAAGCCATCCTTACACCCTGGCCTAAGCCACTCATACAGCCTTGAACCTGGCATAAAGGTTCCCCCAGCCAGGAGTTGCAATGTAAGGCTGTAGACCATGTCCCCATGAAGGCCGGCTAGAAAGCCAAGGGAGACTTGGTCGGGCCAGGCCCAGCTGCTGGGAGTGACAGGTGAAGGCGCAGTTAGCATCAGGTCGTGCAGTTACCACTCAGAAAATTAGAACAGGGCTACCAAGACTTGAGGCTGCTGTGGAGAGACCTTTTGGGCTTGAGTGTCCCAAACACACAGGGACCACATGTTTGTCCCTGGAGGTCCTCACCATCCCACCACCTGAGCTTCAATAGCTTCTGTAAAATGCTACCTTCATAGTATGTGCTTCCCTCTGGGGTCTGGGCCCTGAGGAGACGGCTGCACCCTGGGCCAGGACTGACTAGCGCTGTCCCTGAATTGTTCACCTCTACAGCTCCTGTGGTCCCAGGCCAGGGTGAAGCCAGTGGGGCAGGAGCAGGAGAAATGACCAGGGTCATTGTGACAGGTATTGGAGCAGGGGCTGGGACCCGCTGAGCATTCGTTCTTGTCTGGGTTGGGAGATACAAGACTATGTTCACAGGCTCCCCTGCCAGCTGGCTGAGGTAGTTTTGCACCCCAGGAGAAGCCAACTTTGTTCATAAGGGGCTGGGAAGGACTCACCCACACAAAATGCTCCCTGGGAGTCCAGCTCAAAGCCCTCAGGACAGCCAACCTCATTTTCTTCTGTAAGGCAAAAGGGATGACTCTAAGGGAATCAGTTTCCCAGGGCATCTTGGGCTTGCTCCTTGGGCTGGGACAGGCGGTGGCCCCTGGCTGGGAGCTCAACCCCAGTCTTGAACCAGACAGGTGACACTAAAGCAGCAAGCTGGCCCCTGGCCCAGGTTTGTTAGAGGTGGTGGCTGTGGGACAGGCCTGGTCTTGGAGATGTGCCCTGGGGGCTCTCGAGGGAGGCTAGGCAGAGATCCAGGCAAACTCAGGAGAAACCATTAGAGACAAGGTGACTCTAATTCAAGGTCGCATGTGCAAAACTGTGCTCAGGGGAACCCAGTAGTCATGCGCAGAGGGTCACCATGGCCTTTGACAGCCAGCAAGAGTGCAACTGTGGGGACAGTCACCCTCAGGAAGGGGGCCACTGGGGAGCAGTTAGGGCCCTAGGGTAAGAGCCTTGACTGCTCCTCTAGAGCCCCGGGAAATGAGCAGCGCTCTGCTCCGCTCAGTGCAGCTGGGAACCAGGGCAATTCCCCTCAGGCCTACAGCTGGAAAATAGTGCCCATAGGATCTGAATCAGGGTGATCTTGGCCTCACGACCCTGCTCTCCCCAGCACTTCTTGATCACTGGTAAACCCCTTATGACCTTAAGCAAGGATAAGGAACTTTGTTGTTTTGTTTTTCAAGACAGGGTTTCTCTGTGTAGCTTTGGAGCCTCTCCTGTCACTAGCTCTGTAGACCAGGCTGGTCTTGAACTCACAGAGACCCACCTGCCTCTGCCTCCTGAGAGCTGGGATTCAAGGAGTGTGCCACCACCAGCTGGCGGTAAGGAACTTTTAAAGCATCCCTTGTCTGTGACTACCTGGCATGCTCAGGTAGGTCACCAGAGGTTGCAACCACGGGGTCTTTGGTGCAGGCACCTTCAGAGAAGGGAGTCGGATGAGGTCTAGGCTTGGAGTGTGGAATGCATCTTGGGTCTAGGCAAAGGCTTCAGAGGTCTGGGTAGGAGTAGCTTGAGGAAGGGAATAGTCCCTGCTAGAGTGGGAGGGACCAGGGTAGAAAGGGCAGAGTAAGCTGTTGCCTCAGGCATGCCCTTGTCCCAAGCCTGTGCTTAGTGCAAATGGCCATTTGAATTTGGGGCCCTGGCAGGTCTTAGCTGGTACAGTGGAGGTAGGATACTGGGGCCTCACCAGCTTGCAGGGCTGTGGTGAGCCGGAAGCGCAGGGCCTCTGCCTCAGGGTCGAAGGCCGAGCTGATAGATGAGGCCCAGAGGTGCTGCACCAGCTGGGGCTGGGGGCCCCGGGCCTCATCATACTGGATGCTATGATTGCAACGCAGAGAGGCTGGAAGGCCATCATGGAGGAAGCGCTGTGTGGAGCCCACGAACAGCTGGCCAGGCCCTGTCTGCACGTAGTGTTCCTGGAAGTCCTGGGGGATTGGAAAGTGGGGGTCCACTTTAGAGCAGCCAGGAGGTAGGGTACTGTATGCAGAGCACTGGGTAAGCCTTTGCCTCTTCTGCCAAGCAGCTGGCAGCCAGGGGCAGTGCTATGCCTGTGATTTTCTTGTTAACAGAGTGGGAGGAATGCTCGCTTCTGAGAGACAGCTTCTACTTGAGACCTGTTGTAACTGCTTCTGGGGTGTGAGGAAGGAAAGTGGGCCCATCTTCTCAGGGTGGAAGGGCGGAGCAGCCCCGAGCTCGTACCTGTACATGCAGATGGGCATCGGCCAGGCTCTCCGGGATCATGCCATTGACCGTCACATCCAGGAGCAGGAGTCCATCAGGATCCAGGCCCCGAGCCACCTGGGTCATTGTGAGCAGCTCCCCTGCAAGCCATCCCCACCCAGTCTGGAGTCATCTCAGAAGCAGTCCTGGGCTCTCTCAGGCCCTGCCTCTAGCCACCTCCAAGAAGACCATGCTCACCTGTAGAAAATTCCATGTGTGACTCCTGCTGGAAGCTGCCACCCGTCAGGGAATAGCCATTTAAGGCCCTTCCACTCTCTCTAGCCAGGGCCCAGTAGATGGGCGCAATGGTGACCACTAGCACCCGCATTAGAGGTCCTGGATACAGCAGAATGCAGAAGCCATGTTAGGGCTGGAGCCTTGGGGCAGTCCCTCTCCTGACGGATCCCTCTGTGGCTTCCCTTTGCTTCAGCAGGCACAGCCTCTCCCTCCCTGCTCATGCTTAGTCTAGTGACTACCCATGCCAGTTTTTTTTAGCAGACCCTGGGGGGAAGCAAAATCAAACATACACTTTATGGTGCAGTTACAAGAGCAAATATAATAAAGAAATGCATGGGATGTGATGTTTAGCCAGATTCAGTAAATGCAGATGGATGGTCCCATGGCTCCTGGGATGCTACAGGCTGTCACTACACACTGGTTGGGACGAGTAGATGATCAAGCAAGTTTTGTGTGTTTTGGACAACTTCTGCAAGAGCCCAGGAGAGGAAGAATGTTCTGAGCTCCTGACTGCCCTCGGTGTGGAGTCTCAGAACCTCATGTGACATCTGGACCTCTTTGGGGTAGGAGAGGTCACGGTCTGGGGCAGGGGAGCATTGTCCACTTGCTTCCTCAGGGTCAGGGACAGTGGCGGCAGGTGATGGGGTGACAGGAGTGAGTTAGATCCCTTGAGGGTGGGCAGGACCTTTCCAGCTACTCAGTACCTTTGTGCCACAAACCTCAAGCTCACTTTTCTACATGTTTCTCCCTAGCTTCTGCATCTGGAAGCAGTGGTCACACCTAGGCAGTCATCTTGCTTAACTTGGTTTCTGTTGACAATGCCCGAGAGTCTGGTCATTAAGGGGCTGGAGAGAAGTCTCCAGTCAAGAACATTTGTTGCTCTTGCAGAGAATCTGGATTCAACTCCCAGCACTCACATGGGGGTTCAAAACTGCTTATAACTCCAGTTCCAGGGGACCTGATGGCCCTTTCCGGCCTCTGCTGGCACCATCAGCATGCACATGGTTGTACACACATATATGCGTGCAAAACATTTGTATACATAAAATAAAAATAAATGGCTCTTGGGGCTGGAGAGATGGCTCAGTGGTTAAGAGCACTGATTGCTCTTCCAGAGGACCCGGGTTCAATTCCCAGCACCCACATGGCAGCTCACAACTGTCTGAAGATCCAGTTGCAGGGGATCTGATACCTTCACACCAGTGCACATAAAATAAAGTTAAATAAACCATAAAATATTTTTAAAAAATAAAATAAATGGCTCTAAAAAAAGAAAGAAAGAAAGGAAAGGAAAGGAAGGAAGGTAAAGAAAGAAAGAAAGAAAGAAAGAAAGAAAGAAAGAAAGAAAGAAAGAAAGAAAGAAGAGAAAAGAAAGAACCAAACCAGAACCAACAACTGAGGTACAGGTGGTTTCTGAAGAGCTGCTCCTATTCTTGGCTCAGCCTTTCTCTGCATTGGGTCCCCAGAAGGGGACTTGGGTCCTCTGTGTGAGACTCCTGGACTTTCTTTGCTCAGGACATCCTACTTCCTAAATCTGTGAGCAAGTGCATGCCTCTTGCTTCTTTAGATGATGGAATGTTGCACCTTTCCATCTGTCTGTCCCCTCCAGCTCATGTCTGTTGATCGTTTCTAGTATTCTTCACTTTGCTACCAGCTTTGGGCAGGCAGGGAGGGGGCGGAGTAAAGCACCCTTCCCAAGTGTAAGTGGCATCCCCCGTCCTCCTCTGAGCTCCAATGCGATATTCTGCTCATACCACTCTCTCCCTGTGTGACATCACATGCAGTGGCTTTGTTTCATGATAGTGGCAGGGGTGGGAGCCTGGGGGCAGGAGAGGGACTAAGCTCTTCGAGGCAGTCCTATCTCTGGGTACCAGACCTTGAAGAAGTCACCCTGGGGGTCCAGCATGGGTCCTAGGGCCCTCACATACCCACGCTTGCTGGGACGTGGCTGATGCTGCTCCAGATGGTAGGGAGCCCAGAACTTCCCTCCTGGTGCACACTGGTGTTGAGAGTAGCCATACCAAGTTCCTGACCATTGATGACCCCGATCATACTGCCCCGGCTACCCCGGGGCTCCCCTGTGAGGCAGGAGACAAACAAGAGTGACACATACTATCTATTCTGAGTCCTCCATGCAACAGTACTGTCACCCTGCCACCATTCCCATTTCATCAAAGAAGAAACCGAGGTTCATAAAGGAACTGTGACTTGTCCAAAGACACAGAGCTAATAGGTAATAGACTCAAGGCATAGAAGATCTTGGCTCTAAAACAAAGGAGACAGCCTGGGGAGATGGCTCAGCTGGTTAAGTGCTTGTCATGCAAGTTTGCAGACCCGAGTTTCATCTCCAGAACCCACATAAAAATGCCCATCATGGTGGCATACACTTGTAATCCTGGTGCTGGGGAGGCAGAGGTGGCTCCCCGGGGCTCACTGGCTGGCTTAGCCTAGCGGGCTCAGGGAAAGATCATGTAAGGTGGCCAGCTCCTGGGGAGTGACCCAAGCTGTCATGTGGCCTACATATGCACCTACATACACATGTACCCCCCCCACGCACCTGCACGCATGCTTGCACACATACACACAAAGCCAGGCAAGTTAGGTCCCTAGGTCGCATCAAATTGGTTTGTCTATAAAATGAGGAGGTGGGTTCACAGACACACAGAAGGCCTCTTGGTCTCAAAATTGCCAGGAGCTATGACGATACGGGCTGGCATGGTATAGGGACAGGGCACCGTGCCAAGAACTGAGTACCATCACCAGGGTATCCTCATTCCATCAGTGGTCCTGGCTCCAGCTGGCATGGGTCAGCTGCCCAGAGGCTGCCAGGCAGTCCTAGCAGATGCTCTCTTGCACAAATTCAACAAATGACACAGGCCCATGGGGCCCCTGCTTCCTCTGCCTAATGAACCAGCTGCCCATCCTTTGGGCAGATGGTCTTCCAGGGGGCACAAGACAGAGGGAGCCTGGCTCTCTGCTCACCAGCCCTCAGGGGAAATTAACAGCAAATTGCAGATGAGCTGTCAAAAAAGAAAAAAAAATAACACAGAACATTCCATGGCCAGGATCTTAAATGGCCAATCAGGACCAGCTAATGCCGGTTCTAGGAAATGCAGCCCTCAGCTGGGGCTGATGCCCATCTGGAATGTTTCTTATCAATATCTGTTTCATAACAGGGGATGGGGAGGGAGCTGGCATCTGCAGGGAGGAAGAAGGGAGCATGACCCAGATCCCTGGAGGCCGAGAAGCTTGGAGCACTGGAGTGGTGGCTACTTTTTAGGGGTCTCAGCAGCCTCTTGTCATTGTCATTTTCCCCCATCCCCACAACAGCAGGGCCAGGACATGCACTCACGTCATTTCACCCGTGGGGTAGAAAGAATAAAGCAGCAGGGAGGAGAGGCAGGCTTGTAGTCAGGGGGTCTCAAAAACCTTGAACTACAGATGGGGGCAGGAGAACTCAGTGCTAGCCCAGCTGGTTCCACCCCCAGGACTGCAGAACTAAAACCAAACAAACAAATGAAGCAACAGCAACAACAAACAAACAAAACAGGGGTTGCTTGTAGTAGGGGCGCACACCTTTAATCCCAGCACTCGGGAGGCAGAGGCAGGCGGATCTCTGTGAGTTCGAGGCCAGCCTGGTCTATGAGAGCTAGTTCTAGGACAGGCTCCAAAAGCAACACAGAGAAACCCTGTCTTGAAAAACCAAAAAACCAAAACAACAAAAACAAAAACAAAACAAAGCAAACCAGGGGCTGGAGAGATGATTCAGTGGGTGAAGTCCCTGCTGCACAAGTATGAGGACCTGAGCTAGGACACACTCCCACCGAAGCCTGGCATAGCTACGCATGCCCGTAACCCTAGTTCTGCGGGGAGAAAAGGGGGCAAGAAAGGCAGATCCCTGGAGCTTGATGGCCAGGCGGTCTAGGTAACCAGTGAACACTGGGTCAGAGAGAGGCCCTGTCACAACAATAGGTGGAAGGCTGGAGAGATGGCCACGTAGCTAAGAGCTTGTACTGCTCTTCCAGAGGACCCGGGTTCAGTTCCCAGCCCACACCGGGCAGCTCACAGCCATCTGTGACTCCAGCTCCAAGGAATTCAACACCCTCTTCTGGCTTCTGCAGGCACATGGGACACATCGATTCACACAGGCACACACACACACACACACGTACATAAATAAAAACAAAACTTTCTTAAAGGGTTGGGGAGAACAGGGAAGACACTCAGTGTTGACCTCTGTTTCTTCATCTGCACACACACACACACACACACACACACACACACACACATAAAGAATAAAAACAAACAAAGAAACTTCAAAATTCTTTTGTACAACAAAACTCCTTGAAGGAACTTAAACCAGGGAAACCTTGAAGTCCCCCATGGAGACAGTTGCTGCTGTGTGGATGTGGAGAGGGGAGGCTGAAGCCCCCCAAAGGAGAGGGTGGCCACTGTGTGGACGTGGGGCCGGAGGTGGTGAAGTAGGAAGGTACTGTTTGTTTCTCACAGCCAAGAGAAGTGTAGATGGAAACACCCTGTGCAATGAGTTGAGGCCAATAAAGGTGTATCTCCAGGCAGATTATCATGGAATGTCATCCAAGACAGACAGACAGACAGACAGGTCAAGTTTTAAAGCTAGGCTATACATTTTATAGGAAGCAAGAGTACATCAATTTATAAATAAAGAGAAACCGACAAAAAACTGGAGCCAGACTTGGTGGCTTGTGCCTGTAATACCAGCACTGAGAGGAAGCTGAGGCAGGAGGATTGCTATGAGTTCTAGGGCCAGCCTGGGCTGCAGAGTGAGACAAAACTAAGTTAAACTAAATCACCAAGAATTACCCAAGCATGGGGGAAAAGAGCCAACTCCACAAAATTATCCTGTGACCTCGACCTATGTGCTGTGACATGCATCCCCCACATAACACATAAAACATTTAAAAAGAATTGCCTAAGCACTTTCTGGTAAATGAATTGTGGGTCATAACTACTTTTCTGATTTCTGGCCTTTCTGTAATTAGCATATATGAAGGAAAACAGCTATTTCCACTAAATAAAGAGCTGTGATGGCTTGAGTCCTTCTCTCCGCCTTCTCTTCCATCTTCTGATGATCTAACCCTGGGACCTCCCTTAGAAATGGAATCTTCACAGAGGACAGCACATGGCAATGAGGACATCGGGGTGAGTCCTGGTCCAGTGTGCCTGGTGGCTTTATAGAAAACAGGAAATCAGAGGCGGTCTTAGTCAGTGTTCTGTTGCCATGACAGGATACCATGACCAAGGCAGTTCTGACGAAAGAAAGCATTTAACTGGGGGCTCAATTACAGTTTTAGAGGCTTATTTCATGATTGTCATGGAGGGAAGCAGACAGGCAAGGCACCAGCAATAGCTGAGAGCTTTACATCCTGATCCATATCCACAGGCATCCGGGAATTGGGGGGGAGACTAGGCCTGTTGTGGGCTTTTGAAACCTCAAAGCCCACACCCCAGTGACACACCTCCTTCATTAAGGCCAAACAGTTCATCAGCTGGGGATACAGCATTCAAACACATGAGCCTACGGTGCTCACTCTCATTCAGAAGCAGGGAGACTGCCACATGCCAATAAAGGCAGAGACTGGGCAATTCTTACAGCAGTCAAGGAACGCCAGTCATAGCCAGAAGACACCAGAAGCTAAGGGCAGATTCTCTTGCAAAAGCCCAGGAGGAAGCAGCCCTTCCAAGGCTCCAATCTTGGATCACCAACCCCTAAAACCGTGATAGTATCTGTGAGTTAAGCCACAGACTGTGGGACTCTGTTATGTCTACCTCAGGAACCAGCACAAAGACCATACACAGAGCTTTGTGGTTTGAACTGGGAGCTTGTTAACCAGGAGAGAGGAAGAGTTGGGACCAAGCTCTGAAAGAGAGGAAAGTCCTTCAGACTTGAAGTCACCATTGAGCCAGCAACTTCCTCTGGGTGTCCAAGAACCATTGAGATGTCTGAGTACATTTGTTAGCATCTTGCTCCTGTTTACAGATGAAGAAACTAGAGTCTACATTTGCTTGACAAATGTCAAATCTTAATTTCTTAAGAGGTCCTGGCTGGAGAAGGGACCTATGGAGAGAGATTGTGACAGTGGGTGGAGATAGATTGGTAATGTCTGCCATGGGCCAGGGTTAGAGAAGGGTTCTATGGAGAGAAAGATTTTACCATTGCATAAAGATTCTGATATTGGATGTGGTGATTGATTGGTGGTGTCTGTGACAGGGTTAGAGAAGGGTCCTGTGGAAAGATATTATGATGTGTGTGTGTGTGTGTGTGTGTGTGTGTGTGTGTGTGTGTGTAGATGGATTGGTGATGCCTGTCATTGACAGAAGAGGCAATACAAACATACATACCTGAGGTATTTGGTACAGAGGCAGACAATCCAGACAAAATATTCTGTGACTTTTCTCTATGTTGGTCTGGGTTGTTTTACTGTGGTTTCTCAGGACACCCCTTTTTAATTTTCTTTTTGAGACAGGGTTTCTCCGTTGTAGTCCTGGCTGTCCTGGAATTCACTCTGTAGACCAGGCTGACCTCGAACTCATAGAGATCCACCTACCTCTGCCTCCCGAGTGCTGGGATTAAAGGTGTTCACCACGACCGCCTACCCACCCCTTTTCAATATTAAAGTTTAACCTGACCCTAAGAAGAAGGGGCTTAATTAGGGATCTCTAGATGGCAGGGGTCAGTGGCATCCATGTGATGCCCTCTACTATGGCATGTGTGAGGCTTAGGATGAGCACCGACTCATAGATGCTCACACAAACTCCCTGAAGGCATTATGAGTACTCTTATTTGATTCTGCCCTCTTCATGGGGCCATGGGCATCCAAACGAAGAATGCAGGACAATGCCAAATAACCCAGAGTAGCCAGATTCCCTGGCCAAGATGTGTGGTACATGCTTAGCCCTTCTGAGATTCCATTTCCTCAGAGAAGATGGTCTATGCAGGTTTCCCAGCTGGTTCGTCCTAGGTTTTAACTTAGTGAAGAACTGGGAAGCTGCTAAGCAGGACACATCCACCAGACTCTGTGGAGGCCTAGGCAGGGAGACTCCTCACCTCTCACAGCCAGTGACGCCTGGGCTGTGGCAGAGCCCAGAAGGTTGTGTGCGACACACTCATATGCCCCAGCATCTCCAGCTTCTACATGCCCCAGCCATAGGCTCCCATCTGGCAGGGTCCTGAGCCTCTGGCCAGCCTGTAGCGGTCGACCTGCCCGAAGCCACTCGATTGTGGGCACAGGTTCTCCAGTGGCCTGGCACTGCAGCTCCACATCCTCTCCAGACCTCACTGTCAGGTCCCGAGGCTCCACCAGGAATACCGGGGCACCTGTGGGAGGAGGAGGGGGCAGGTTTAGAGCTTGGGATGGGGCTCGCTGGGTAAGAACACTCACTGTGCAAGCATGAGGAACTGAGTTCAAATCCTCAACCCCCATGTTTAATAAGCCAAGTGTGCCCTCCGTTCATACTTATTCTCTACACTTGATCAGCACAAGGCTCTGCCACAAACAAGACATCTATATTGTTCCCCACCCTGCCCCAAGGCTCAGGGACCATCATGGAAGACAGGGCAGAAAGCCTGTAAGAGCCAGAGGTCAGGGAGGACCAGAGCAAAGCCGCTCTGGATAGGACAGGACTGCCGAGGCCTCGCGCTCTCCGCAGCTGTGGCTGCTCGCATAGGACCAGACCAGCCAGCACTCTCACATAGACCCCGGACGGCCTATGCACCCTGCTCCTGAGGAGCTATTGGCAGCTGCTGGCTCTGGAGAGTAGGTTTCCTTTAAGGATGTGGCCTTAGGCGGTTGATCTTGCGCCATCAGATGGCCCCACCCCCAGCACCAGCAGTAGGCCCAGTATAAACTGGACTCGGTTAACTTATTAAAAAGAAAAGAATACAAAGTTGGGAGTGAGTGAGGGGAGATCTTAGAGGAGTTAGCAGGAGGAGAGGGTGAACACACTCAAAACACATTGCATCAAATACAAGTGTTATGCTTAAAAAATGCCGATTACGGTTATGTATGCCTGTAATCCCCACGCCGTGGAGGGCAGAGACAGGAGGATTGCTGGGACTTGCTGGTCACCAGTCTAATTCCAGTTTCAGTGACAGACCCTGTCTCAAGGGAATAACAAGCAAGACCCCTGACCTTCTCCTCTAAATTTTGCATGCAAATCCACAGGTATGTGCACTTGCACAAACATGTGTGCACACACATAATTACACACAAACATACACATAAATCAAATAATACACATGCTTATAATATATTGATAATATATTACATAATATAATATATATATTGTTTGTTTGATTTTAGTCATTCAGGACAGGGTTTCTCTGTGTAACCTGGCTGTCCTGGAACTCACTCTGCAGACCAGCCTGGCCTCAAACCCAGAGATCTGCCTGCCTCTGCCTCCTAAGTACTGGGATTATAGGCGTGTGCAACCACCGCTTGGTGCACACAAGTGACATATCGGAGTGACAAGACAGCAGTCTCAGCGTGTGTAGGCATAATCTGTGATGTTCCCATGATGACCATATCGTCATATTCTATGTGCTCGCTTTTTTCACTCCAGTTAGACCACAGCCACCCTCACATGCCATGCAGTATTCATTTTAGGGACTATATAGCATTCCACTGTTTACCTCTATTGTGATTTCTCTATATGGAGCCCCAGTGGTAAAATATTTAGGTCACTTCCAATGATTACAAACGTCTTCCCTGAGTCACCAAATGGGTGACTGTTTCCCCTCTGAAATGTGGGCTGATGGCTCCTATCTATCACGGTGACTGAGGCAGAGTAAGAGGGAGGCGCCTGGCCCTGGTGAGGATGGAGGCGAGTGGTACCCTAATGCTGTGGGTGAGAGTGCAGAGAGGCCACTGCTGCTGCTGCGAGCTTCAGGCCTGTGCAAACTGGCACCCGCTGGTGGACCAATGCAGTGGGAGGCCAGAGTTCCAAAATCAGCTTCACGAGACTGAAGCCAATGTGTAATGAGACTTTCAGAGGCTCTGGGGAGACTTGCTTCTGCCCCATCCAGCCTCTGGTAGCTGTGGCTCTCCTGGCTGGTGTTTGTACCGTGTCCTCCTATGCCTCAGCTGACTTTTGAATGTGGCTCTGCAGACATCCAGTCCCAACCTGCCTCTCTTTTGTAAGAAGCCGTGACTCCTCTGGGGCCTGCTACGAAAGTCTAGGATGATTTCTAAAGCTCCTTCTTAGTCTGATCACAATGTGCTCATCACAGGTAGATCTGCCTCGAGGAGCCCCGTCTCAGCTCTCCACAGCCAGTTCTACAGGAGCTGAGCCTGTGTGTGCTGTGACCTCATGACTCGGCTCTGGCACTTGTCCCAATAGAGATGCAGGTGTGCTCCCTGTGACCGGGATGGGACTCTCCTTACTGAGCTCCTCAAAATCCCCCAACCTGGAAAGGATCCTCTAGGGGACCAGAAGCAATAGTGGGCACATAGCGAAAAACCGTACAGCCTCAAAAAGGGAGAGATTCCAACACTACAGACTGCAGGGAACCAAGGAGGCGGCTCGGCCTACCTGCCTTAAGTGGCATGGTCATAGGTTTTTCAGGTTAGTCTATATCTCCTTTGGCACAATGTGCCCTCCAGCTCCTAAGAGACCAATGCGCTCCCTCAGGCAGCGATGCATTCAGGTCACTCTGTGTTTCTCTGTATGTTCCCTTACAAGTCAAGGAAACATGGAATTGAGAGGACAATTGGTCTTAGACATTAACCTTGTGTACCCTGTATGACTTGCAAACTTCATTGTATCCTGGCAACTAAAACGGTATTGATCCTGGCAATTGCCATTATAGTCTGTTTCTAATTAAGGTATAAAAAGTCCGATTGCTTTCAATAACATTGTCACAGCCTCTGTTAAGCTGTGGCCTCTCCAACCTGCCTGATTTAAGTCCTTGAGGCCCTGGCCCCATCAGATGACTTTGGCCCAGGAAGCAAGTGTGGGCGCTTACAATGGACAGTGTCGCAGTGTTGTGCGAAGGAGGTCGGACCTGTGATGTGATCCCAGTTAGAGCTTCTCTCTGGTTTTGGTGGAGCCCTGGGCCACATGTACACTAGACACGGGCTCTTCAACCAAGCCTGCCCCAGCACAGGGATTTTATACAAGGACTGGGGAGATGGTTCATACACAGAAAATAAAAATTTTAAGTCTTACAAATGAAAGCCAAACAAGGGGGGGGACATACCGTGCAGCCATGGATTAGCAAAGTGCCCCCCCCAACAAAGTGCAAAACTTCAACAGAATGGACAAAATGAATTTAGGGCCTAAGAATCTAGTCAGAGATCCACAATACACAAAAAGCTTCTGGAACTTTGGCTGAGAACAGTGGCAGCCTACAGCCTTTTGTCTGGGACCCGGCTCAGCCCACTCCACGTGGCAGCCACGCTGGCTACCGTGAAAACCCGTAGCTTTCTATCACCAGGGCCTGGCTGCATTTTCAGCAGAGGGGGAAACACATCCCGAGGCTGAAGTGTGTAGGGGAAAACCAACTGGAGGAGACAATAGCCACTCCAGCAGCCTAGCTGAGGAGACCATAGAGCCTGCCAGAAATTTAACAAGGGAAGGGGGGTGTTAAGAGGCCTGGGAGGGCATCTTCCTTACATCCCAGGTGGGGGTGAAAGAAGCAGGTAGAGGAAGACCATGATCACAATGTCTGGTTGAAGAAGTTTTGCGATGGCCATTTTCGGATCTTTGGCTGATGAGTCACACACCTGTGCTTTCCCCTGTGTGGGTCTGCTGTTATTACTCCTTCAGGCTGAGCATTTCCTGGTTCCTGATTGAGCCTGGGAGTTTCCATTGCTGCTGGGACCAAATGTTGCAAGCAGCATGATAAAGGACGGGGTTTCCCTTCTCCACAGGGAAAGAAGACACAGGCTTGCCGCTCTGTGGCCTCTGCTGACACCCCAGAATGCCGAGAAGGCTCAGCATTGTGGGGGAGTCTGAGGCTTCTTGATTCCCAGCAGGGCTCCCACTAACAGTGTGGGGAGAAGGGTCCCTCATGAGGAAGTGGGAACAGTTCTGTCCTCTCATCAGACCTGAGGAACATGTGGAAGGGTGATGGTCCCCGAAGGGTGTGGGGGAAGTGTGGGCGGCGCTCTGTCTACACAACTGCATGGGCGTACACCGTGATTGCCACAGTAATTGAAGCAAGGTGACTGTCCTAGTAATTCAGCTTCCTACCTCACCATTTGTCCCTTCTTCTGTTTTAAAATTTTGACTTAAATTACATTTACTTATTTTATTATATATATATATATAATAAATATATATACACACAATAGTCTGCCTACATGTATCCCTGTGGGCCAGATCTCATTACAGATGGTTGTGAGCCACCATGTGGTTGCTGGGAATTGAACTCAGGACCTCTGGAAGAGCAGCCAGTGCTCTTATCCTCTGAGCCATCTCTCCAGCCCCTACATTTACTTATTTAGGGGCTGGGGAGATGGCTTAGTGGTCCAGACTGCATACTGTTCTTGCAAAGGACTGAATTTGATTCCCAGAATCTATGTCAGGTGACTCATAACTGCTTCCAACTCTGGCCTCTGTGGGCCCCTGTACTCATATGAACGTGCGCATGCACACACACACACACACACACACACACACACACACACACACACACACAGAGTTTACATTTTTAAATCTGTTTTTTTGTATGTTGTGTGGTGGTTGTGGTGATGGTGCATGTGCATACGCTGTGTGTGTGTCTAGAAGCACATGTTCTACACATGTGGAGGTGAGAGGATACTTCTGGGAGTTGGTTTTCTCTTCCACCACAAGCGTCCCAGGGATTGAACTCAGGCTGTCATTCTTGGGGGTAAATTCGCCTTTACCCCTTGAGCCATCTCATTAGCTCTGCTATTCTTTCCTTTTTTAGAAGCTTTTTCTGGGCTTCCTATCATTTTTTGTGAGGTCCTAGCTATATTTCCAGACGTTGGCTCAGCCTCACCCAGCAGGTCAGAGGAGATTCACACTTCCTGGTCCTCGGGCCCTGGGAGCCTTGGTCTCTCTTCCCTTCTCCTTCAGTTTTTTCTGCTGTCTTCTGAAGTTTAGGGCTTCTGGCTGTTCTTAGCAAGTGAGGGAGGCACACAGCTTAGAGGCTTTGTGACCAGGTCCACCCCACCAGTGACAAAATCCCCTAGCAAACTCAGGGTAAAGAGACCCCTAGTGGGACAGACAGCTGTCCACATCAGACAGAGAGAGACTGAGTCAGGTAGGGCGGGTGAGGAAGGGTGATTCTCTAGGGTGGCTGATCAGTGCCACAAGCAGGGCAAAGAAACCAAAGTGTGGACAGGAAAGGAGGAAGAGAAAAAGAAAGGAAAGAAGAAACAGACTCTGTTCATACATGACATATAGAAGTGCCCTTGTGATGTGGGGGTCCCCTCTGTGTGCTCTGATTACCATTAATGAATAAAAAAACTGCTTTGGACCTATAGCAGGGCAGAACTTAGGTAGGCAGGGAAAGCTAGGCTGGATGCTGGGAGAAAGAAGGGCAGAGTCAGAGAGAAGCCATGGATCCAGTGCCTGAGACAGACGCTGGGAACTTTAGCTGGTAAGCCACAGCCACGTGGTGATATACAGAATAATAGAGATGGGTTAGTTTAGGATATGAGTTTAGCCAGAAATATGGTTAAGCTATTGGCCAAACAGTATTGCAAATAATATGGTTTTCTGAGTGGTTATTTCGTGGCTGGGTGGCTGGGACAAACAAGTGACCCTTCCCCCAACACCCATGTGTGGTAAACCCTACGAAATGGATGGGAAATTCATCAAAATTAAAAACTAAGCTAGTGAGGTCACAGGATGACCCTAGGGTGGGCTGACAAGGTGTTGAGGAAGGTAAAAGCACTTGCCACATAAGCCTGACTGTCTGAGAGCCAAGTCTCAGAACCATGTGAAAGCCCGCATCTGCAGATCCAGCACTCCTGTGGGCCAATCAGCCTGGGGCTTACAGCATTCCACAAAGAAGATGAAAAGAGAACCAACTCCCCAAAACTGTCCTCGGACTTCCATGCGTGTGATGGTGGAAATGGTGATGATGATGGTGGAGGTGGTGGTGATGATGGTGGTGATGATGATGATGGTGGTGATG